>VZTJ01000442.1:163933-273833 GCA_013397795.1 Orthonyx spaldingii
CCCCCCCCCCCCACCTTATTTCTGTTATATCTTGTGGTGACACAAAGATATGTAAAGGGCATAGCACTAGGTAAGTGGTGAGAATCTTTTCTTAATATTGAGTGGACAGTAGTTATTTTGTTATTAAAAATAGTTATCACAATGAATAATATCCTTTCCACATAAAGGGGTATCATTTGACCAGCTTACTCCTAGAGACCTCCATGAACTTGTATGCTTTACAAATTATTTTTAGTCTTTTGAAAGGGGAGCTGTTGGAATAATTTCTAGGTAAAAAAATCCCACGCTTAAAATATTTCAGACACTAGCCTGGAGTATTCTTTAATGGTCTTTACCTTTTCTCTACACAAACACCCAATGCATATTGGTGAATTTAACTTCCTTATAATGTTAACCTAAACCCACAATTTTTTCCTTTGCTCCATTCTTCCATCTGCAGTTCAGTCATAATTAAGAATTTGATGTAGGTAACAACTTGAATTTGCGATTAAAATAGAATCTGGAGCCTTGCAATGATCTCTTCCAGTGTGAGAAATGCATCTCGTGGACCCTAGCATTAGAAAAAAACCCCAAAATTACCTTAAAATGTTAACTGTTTTATAGCAGCTTCCTACTTAGGACAAAAGATTTTTTCAGTCGTTAGTGAATTCTCACAAAGGTTCTGTAGGAGGGAAATTATGTCAGTTATTGGAACTGACAGAGGAAACCTCTGACACAAACTGGGAACACTCCCTGACTCCCAGTTTTGTGTAGCAGCCATAAATGGTCCTTCACCCAGCAGTTCCTTTAGTAAATGAAGAATTTGAGATGATATAAAAAAGTGCCTAAATAATAAGTAGAGAAGCAAATAATAATAATAATAATGTGCTGCAAATTCAAACTGATGGCAATTGTGAGTTCAGAGTGAGCAATGCCAATATACTTATTAAGAAAACATGACTGGAAACCTGTAATGGTGATGTGGAACCTGTGACCAGCACTGTCCTGAGCAAGCTTCTTGCAGGATTAACTTGCAATGGACCAGCTGATAGCTCTGATGGATAAGCAGAAATATTTTTACTGGTATCCCAACTTCAGGGCACTACCTATGAAAATGTTTTACTGGGGTGAAAATTGCATAGCACCAGGCTGCTTGGACTAATTATGATCATGTGGAGCTGAAGAAAGTGACATCGTTTTCATTGACAAATAAGATATATGCTCTAAGCTTGAGAGGATTATCACTTTTCACTGATGGGGTTCTTTGACTTTTGAATCATTCTGTGAAAGGTGGAAAACAGATGAATCCAATAAACCCAACCAAATCTAGCATTTACAAAAAAAACCCCCTACTGACCTAGAAGTACTAATGTCAAAAGAATTGCTGTTTGATTTTAGTATGTATTGTGTTAATGAAATCTCCAGAAACTATAACCTGAGATGTTAGCTTTTGTCCTCGTTCCCCTCTCACTAGTACACCCCTGTGACTAAAAATGATGTGATTTATGATTTCCCTGCTACCTGCCTGGCTACTACAGCAGTGCAGCTCATGAATTTAAACTTGCACATGGCCTCTCCTTTGCTGCGGCTCATAGTCTTATTTATTATAGTTGTTGTTTTGGTTTTTGTTTTTGTTTCTTTTTTTTTTTGAAGCAGCATGAAAACCTTGGCAATGTGTCTGTTTGCAAAGGCCTCTCAGAGACAGGAGGGCTGTGCAGCAAAAGCAGCTGCAGCTTAATAAGCCCAACACAGGCCAGTGGCAAACTGGGAAAGGTCCCTTCTGCCCAGTATCCAGGTGGAAGTGCTTTGTCATACATGGCAGGCTGCACTGAGTGGTCAGTCCAGGCTGCTTTTGTCCATGCAAAGCCTGTGTGTGCACATGGAAAGGGCCTCTTGCTCCCCTTTAGGGACCAATTGAAATGAAACCTAGAGGTAATAGTTTCCAGCCATAAAGGAGCCTTACATTCAAATCCGTTTTTCTAGTCTGTGTTACAGTAGCTGAGGTTTATTCATGCTGTTCTTCAGGCACCCAGAGGATCGAAGTATTCATAGGCAATATTTTACTGCAGTTGTGTATATGTTTTTCATGCTCTTTATTTTTGATGAAATTTTTTCATCAATATATTGAAAAGAAAATCCTGAATCAATCATTTGCTCTTTGAGTTTCTCAATTCTTGGTCTCAAAATGATAAAGCCAAGTATTGTGTTGATGTTTGTGGGTAGATTCTGAATGCTCTGAACAACATGCCTCCTATTTCCAAGAGTTTGTGATCTAGAAGACCAAAAGACAGTGACAACTGAGAAGGGCAGAGCAGAAAGGATTTGCTTCAGTTCTAAACAGTGAAAATTTGTCTTGCAAGGTCATAAAGCAGGAGTAGCATGCCAGTTGCATTCCTTGCTGGTAAATTAGAAATAACTTATGAGACTGACAGTTTATTTTAAAGGAAGTAGAGATGCTTGTTTTGTTCCTCAGTGTGAATTTGGAGATATCCATGCTGCTAATAAGAATTCAGTATTATGAAAGGTTTATTCTGAAAGGATTTTTATGTATGCATCCGTTTTTCACTCAGATTGAATTTCTTGTAAAATTGTGTAGTGATATGTACTAGGTCTTGACTTCACTACCAGAAGTTCTAGTAACTCATAAAGACAGTGGATCTTTATGAAAAAAATGCAGAAGCTTAAAACTAATGTCTGGCCATAATATCTGGTGGTGAAAATTAAAATGCCGGCAAAATTCAATAAGATGTCTATTAGAGACTTAAATAGAAATGTCATTAAGTGAGTGCTACTTAAATTAGGCCTGCAAACCCACACAAAGACACATTCTGGAGCATGAATTGAACATCGAGATTGTTGACTGGGTTTTCAGGCTCAATATCCAGCACTGCCCTGCATTTCAGAGGCTTGTGGAGGGGAGCAGTGCACTTGTGCTGTTAAACAGCTCTTGTGGCTGCAGTTGGATCTATCTGGAAGTGTTGCACAGCCATAGTGGGGCTTTAGGAAAAGTAACGTGTCCTCATCACCTAAGGAAAACACGTTAGGAAAAGCCTGTCACTGTTAATATCCTTCCCAGTCACTGGTTTGTTTATTTTGTTACGTATGCAACGAATCCCATTTAGCGTTCTGGTTATTGGGGATATGGTAAAATGTTTGAGAGTGTGGAATTGTATTCCTTGGATAAAGTTCACACCTCAAATAGACCTTAAAGAAGGTATAAAGCCTGCTCTGGGTTCTCAATTGGGAGTTAAGTGGAACTTAAATGGAGCATAGACCATAGATTGGCAGATAGTAGTGGATTTCATATATAGCAGTAGCTTATATGGAAATATGAATACTTTACACTCAAAATACAATTTGAGATACTAATGGCAGAGATGACTATGGCATGCTTACGTGAAAGTTGTGGGGATGTATGGCACAAATAGCTGCCTGAAACGTGGAAGGACAAGCATCCCATAGGGCTTTCTACAAACAACACCAAAAATGTTCTTCTGTGATATTGTTTTGTCATCAAAAAAGGTGAAGCCCACAGATTGTATTTAGCTGACAATTTCTTTAGGTGACTGTACAACGGCAAGCCAAGCACAAAGATACAAGCCAATAATTAAAGGAAAAGATTACACCCTTTTAAAGGTTTGTTTTCTGAACGGCAAACTCTTTCTGTAGCAAATGTAAGCATTGTGAAGAATGATAATGGGTGTCCCCTTCCCTTTAAACTCCTTCCTACAGAGAGGAAAGCACGAGTGTCTTACAATGGCCTCTTCCTTCCCCACCTCTCTGGTGAGAGATGAAATCCATCCTTGTTTGAGAGTGCTTAGAGACATGTCAAGACTTTATTTGTGTGCATCAAGGTGAAATCACTTGGACACCTTTTCCCTTCAGCATGAGGCGTGAGCTATGAGCATGGCCAGCCCACATGACACCAGGCCAGAGCAACAGAGAAGCAGGAGACCACAGGGGCAAAGTTCTCTGAGACTGCCTTTGAGTTTCACTCTTTCCAGTGGATTAAGTGAGTAGTTACCATGAGGTTATTGCAAAACCCTGTGAAATATTTTTGGTAGCTGGGTCTCTGGCACCAGGAGAGAATTCAGCTCATTTTTTCAAAATTCTGGCTCATGTTACAGTAGAACTGAGCATAAAATATCTATCTGTCCTTGCTTCTATTTTGCAAACCCCTGAACTATTCAGCTTGCCCACGCATTGTGGTCCAAAGCATTGTGTGTTTTGGATTGTCTCAATTTTTATTTTGGCTTTTTTAAAGGTACACTATTTATGTGATTTAGGATGCTTAGTGGGACGCATACTAATTGTAGAAAAATCCATCAGATATTACCCAGTAGACTAGACAGGCTCCTTCATGGCTGTTATGGTCCATCAGGTAAATACATACTTTGGAACATGTACTAATGTCAAAAACCATGAGTTATTTACCCAGGAGATGCTGTTCCAATATGCTGGGCAAATGTGTATCTAGGGTGGGGTTTTTTTTCAACAGCTGATTTCAAAATTTTTTTTTTCAAACTGAGAAGGCTGTATCAGTTTTGAAAAAGCTGCCATGACCATTTATTGGAAAAATACACACATTTTCAAAGCTAACACATGCCAAGCTGTGTGCTGTTATTAATATGCAATTATATAGAGCCATAACGTTGTGTATAATGGGCTCTGGAACCAGTTTCCTAATAAGCCAATATATTACTGTGTTTCTTATGTAATGCTGGCTTTGTCTGGCTGGTAATGGAACAGATGGATTGTTGTTGCTCACACCCAAGCACTTGGGGTAGTCAGACCAGTGCCAGGTCCACATGTTAATTCCTCAGTGTTGCCCAAGTCGTTATAGCAGATCAGGAACAGTATAAATATATTGCATACCTAATGTAAACAGGGTGTTTTCTTCACGTTAACCATTTCATCCCTGGAGCCAAGGTAGCTGTTCACTCTTCGGGTTGTTTTATAGCTGAGTAATCTGGGGTATGGAGAAATGTGGTAACTTGTCCAAGTTTAACCAGCTGGTCCTGATGTGAAGACACAAAAGGTTGTTTTCTCAAAGTAAAACTTTCTGGGCTTTCTGTACATTTTATCTCACCCCCTCCTGTTTTTCTAAATAATGCAAGCAGATAAAGGGACAACCTTCTGTTCTTGTAATTAATCAGAGTTTCACCAAACACTTTCTGAATGCATCTGGAACACACGAGTATGGACCAAGGCATCATCTGAAACACAAAGTGTTTCAGTGCATCTGAACATGTCCTCAGAATTTGGATGTCTTCTACCTGAACATTTTCAGCCTACCTTTAAAGGCCAGATTTGTGGTGATGCACTCACTGAGTTGAAGTTAAGTGTGTGCGCCATAATCCTTTTTGATTTTGCTGTCATCCCCTACTCTGATTTTTTGAGGAAATGCATCCTGACTTGGCGTTGTGTTTGCAAAGTTCTACCATGCAGCTGCAATTGAGGGGACAAGCTGCAGCCCCAGGTATGGCAGTGCAGGGAGGGGAAGGGGGTCCACGGCAATCTTTTCCACAGGAGTGCCAACAGCACGGCTGTATTAAATGACACAGCACTAAAGCCAGAAGGCCATTAAAATGGTTTGAAAATGCCCCAGTTACACGGTTATCTTTATAACTTACTCCTATCTGTAGCTGGCAGAACTCTGGCTTTCATTCACGTGCCAACCATGTACTACAACAATTAAAATACTACACCCATAAAACCCCGACTGCTGCGTGCGTGCGCAGCTTGACTAAAGCTCAGCAGATGAGATTGTGATCGTAGCCCCAGCTGCAAAAGGGGACAAAAAAAATTAAAATCTGTGATATTTGGAGGCTGATGGTGGTGTTATGCTCCATGTTCAAAGTGTTGTTGCTGGCTGGTGATTTACATTGTGCATGTTCACTGAGCGGCCTTTCTCCTGTGTGTTAGTTTGGACGACAATGCATTTTTTCATATGGGAGGAAGCAACAAAATAATAGAGAGAAATTAACCAATCAAGATCATGGTAAATAAAAGTCTCTCTCTCTCTTTCTTTCTTTTTAAGGCTCAAGAGGCAGCTGGCACTCTCAGGCTTTGTTATACTGAGGAAAGAGAACAGCAAACTGCATGCAGTATAGAGTCAGTGTCATTGAAACTAATGGCATGAATGATCTCACACCATTGTAGTAAGACGGAGATTTACTGTGCTTAGCAGAGAACCCATATTATGGAGAAAAGCATCGATCTACTTCCACATTTTATTCACATGAACGACAAACAAGTTATTCACTACTATGCAGTCACATTCAATCCCTTAGTGTCTGAGCCACAATGCCTCCCAAGTCCCTCACACTTTACAGCTGTGCAGAGCACCTAGCCAATAACTACTTGTCTCCACTTTGCAACAAACAGAAAAGGTTTATTAGCCCCTCTTACTTGATCAGTTTACAGTTTAGACTTGTGTTTGCTGGATAATTTTAACCACAGTGTTTGATTCTTACCATAACTAGTCCATTAATGCAATGTCCTCTCTCCCCCCCTCTTTTTCATTTTAGGCAGGTGGAGAGAGAAGCTGTGGCTACATTGCCAGTTTCACTTTTTTGATCAGATTTTGACATTTCCATGGCCTAGATGTTTTGTTTCCAAATGTTCAGTGCCTGTTTCCTATGCAAAGAGTGCAAATAGGGGTAGGCTAAAATAAATGAACATAGGAAAGGCAAGGAGAGAGGTTCAGTGCAGTATGGATGTTTTGTTCTTGGTTTTTCTCTATTTATTGACTAATGCCACCTGATAGAAACTTTTTTCCTTTGTTTTTAGCTCTAACTTTGGTCTTGTAATGGAGGGATCATAGTGGTAACTATGGCAAAAGAAGGAAAATGCTGGCAATTTTTTTTATTTATGTTTCAGTGGGGAGAGACTAAATAATGGTGAAGTATAGTCCAAAAGCACACAATACATTTGTGCTTTAATTCCCTGATTCTTTACATTACAGCACCTGCGCAAGTCCTCCTTAGCCATGAGGGGATGCTCTTGGGACATTAACTTTGGATGATTCAGAGTCCCTGCCACTGTCATCCTCACCACTTGCAGTGTAGCCTTCGGGGCAGATTGAGGACCTGACAGGGAAACCTGTGTGTACTGTGCTACCATTCCTGCCTATTCCAATGGCCTTGTGGGAAATGTGAAGTTGATTTTCTCATTTCCTTTAAACAGGAAAGCTCAAGGTCTCCTTTGAGCCCTTCTTCGCCATCATTGTGGTTCCACATGTGTAAGACTCTGCACAGTCACCTTGTCTTCATAAGATTTGTTGCACGCTCCTTAACTGCACACATTTTCTGTGGTCTCAAAGACTGCAGAAAACTGTTGTTTCCCAAACTTATGTCACATCAAATCTATAGCTACCTGTTATCATATAGTTTGTATCATTGATTCTTCACTCTTTTGCTTCAGTTATACTTCTTAGGGAGTAAAAGAACAACAGTTTTCAAAATGCTAACGTTTCATAACATTAAGTGATTTGTCCCAAAGGAACTGGTGGCCAAGTCAGGAAGGGAATTTGTCTTCTAAACTCCTGCTCTCATTCTTAAAGGACACTCCCTTGAGCTGCTGCATCCCCTTGATATGAACTCTGCATATAGTGTGGAATAAATGGAAAAAACATCTTAATATCCACATTGCTGTAAGGTAAAATTAAATTCTGCGTTTCTGAATTTATCTTTTTAACACGTATTTTTGGTTGGCTCTTACAACCTCCTTTGCAAAATGGCATAAAATAACTGCAAGACCTTGACTTTAAGAATAAGAAACTTTTTGTTGTAAGGTTGTCTTTCTGCTGGAAGCTTAGTGCAGTAATCTCAGCATTAGCAAGATAGGCTGTTGAATTTCTTGCTCTTAAAAATCTGTGAGCTTGGCTGATTTAAATTACAAGCAACACAATTTCAGGTCTTAGAAACCCTTGCAATATATGGTGACTGCAAATGGAGGGAGTGGAAAAGAACTTCCAGTCCCAGCTGATTGCGCAATGACCTTATCAAATGATTTAGTAAAGGAAAATAACCCAAAAATAATTCCTGAGAACTTAACTCTAGACACACAAAGTGCTTCAGGCTTGCCCTTCCTGGGGGAAAGGAGGCTTTGTCCTTTTTGATCTGCAGGAAGGCAGAAGTGTTGGAGCAAAACAGGCTCAAGAACCTAATTTTTGACAGGATACCCTCACGCCTTCCCTCTCTGACTGAGGCAGGAGGAGTGGATCGATGCATGGTGACCCTCCCTTTACAGACACGCTTTTTGCTTGTGCTTGAATATCATCTATCACTTGTGCCTGGGGCTGTGCCCACCTTGAAGATTTATCTGGGAAATGCATGACTTGTTTTTCCTTTTCCTGAGGCAGGACACATTTGAGAAAATCCAAGCTGGTTTTCCAAACAAGGCCAAGCTGTGCACAGGCTCCTGGGAGGCGACACACGGGGCATGTATGGCAAGCAAACATTTGCCTTCAATTCCAAAACAGCTTTTGGAGTTCTGGTTTCCCTGGCGTTTTTATCTTTCCCTTGTCTCAGTTAATCTGTGCTATTGTCTATTGCTATTTCCCATCCAAATGTAACATGGAAGTTGCAATCAGTTAACAATTTGGTCTCAATTATACAATTACTTTTCCTTCAGTTGTTCAGATGTTTTCTGTGATTCTTTGTTTTCCCATTTCCACACCTTGGAAATGAAGAAAAATAGGATTGGAAGAAACCTCAAAAGATCTTCTAATCCATCCCTCTGCCCCAAGGTGGGATCAATTATATCTCCATCATTCCTGGCAGATGTTTGTCTCTCTCTTGCTTTTAAAATCTTCCTGTGATAGTTATACCACCATTTTCCCAAAGCATTAGATCTTCAAGTTAGAATGAAAAGTCCTTGTGTGTCTGGTTTAATTTTAAATCAGCGCTGCACAGGACTGGTTGTAAATGTGCTGTGGAATATGACTTAAATAGGGCATAAATTGTCTGTAACCTTTGGGCATGTAACTGAAATGAATCTTTGCAGGGGGCTTTAAGTAGGACTTAAATTCATTTTTAATGAACTGTGCTATCATGAATCTTTCACAGCTTTTGCTATTCTTTTAAACATGATAGTTCTTGCCATTTGATTACAGAAATTAGTTTAATTATAGACTGATGCCAAACGCATGACGGAACACAAATATACATTCAGAAAATTTAAATACAAATTCTTTTACCCACTCTACACAAACAGATTCCTATTTGATAAATGCTTGTTTATAGGAACTGCCAATTTTCTAATTCTAGTCTTAATGAGAAAACTAGCATACCTGTATGTCAAGGGTTGGAATATTCTTAGCTTCTGTGTACTTTTTATGTTTTCCATGTGTATGGAATTTGCTACTAGAAGTGTGCCATTGCTGTTGGACTGAAAATATATCCAGTGACATGAAAAAAGCAACAGTTTTAGCATTTTAAGACCTGACAATCTTCTGCAGCCATTATATGATATTTCTTGTGTTGAGGGTCTTTTGAATTTCTGAAAATGGTGGAAGTTTTTTGATAAAAGTGTATTAAAATTGTAGCAGATCAGAAATCAGTCAGCCTTTAAATAGGAAGTTCCTGGGGGGTGTTGATACTGAGGAATTAAAGAAAATCCACATTCTGTGAAAATCTCAGACTTGGTAAGGAAGCTAACTGGAGTTTGGAGCTTTATTTACAGCTTAATGTTATCCAAGATCCCTCTCTAATGAGGTGCTCAAATGTCCAAGATTTGTATATGTTCTTAAAATTTTACAAAGATATTTATTGTCTCAGTTGCAAAAACTGGATCATTAATAACGACTTCATCTTGTGAACGTGCATATTTGATTAGAGGTTTTCTTTTGTAGGTTGTTAGAGTTAGTTCCAAATTTTCCATACTATTCCTCTTACCTCTCCCTTCATTTACAGGGTGTTTTCTGCTTTCTTAAATTTAAGCTCCTTATTATTCTTTTATTTTTGGAAACTGTTTATTCTCATTCTGTGCTTGGAAATGAGTGTCAGGGCTGCCTTCAATCCTCTACCTTGCTAATACTGGAGTTACCCAAGCCACATAGAGGGTAGAAATTCTCTGGAAAATTGGGATATGCATAGGCTGGGTCAGCCAGTGGCTATGAAGTTGCTCTTGGATAAGAAGTCGGGTTTACTCCAGTGCCTGCTCATCGTCAGCTTGGGAGAGTTCAGGAGGTCACCTGAAATCCATCTCCTCCTCTGCTGTTGTTCTCCCTCTCAGAGCCCTGAGTGTGTTAATGGTTTCTCAGCAGTAGACGACAGGAGGAGGAGAGATAAGAGGGGCACACGGGTATTATTCAGCACGGCACTACACGTGTGACTTGTTTTCTCAGGCTATCACTTAGCACTCCTGCTGTGACACTGTGCAGGAGGGGTCTTTGGATGGACAGTACCCAAGCAGAACCAGCTTGGCAAGCAGTGGGTACTTCGGTGCCTCTTGCATTTTTTGGGTTCATGAACCAGAACAAAATCCTCTGGCTGCAAAGTGACAATGGACCCTCCAAGTGTGGCTCTCCACTCATTCTCCTCCGGTCCTGTGTTTAATGCCACTTCCAGCTAGTCTTCAGAAAGATGCTTGCAGAGGAGCAGGAAGAAGAGATTTTGCTAAGATACAAAATGCATTTGATGTGCTAAAAGAGTGAAAAACTCTACAAGCAAAGAGTGTTGACATATCTTATCTCAGTTGTCAGAAGTGCCTTGTGAAATCCAGTGAGATGAAATCCATGCTCTACATATGGACAGTACAGGCATTTCTTGAACTTATTCTAACTTCATTAGGCAGCCTTCATACTCACAGAAGGTGCCTGCCGTGACAAATGTAAGTAGGTTCTTCCTTGTCTTTTTTACTTTGTTATTTCTTTCCTAACACCCTGCCTGTTCTCCTGCTCTGTCTCCTGTCTGACAGCCTGATTTTGGTGCCTTTCTGTACCTGAAGTGGTTATAAGCTAACAAGGAAAACACGTGGTATCTGGTAGCATCCGTATTTTGTTATTGTTTCTGACTTTTTCCCTTAGAGAGCTGGGGAGTATCTGAACACGGAACACAATATCCTTTCCATATAGCATTTAAGGATGCAAAAACAGCCAAAAAGACAGTGATTATAAGGGAAGTGAAGCAACACAGAAACTAACAAAAAAGTGTTAGGCATGGAAGTGTGAAGCTGCAGTTACACCAGTGCCAGTTAAAGAGTTTCTAATAGGGTATGCAGATGGTATCCAGGAGGGCTGTGCTTGCAGGGAGTGTAGGTCCTAATATGCATCAGCAGCTTCATGAAGGAAGATGCAGGAACATTTTTGTGACAACTGGATTGTTAAACTTGGTGCCACTGGGAGAGAGAGAGAGAGCTCCTTTCCCTCCATCATTTAATTAAAAAATGTTCTGCTTGACTAGTTTGTTCTATATGGGAAGTTTGTTCTCCATGGGTAGTTTGTGCTGTGGGCTGTGAGATGTAAGATATTGGCCCCAGTGCATGTGATAACATTGCATCAACAAGGAGCCTGTTCTCCAGTGTGCCCAGGCAGATCTTTCATTCAGGACAAAGGAAGTGTGGTTTGTGTTAAAGATATAGTTCAACTTTCATAATGAAGCAAGTTGTGAATGATGAATGAAAGCACTTATTGAGCTGAAAGTACACACACCAGATTGAGCAATGTTGATCTTTGTGCAACAATCAGCTGAGTAAGAGAAAGCAGGGACTGAATTTTTGACTGCCTCAGTTTTGACCTTCATTTGGTACTTTTTTTAGCTGCAAATTAACACATCCAATTGTCAGGCAAATGACTGCTGAAATTTCTTGCCTGTTTCTTGATGGTGCAAAAGAGATAGATATGCAAATTGCACTCACAAAAGGGTAGCCCAGTCCTCTGACAAGACAAGCAATAAGGTGCAGTTGTATAAATTGTTATGCAATCAACATAGGCAGTTATCAAAACTGTTAATTTAGAGGGAAAGATGCTCCCTGGCTGATTCTGAGCCATTTCTCCTTCCTCCTTCACACCCTTCCCTCTTTATTTTTTGTTATTTTTCCTACTAAATGAAACACTGCCTTTTTCATAGATTATTCACCGTGAAGAGATACCTTGATTGGAACTCAAGCTGAATCAGATTTTCATTTACAAGGAGTGTTTGAAACAGATTTTCAAATGGCATAGCAACACAAAGGTAGTTCACAGAGGCGTGTGTTTAAAATAAGGGGCTAGTTTATAGGAAAATCCGGAATGTGGGCTGGAACGTGTTCCAGAATTCCACCCTCTTGTCCTGGCTACACAAACAATGTGACCGAGGCCTGCCAAGAGTTGTCGTGTTTAAACAGAGAGAGAGAAGGAAAGTGGCAAGAATTCCCTCAGCACCATAATCCCTGCAGCCCTGCTACTTAGCACTTTTAAGAGAAAGGCGGATACAGGAAACAAGAATAAGACATAGCACACTCCATCTCTTCTCTCCAATAAACACTGCTTAGAATTCCATCTAATCTGGGAGAATAAACATTTCTAAGGCTTTTCTCTGAACATTTGATCTCAGTGACTAGAGCAGTTCATTTTAATTTTTCTTTTCTAATGCCTTGATATTTTTCTAACTGAATGCTTGCAGCATCAGCTTTGCACATTGTGTGCTCCAAGACATAACTTGAAAACCAAATCCTGGGGTTCTTACTCAATTGAAATGCTACAAACTTTAACAGGATATTTGCTTTAGGAAAAACTACAGGGCTTGGCAGTGTAACTGCTGCTGGGTTGACAATTAGAAAGAGTTAAAGAACATATTACTAAGGTGATGACCATTACATAGGGAAATCTTCACCTAAATTCCTCAAAAGACAATTTCAATTGATGGGCTTTTATAACCACTTAGTCAGAAATGGATGCATAATGCACTGGCACAAAAACGTCCATCCCACCCAGAGGTTGGCAGGTATTCCCTGTCTTTAGAGGTAACCAATTTTTTATTTACTATCATCTGCCTCATTTCCAATTGAAATGAAAATAATGTTTTTTACGGTCCCCTGTACAAGTTTTTGTCAGTTGATTTGCTGCCCTTTAGTGTCACGAAAGCGGTGCTTGGGGGATGTAGCTGGAATTGGTTTTATGAGCTGTGGCAGTGCATGGCTGAAGCTTTAGGAGGTTTGACATTTTCCTTTTCATGCTCTCCAAAAAGATGCAAAACACACTTCCACGGCCCCCTGTTTTCCCACCTATGTGGTAGGTTTGCCACTCACTATGTCCTTCAGAAAATTTTTGATTGACTTTTTCTTTTAATAATGTCAAGGTCCTCTTCAGGCAGGGATATACTGAAGGGTGAGAATAATCACATGGGAAGGAGTTATTAATGCAGAATCTCTCTTGAGAACAAGCACAGAGCTTCATATTCATGCAGGGAATGGCAGATCTTGCTCTCATCTACATGTGTCTCAACTATGTGTGTCTTTAGTCCTGCCTGCAGTCTTCAGGTTGTTGCTGTCTTCAAAAATATTCACCTTTCTCTGGGTACTGTTTAATGCAAATACAGGAGACTGAGGAAATCTGAGTCTGTGGAAGCTTTTACTCTGGATTCATTGTTAGAACAGGTACTTTTGCATTTGTTTTACCTATAAAGTAGGAAAATTCATGGTCAGCTTTCCAAAAGTGTTTATTAGACTCAGGCAATTAATACTGTAAGTTATGAGAGACACTGAGTAAAAGGCAACTGGCATGCTCAGTACTGCATAGCTATTAATCTCCAGGCCAGGTTTTTCAAGGAGCTGAGCACTCAGAAATTGTTGTCAACTTCCAATTCAACTCCTAAAGGAAATGCCAAAATAATCAAAACTTCTGCTGGAGGCCTAGTGCTTCAGGAAATCCAGTCATCTGATTTGGAAACGCACGTGGGCAGTTGAGTTCTGTTGAGTATTCTGGGCCCTGATGGCTATGTTTAAGGCTGGCACATCCTTCTTGGGCAACTGGCATATTAAATATTTTGAAAGGCTGTGTTTTCACTTTATTCTGAAAACAATGTTTAAAATACAAGCCTTGAAATGTATTTCCTCCTCATTTTGCTCTCTAGGAGACCAAAGTCTTTTATTTATGAACTAAACAGGCAATTACAACCTGCCATTCCCTACCCAGTTCTACCAATGCTGACCTGAGGGGTTGGAAGTAGTTTGTTCTTTATGCCAAATCAGTTTTTGGCCTCTCTCCTCAGCTATCAATAAGCATTTTTTCTCATGCAATATTGCCAACTAGCAACCAAATTGAAGCAATTAAAAGGCTTTGTGCAGATATCTTGTGGTAGAGACTTCAGATTGTCGAGTGAAAATCTCCAGAGCCCGTTAACAACATTTGGAACTAGTTGATACCCCTTAAAATAACTTTAGTCTTTGTCAGTTGCTTGTGTCTTAGTGTTCCCTTTTTAAAACCAAAGCACAGAACAGATTGGTGTTGTATGTTCACTGTCACAAGCATTTGAAAATTAGTTGCCATTCATAACTTGGTCTCCTTCTGTTGTACTTATATACAACTCTTGTTCCAAAGGATCAGACTTTTTTTTTCCTCCTCAGTTTTGCTGATGTAAATGGAGCAACCCAGATAAATACATAACATAGAACTGAAACCACTAATAGGCTATTGCCTGCATGAGCTTTGAAAAGGTTTGGTTCTGCCTTGGAAAAATGTACATTGCAAATGATCGTACCCTCATACATTTGTTAGGAAGAGTCTATGTTATGCCTGCCCTTGGTTGTGAAAGCACTTCATGCTTTCACAAAAATGATCTAAAGGAATGAACTATGAAAGCTATGACTGATGCTGAGAAAGGAGAACAAGTTCAGCTTGTTCTTAAAAACTCCCCCATTCTTCTGGGGTATTAGGACCATTGCCTAACATATGGGAAGACATATAGCAGTATACATGCTGCTGTATTACCTAGATACAATGGAATGAAAGGATCTCCTATCCCTTCTTCCTTTTAATTTCTTGTATTTTGACACATATTTTTCTCTTAGAGATTTATATGGACAGTATCACCATTCTGTTGGCAAGAGACTTTCTTCCTATATTTAATCTTCCTTAAAACTGCTCAAATAGTTATATTAGGCATGCCTGCTACATTCGAGTTGAGTGCAAAGAAAAGGGGCAGCTGCTTTAACAGTTGTCTTTTCTGTTACAGCCTTATCAGAGGAGCTATAAAAATATGGATGTCTCTTCCTGCATGCATGATTTTATAATCATGAATAAACTCTGTGCCATGCCGGTTCCTGAGAAAATGCACATTGCCACCACAGGGCTCAGTGTTGTCAAGACTGTTGCTCGTGCACACACAGGAGAGGGAAATGCATGGAACGAGGCTCCCTCTGTGCATAATGTGTCCTTTAGGTGGTGCCATTGTGTTTTTTTAAGGTGAGAGAGCTCGCTCCAGAAAGCGCAGGACGCAGTGAAGAAAAGGATGCGGCGCACAATGCATCCTTCTACCCGGAGTGACTCGGAAACATCTGAGAGCACAGAGCCATCCCCACGCACAGGATGTAATGCTGCTAGAGTAAATATAGAGCGGCTGCTGTCAACAATGGGGAGAGTCAAAGCTGAAAGAATGGCAACTTGAAACATCCCTTTTTCATTTCTTCACACCCCCCCTCCCTTTTCTTCTTTTTTTTTTTTTTTCCTTTTCTTTTGACTTTTAAATGTTAATGTCACCAAAAGTGAGAAAGCAGAGGGAAAAGATAGTTATTAGAAATGGGTGTGGTCCGTGGAGTTCAGATTTAAACTGCCAGGCAATGCTAAACCCATCCAAAAAACTGAAGGGTTTGGATGTGTCAGTTGGGTTCACGTGGCTCCTGGTTGAGGATGAATCATGAAGAATCTCAGAAATATGTGCAGAGAAATGTTTAGGGTGGGTCTCAAAGCAAAAGCGAAATGCAGTTTGTTGCTAAGTGGGCAGGAAATCTTGCCTCATGGGGAAGGACCAGGGAAATGAGGAGTTCAAATCCCTGTTTTCATGGCCTTGGCTGGCCAATTTCTCACTGTGGTTTTTTTTGGTTTTGTTTTTTTTTTTTTTAAATACATATTCTAAACTGTCTGAGCTTCTGCTTTGAAGCAGTGTTCTTGCCCTTAATGCTTCAATATATTTTAGATGCTTTGAGAATGCTGAATCAAAGGGATCAAATGCATACAAAAGCATTGCTGTTGTTTACATATTGTTTAGATGGTGTTTTCTTAAAAATCAGGGCACCCTCTGTCCCGTGTTTTCTCCCTGCGTACGGGTCAGAAAAGCACAAAAGTACTGTATGTCTGAAACATTTCCAGCAGCTTCCCTGGACCTGCTTCCAAAGCTCATTGAAATCTTGTTAACAGAGCACTCTACCTCCCTCTGATACCTCACACTGCAAAACAGCTTTGAAGGCCTAGACTGAATAATGAAGGAAACAAGGGCATCTGGGGTCCATTATTTACCCCATTTCATGAGGCGCTTCTACAAAGTCTGCTGCCTGCCTTTTCAGATCCATGACAGAAATAAATACAAAGCCTGGAAAGAGCGAGCAAGTCAGAGTTGTCTGCTGCCCTCTCCACTGCCCCCCTCCCCTTTTCTTCCTGTTTCACAGGACACATTTGTTTCATCTCAGCTACATGGAGTTCTCTTTCTGCCCAAGACACTTGTTCTTCCCCCTTCACAGATTGTTTATTCCAAGGAGTTCCTTTTTTTTTTTTTTTCTTGGGAAGACATCTCAAACACCTCTGGGTTTTGAAGAAGACCAGCGTGAAGCTGCTCAGAGATTTTTATTTTCATTTTTTCTATTTTCTTCTCAAACTGACAAAGGCTTGAAGGCTTGAATTGCGACTGTGTCTGCATTAGGAAAACACATGTGAAATGTCAGTAAAGGGATTCCCATCTCAGTGTGTTAGTTCACAGGAGGGTATTTTAAAGTAATGGGGGTAATCTGAAATGTTAATGCATCCCAAAGGCCAGAGCTGCTGCAGAGGGAACAATTTGTGGAAATTTTTGTCCATTCTAGAGTGTCTGAGCATTTTTAAGAGGGTTGGCCCAAAGTGCCTCTACATTTCTTGTGAAAATAAACGCTCTGCAAAGCTGGCTTTGCAGTGAAAACCTTTTGGAATGCTCAGTCAACACTAGAGCACTTTCTCCAGGCACTTAGCACCCCGAGTATAGGTGAAGTATCTGGGTGGCTACACCATCACAGAGCAACTGTAAGTTGCAAACGATTAATTTAGCACATTTTTTTTCTATTATTTGTTCTCTGACTAGATTATAATTTATCCCAATTTGTTGGTGACCAGTTTGTAGTTGTCTGAATATTTGCACCTGTGGCTTCTATCCACAAACTTTCAAGCATTTATTGAGAGAGTGACTATTATTTGTGTTATTTGTGAGCAAAGTTTAATCCTTGTTAAAGTTCTTTGCAAGACCTATCACTAAAGCCCCACAGATTTTTTTTTTTTTTTTTTAATCTACCCAGATAGGACATTGCCTTTGTATGTTGCTTCCACTTTTATTTAGTTGAGTTGACAGTTCCAAAATGAATTAACTTCTTAAGTAAATGAATGTCTGCAATCCATCTGCAATGGACTTTCCTTTTGCACAGCTCAAAAAAGCAATAATGTCATTAATGTGTCAAAGCAGGGCTAGAACAGGACGAGAAAAGTAGGACACCTTTGGATAAGTAGCTCCTAAAAATAAGTCTAATAATAATTTATTTATCTTAAATGATGGTTCAGGTCTAAAAAAGCCTAGACAGTGCATATCCTGAATTTTAGGGCTGCTGCAGCCCCTGTGGTTTATTTGCAGACATCTAAGCCATTTTTAAAATGAGGTAAGGTTTCTGTTTCAACCTCCCTGCCTACTGTTCCAGGAGTAAATGATCTTGTGTTCTTTAGGTTGGGATCAACTTTACTGGACCTTATGTGCCTGAAACATCACCCAGAATCAACCTCTGAGGTGCAGAGGCTGTTGCTGATCTCTTTTAAGTGCACAAAGCTGCTTCCTGGGTATATTTATAAAACTAATGGGTGACTTTTTTCCTCTCAGAGAAAATGATAAGTGTTCACCAGCATGTGTTTCACGGGCAGTTACCAACCTGTGATCATGTGTGTATCATTTAAATAAGAGGCAGAAAAATGTCCCAGAAGCAGCATGAGTACCATTTATCTTTCTACCATAATAATCTTAGGTTTAGCCAACAAAATATCTCACAGGATATTTAGCTGACGGTCCACACCACCAGCCTCTGCTGAATCATCGTCCTTTTCTTTTCTTTCATTTTTTTTTTTTTAGTTTTAGAGAGAATGTTTTGCTACTACAGTAACTGCCAGACAAAATAATGAGCAATCAAAAATAATGAGCAAAAAAGAAAGGCAACCTGAAAATTTATGTTTAATTCAACCATGACATCTCTTGGTTGGCCCTGAATTGCTGCATAAAGAGTTGCCTGTTTTCAGCAACCTACTCGCCACCAGTCACAGGTTCTTTATAACAACAAGCCCCAAAGAGAACCCCCAAAAAAGTAATGCTTCCTGCCACACTGCACACTATTCTGATGCCTAGTTTTCTTGCACAGATGAGCAGTGGAATGTTTACTGAATACCTGATTTAATCTAAAGATTTTGGTTGTACCTTTGTTACTATTTTGGAGGTGTTGTGTGAGGGCCCTTCATGCAAGCGTGAGCTGGATTTGGGACACTGTTAGTCCATTTCTTGCCACAGAATTTAGAAGGACGCCACAGACTGCACAGCCAAAAAATGAACACTTACAAGTCAGCGAGGCTGACTTGTGCAGGGACTACAATATCCCATGTTCTGACTGCCACCTCCTCTCATATTTGCAGGCAAATTTGTCTCATTTTCCCCATACTTTCTGAGTGAGGAAGGTACATGACAACCGGAAAGCGATTGGAGGAAAAGCTGGTGGAGATGCCAGGCACCGTCAGCTTGATCAGAACCCCACAGACAGTCAAATCAAGAACATGGTTGCAGTTTAGCTGTAATTATGTGCTTCTTGCTAGTCTGACTCCTCTCCACACCCCCCAGGGTGCAGCAGTGGTTGGCTGGCTGAGGCAATGTGAAGGTGGTGAGTACTTTTGCTATTATGTGCTTTGCAGACGTCATTGCCTGGTAGCTGCAGTTGCTAGACTTTGAAACCAGCGGGGTAACCAGCTCTCAGGGGAGCTAAGGGTGTGAGGCATCCTGCTGTCTCACTGACCTGGAGTTGTTAGGTGTGCAGGTGCTGCAATCTGTATTAGTTTGGATTTCCCTGTAGCTCGCAGCCTTGTGCTTCCTTGTGTGGTTCCTCTTGCATTATTCCCTACACTTTTTCTGCATTTAATCTTTCTCATTGGATTTCAGTATGATGCTTGCTTCTTTCCTCATATTTGCTGCTGTTCCTCGGCTCTGCTGTTTGTTTCTTTCTTTCTGCTCTATTAATTTTAAATGCACCTGGTAGTTTCTTGCAGTTTGAGCCTGCTTTTCAGAAGAAAAGAATATTGGGCTACTGAGAGTTGTACAGGTCTCAGTTATGTCAATGATTGATTCTGAGTAACTATAGGGTGTGAAATGAATAAAGAGCAGGTACAGCCCTAAAGTCTGATGGCAGCTGTCTTGCTTTGAGGAGCTCAGGTAGGAACAGCATCATTATCAATTGCTGTGGTCAGAGAACAGTGGTAAGAACTCATTTTGACTAAATCCCTGCTTTGGGAATTAACCTTCCCTGTGGTGTAGCTAAATTGTTCAATCTATAAGTCTTAATTTTCTTCCCTGTTAAATGGAGGTAATACTAATTGCTTAGGTATCTCATGGCATGTTGTGAGGGCTAATTGGTGTTTGGGAATGAAAAGATGTTGCTTAAACACCCGGGGGACCAAGAGAGGAAACAGTGAAATTGGCTGGATTCATCCCCACAGTGATGGCTGCATCACGTTTACCTTCATGGTTTCCTGTGTTCTCTCATCCTGGGAGACAGCTTGCTTACAAATCTTGGTGCACCCCAATTGAGGTCGGTGGATGAAGGGCAGGGAGAATTGGGGGACAGTTTTGTGTCATGGGCAGAGGAAGAAAGCAAGAGCTGTCATCTCTCAGTTTAGGAACACGCAGAGTGGTTTGAAGAGTTGTACATTCTCCTCCTTCCACTGCACACCTGATTTGGTCCTGCCATGGTGATATGTATTTAAAAACCCCACGATTTTACTGGAGCCATTTTTAAACTTTCTCTTGTCCTTCTCCTCCATGATGTGCCTGCCCCTTTCCTTTTATCTCAGCCTCCTGCATCTTTCCTAGCCACATTCACATTACCCAGATTACAGTTTCCCTACCTTCTTGCCCACGTTCCTGTTCTTCATCCTCCTTGTAGTATTTTCCCCTTTTAAGGTACAGGTTTATCTTGTGACTCAAAACATCCTACATGTCCCCCTGCCTCCCTCTCCTGTTTTCCTTGCAGAGTTATGTAGTGTGATGCATTCATCATGCACCCCTAATCTGCTGTTTGTCCAGTGGTTCAGGCTTGCAAAGACAGCATCTGATTATTGCAGACTTTGAGGTATTGGATGCAGGATTAGCTAGATGGCTGAATGAGTAATGAACCAGGCTCACCACCACATCTTGTTAAGACTGAGTTTATCAAATCCATAAGGGAGTTGTTCAAATTCACTATTGTGGATCATTTTTCCTTCCTTAAAAAAAATCCCACCCTCTCTGCTCATTGTAAAAATATTTATTACCTGATCATATCCTACCTGGTCTCCTGTATCTCCTTGGTCTGCTTTAATGGCCAATTTCATCATCATGCCTGTCTTCCTCTTGAATTATTGTGATTTTTTGCTCATCTTTACCATGGAAAGACCTACAATATCTTGCTCTAGTTCTGGCAATTTTTAGTTCTTTTGCAAATCATCTCAGGCCTATTTCTTTGCTTTTCCTTTTGCTGTGGTCTCCCTCGCCTCTTTTTACCTCCTAATACCTGTCATGGGTCAGAGCTGCCGTGTCCCTTCTCTGCAATATTTCTTATTTTCTTAGTATTGCTTTGGAATCAATACCTTTTCAAAATTTTTTCCCCTCCCATTTCATTACTCACCAGTAACCTCCATAAGCTTCTTTCTCAGAATTCCTGTGGCATGATCCGCCTTTTATTCCTGCAATAAACCCTTGCTCATGTAAGTGGTTCTAGTAAATGTCATCCCTACGGGCTGCAAAATCCTGATGCAAAGAACTGATTTTGCAACATGTGTGCACATATGAAGTGACTGTGTGCATTGTTTGCAGGTCCTGGCCTGTATAATATTGTTAAATTCATGGGCTTAAGCATGGCCCAGCCCCTGCCCAGCAGCCACGATTCCTGTGAGGATTTAGTACTGGTTTGATCTCATCACATGTGAAAGTGCCCTTTAGTTCCAAGGTCTTCACCCTGGCTGGTCTGTGCTTGAGGTAACATCTATGTGTGTGAAAGGAACCATAAACTCAACTGTGTTGCCATCATAAATCTTTTATCTCCCTCGGTGTGTTTATATAAAGACGGTGTGCACAATAAAGAGGGCAGGGAGGACAATTATGGACCAGAAACAGCGACAGCACCGACATTCTCGGGTCAGAGTCCCTGAAAATCCACGTGGGGATTGTGTAGATGCTCAGCAGCACGGGGGAGGCTGTGCAGAGTAACCAAATATCATAATGTGAAACAATGCCTGTGTGTGTGAGCGGTGCAGAGTCACAAATAATTGTATTGCATCAAACAGCCCTTACCTGCAGTGAATCTGTAGGAATCTCGTGGCCATTAGGAGTTTAAGCAGGTATGTGCAGTGAGCAGGTGTTTTCCTATAGGCACATCTCACATGCAGGCATGTGTTACTGGATGGACCACAGATCTGACATTTTTCTTAGTGAACTTGGGAGAAGAATGAGGTGGAAAAAGGAGGGGGAGCAGAAACCAATCAAAGAAAGCAATACTTTTTATCAATCATATTTGATGCTATTCTTTCTCTCTCTTTCATCACTTTGATCTCTCAAATAAAACTGATACTTTGGCCACTTTCCAAACTCTTAGCTGTGCAGTCTGAGAGGGCTCTGGGTTAGCTGCTGAGGGTATGTGTTTGCAATTATGCATTTGAAAGTATTTTCCCCTCCGCTGAGATAACATTCTTTTTGTGTTACCACACACTTCTGCTGTCTCGTTTTTCTTCTCCCATGGCACTGCAGGCTGAAAGGCCTCACTGCGTTCCCCCTCCTCCCCCGATCTTTGCAACTGATATCTGAATAAAATACTTTACTCTGCTGGTATTTAACCTGCTGAGCCTTTCACTTTCTAGCTGTGAAACACACAAAAAGGGTATCGGGCAGAAACATCCCGGCAATTTCATTTCTTAATATGCCTCCAAGGTAAGGCAAGAAGGAACAGGGTGGGAAAATTTATACTGATGTCAGGGATCTTCAAAGCTTTATTTATAGGTTAACATTCACTGAGAACAGCTTTACGTTTACTTTTCTGATTTCCAGTATTTTTTACATACAAGAGAACAAACTTGAAAATTCTTCTGTATTGTTCCTCTGGCTGTAATTCAGTGTGTAAAGTTTGTATGAGTAATGACCTGTCTTTTATAGGATAGGTAGATTTAAATTTTTTTAGCTGATGAGTTTTGTCTTCACAGTAATGAGTATATGGAATTACATCAGTTATTAGCATGAGAAGATAGGCTTTGTATTCCCTGACAAATAGCCAAGTTCCTTGAGCCGAATAACAAAAATCTGTGTGACCCTATGAGCCCTTCACACTGCAACCTGTTCTACCACACGTGATTTATCTGACCTTGGACTTGCTCATCGTGGTCCAGGAAGGAAATATTATTTCTTCAAAAAGCACATTGCACTTGGTATCAACAAGAAACATTCTCCAAGTGTAATTTAAATCTTCTCTCTGGAGTACAGCACTCAATAGGCTTAAAGCGATTGGGGTCACTAAGGATAGGAACACCACCACCTTGTTCTGATGTAGCATATCTCGTGTTAAGTCTGTGTGAGAATTAAACATGTGGGGTCCAATCCTGTGGTAATCCTTCCCTCCCACTGGCTTAGAAAGTTGGTTCTGTGCACTCTCCCCTTTCATACACATGTGTGTGCTTGCAGCCACACACACCCGCACACGGGGCTTTAGGAGAGTAGCTGCTGCAGTGAGGGACGTGTCCTGTCTGTTTCTGTTTCCCAAGAAGGAATCCTGTAGGATGGTGCTCAGAGACCACAGCTGTTCCAGGTGGTTTGCACTGAGCATTCTCTGGCTAGGCTAAAGCTGAAATCTTTCAAAAATCCCTCTAGTTTTTAATATCAACCGAGGAAGGTTTTTGTAGGCCTGCAGATACCTGGGACAGGATATGGATTTCCATTCCTTCATTTTTTATAGAACTATCTGGGGAGCTTAAAGTACTGGGTGAAATAAAATTACTAGTCCAGATGAATTGCCCACCTAAATATCCCTGATGATAGTGGCAATGTGTGTCCTAAGTGAGAGGAGCATTCAATAAAACTAAGACCTAATGCCAAAACTTTATGCTGATGATTCTCAAGTTTCTTTTACACTTATGAACCAGTCAATGTTTTTTAAAGATCCACATATACCCTTACATCAAACTTTACACAGAAATTTTAAAAAGAAAAGGTAAATTTTGTTGGTTTAGTGCAGGTCTGCAGACCAGCTGGCTGTAAGGATTGTGCATGTAATAGTCTTCATGACTTGGACCCAAAGCCAGTAATTTAGGGTGGAGAAACCCAACAGTAAAATTTTAAATAAATAGCAAAATTAACTTTGAAATATTTGTAGGACATGAAAATGGCAGTTAAGTGAAGTGTAAATGTTTTCTTGGTTAACTTTCTTCTGCTACATTTGCAAAAGTCGTGACCGGCTTCATTACTACCAACATCTTATAGTTCTTACCCAGCCGAGTAAGATGAACCTCTGTCTAGCCAAAAAGGCTGTTCAGAGAACTAAGGATGGGCTGACTGGGTCCTTGGTGCCTGATGTTTTTTGTGAGGTGGACAATGTTTTCAGCAGCCACTGACATTCACAGGAGTGTATCCTCCTTCTGCTGAAGTCCAGTGTTGGGTTAATTGCCTTAAGGAAAGCACAAGAGGCTGAAAAGGAATCAACAGTGCTGAGCAGGGAAGGGTTTTGTGGATGAATATCTCTTGGTTTCTGTGTCACTCAGTGTTGGGTGGAAGTGCAATAGTGGATGAATAAATGGCTCTGCAAGTACCAGCCATTTTGAATTGATATTTCACAGGGCTGGCTGGCCACCTCTGCTAAAAGGCCTGGACTTGCATTGCTGTTAATTGGTGTAGTTGCTGACTTAAGGGAATGAAGGGTCTTTCCACATCCATGAACCTGCAATCCATTTCCTCTTGGTCTCAGCACTGCTGCAGCAGCATTTACAGCATGGCACAAGGTAAAGGACATGATGCTGGGTATCACTGGGCCTCCCCTCCCCCTGTTCCTGACTAATGTCTTTTCAGTGTGGGAGCAGAATCCTGATACGCGTGACACAAGCAGAGTACGTGGGAATTAGTTCCATTAAAGCCATGCCATATGGCTCGCAGGGTGCTCTGTGATACTACTGTGCTGCTTGACAGTCTTTCCCTATGGATGGGATCAGTGCATATTCCCTGATTTGCACTCTTTTTTTAGCGTATCAAACAGGGACAGACTTTTAATTAAAAATGACATCATCACGCTGCTGCTAGCTCGTTGCAGGCAGTGCACATATTAATGCTGCTTGTTTCAGTTTTCAATGATCCTATTATGAATTGTAACCTCATTACACAAACCTAGCTATACAGTGGAATTTCAAATGGGGTTTTGTGGTTTTTAGAACTTAAACAGCTAGAATAAGCACAAAGGCAGTTGCGGTCAGGCAGCTTCCTCTCTTACCGCAGCAGTTGTGGAGATGCCATTCCAGTGACCACTGTTTCTACAATGAGTCAGTTTCATTTTTAACAATTTGACTCAGTTCTCTTCAAAGGGGGCAGCATGTTATTTCTGCATGATTTTTGTGTGCATGACTCTCTGCAGAGGGGTCAGTGCCAACTTGAACCCCTTGGGATCCAGCCTCTTGGAGCAGCCTGGATTCTCCTGATGGCGGGAGGTGTGCTCCTTAAATGCTGCAGAGCTGGGGCTGCCGGCCACATGTCTGTTCTGCCAAACGTGCCCTGTGCTTTCAGCTGTCTGAAAACACCATGTTAAGCACAGCTCCTTCCACCAGTGAGCCAATGCTTGAGGTAAGCAACACTGCAGCCTTTGCAAAAGCTCCTGCAAGGAAACTGAGGTTAAACCGTTGCCTTTCTGAAATGAAAAGATGAAATAAAAGTGCATAGATGCTTCAAAAAGTGTGTGTGTGGGGAAAGCATAAATAGGCTAGCCTGTGGCAAGAAGGAGTCCAGTTGTTTCTGTGCACAGTGAATTATGAATCTCCAAACCCCTGCAAATGACTGTAAGTCACCTTCTAGAGTCAATGATTAAGTAAACAGGAATTTATGGAAGTTCAAGCTTTGCACACCATTCAGCTGCAAGCTCTTAAAGATCATTCATGTAAATTTTACCAAAACAAGGAATGCAGCAGTTTTCAATCTTAATGAAATATAAGAATGTCTTTTTCATTCAGTATGACTCACAGTTTCGTTTTGAAGTTTTTGAGCTTCTCCTAAGGTTATGGAGTGGTCAAGCGAAGCGGAACAGGGTTTTTGAAATCAGGAAGCCTGGGCGCTGTTTCATTCAGAAAAGAAAAGGAGAGAGGGAGGGAGGAAAAAAAGCCCTATTCCTGTGTTTGATTGAAAAATAAAACTGCTGCTCTCAGTGAACCTTTGAAGTCCCCCAGCCCAGTAATTGTTTCACGACATTTGCAGCTTGAGGCAGCAAGAATGTTTGTGGTTGTTTTAAAGGCATCTGAGTGTGGATTCCATATGGTTTATTTTTATTTTGTTTTTTTCTCTTTTTTTTTTTTTTTTCCTTCTTCCCCACTCGGAGCCTCAAGTTCTTGCGCATTGCCCGATACCAGGTCCCAGCCTCCTCTATTTCTGCATGAACTGTCTGTGAAAGAGCTGAGTGAAGGCATTGTGGCCCAAAGATTCAAGCGTGCTTAATTCAGAGAAAATCTGTGAATGCCTGTTGAGGCAATAGTTGATTTTAGCCGTGCTTTATCGATCCTATATTTGGAGTGTGGCTTACTAAACACTGTACAGTTTGCTTTCCTGAACAAAAGACCTCTTCATATGGCCTATACTTAGGGCATGATACTCCAAACGCTCACTATAGAGCATAGTGCTGGCTGTCATGCTTTCAATAGGTAGTTTGGTAGTTTGCAGTAGGCCTGATAGCAAGCCATTGGAGGCAAATAAAGGGCCTGATTCACCACTGTGTTCCTCTGGTCTCAGAGCAGTGAAACTGTTTTGTTCAGCGGGACAAGCTGAATCAGATCCAAGCGTTCTGAAAATATGTACTGTAGAGCTGAGGAAATCTAAAGTCAATTTAAGGCATGTAAACTTGGAAGTGTCGAGTGTATTTGCAACTCTCCCTCACCTCACCCCCCCACGAAAGACTGTCCATTATATACAGTATAACAGGTAACAACACTGATTATGTGAGTCATTGCAGTCCAGTCCTGACCTTATTTATAGATGACCACTTGCAAGTCATCTGTCTGTACTTTGCAAGACAAAGTGCTGGAGTAAGTTATAACCAGCCAAGGGCAGAGTTTGCAGCCTGGGTTGCAGTTGTCTCTGATAACAGGGGAACTTGCTCTTTTACAGTCAGGGAAGTTCTGCTGAAGACCAGCAGTAACCTTTTGGTCTAGTGTGGAACCAGTCATAGACACAGAGGAATTGAATCTACTCAGTTCTGAAGAGGGAATCAGACTAGAGGGCACTATAGACTTCATCCAGAGTGGTCCTTCACTTGCTTGGATTGACTAAATGACTTCCAGTTCTTAGAGTGTGATATGGTTATCTGTGCAGTTACAGTGCTTGCACTGGGGTGACACCAGTCCCCAGGGCCTGAGTGCCTTAAATCCCTTTAAAAGGGTTTAATGGGAGAGTCCTGCACAAGGAGGCTTCATCTATGTTCGTGAGTAGTGCATTGTGACAGGAACAGATCTACAGAACCAACCAGCTGTCCACTCTGCAGGCTTTGGACGTGGGACTGGCCACGGGTGGCAATCTCATTTGGAGGCTCAATGGCCACTGTTGGTTGGAGAGCACTAGTGCTCTTCCAGTTTTGTTCTGGCTGAAAGGAACTGGGTTCCTGCTCTTAGTCTGATGTGTGATGGGAATCAAAATGTGGTAACTGGAGATATTTGGAGGAGGAGGTTCCTTCACAAGGAGGCTTCCAACATGAACACTAATTCTCTTGAAAAAGATGATGCATGTGTTTTTTACTGGTAACCTTTTAACTGTGTGTTTTCTTTAATGGAGCAACCTGTGTGAATAAAGGATATCCATTTTCTAAGGGGGAAAATGTGTCACAGAGCTTGTTTTTACCAGGAAACAGCACAGCACTGATCAGTATTTCTGTTCTCTTGTAGTCTCACAATGTTGGAATGGCCCCTCGCCTGGTTTGGGCCAGCTTGTGCTCTACACGATTCTGGAGCAAGCCAGAGAGTTAGGAAGAGTTAACCAAAGAGACATGAGCATGAAAGTTCCTTGAACAAAAGTGTTGTAAGAGCAAATGAATGTCTAATATGATTCATGTCCTTTACTCGTGCCTGCCTTTTACAGAGAACTCTGCCGTTGTTTTATGCTTTCACAATACATTTGCTGTGCATTACCTTCATTCTTGTCATGTTGTGCTGTTTAGTGAGGCCTAGTGGAAATTTAGTGAGGTTTAGCAGAAAATTTAATTAAGAAAAAGTGAAGAAACCTCTTAGAGGGAATCAGGTGGTCCTTAACAGCTTAAAAAAAAACAAGCTGGTCTCCAATGCCAAGCCTCAGCTGTGGTAAATGGTGCTTGCATGACTTTGATCAGTAAGCTGATTTGCAAGTATAGCCATGGCACCTGTGGGCCTCAATTGAAAGGAAAGTTGAAGGGACAGCTTAAAAAAAAACAAAAACCCCAAACAAAACAAAAAGGTACAGAATATCAGTCTTGTCTATAATATTAACAGGAAGGACATCTGCACCAAATAACTTGGTCTTTGAGAAATGGAAATCAAACACACTCATCTGCCATTTTTTATGTGCCAGCCCCACAATTCACTGACCTCTTCCAACCCTGCCTTCTGAAACTAAGACCAAATCTGGGCTAAACCCTTGAATTTCTGTGAGCTTAGGGTACAGCTTACATTGATGAGAAGTGTACAAATGAGGCAAGTCCAAGCTACAGCCACCAAAGCCTGGGGAGCACAACAGCAGCTGGAAATCCTTCCTGAGAAATAGGAATATTTGGAGGGGCAGCCTGGGCTAAGCTTCATGCCTCACTGCTAAACAGTGGCTGAGGCAGCTCATTCAGATCCTTTCAGCAGTTGTCCTTGCAAGGCTGAAGTCAGACAGACAAGGTGAGAACTAGATTAACTTAACAGCCAATTAGGGTCCAAGGCATAATTAACGGGACTAAATCATCATGAGGCAAGCACTAAACTTGTAACTCAAATTGCAAAAATGTTTGTCCCAATGGAAATAGAGTATTTGTAATATTATTATTTGGTGAATGCAGAATGTTCTAGGAAAAGAAAGAGTCCTGTTTCAATGGTTTTCATTCTCCTAATGCCAATCATGCACTTAGTAAAAATTATAAATTGCAGCGGCATTTGTGAGATGCTGTGGTATCCATGAAGGCTGAAGGGAGAAGTCTGGTGTGACCACAAACAGCCATTGTCCCATTGTGATGCTCCTGAAGAGGTACCAGTTCAGTGGGTGGATGAAATCTTGAAAACTAGGTAAGTTTGCTGAAAGCTTTGCTAATTATAGGGCAATAGTCTCATAATTGTATGTCTGACCTTATGTCCAAAGGAAAACCACACATTTTGTAGAATGGTGTGGTGTGGAAGGGGCCTTAAAGATCTGAAGTTCCACTCCCCACTGTTGCTGTGGATAGAGACATCTTCCACTAGACCAGGTTGCTCAAAGGTCATCCAACTTGGCCTTGGACACTTCCAGGAATGGACGGGGCATCCACAACTCCTCCTGGGCAACCTGTTGTGATGCCTCACCACCCTCACGGTAAAGATTTTCTTCTTAGTATGTAATCTAAACCCACCCCATCCCAGTTTAAAGCCGTTTTCCCTGTGTCCTGCCACTCCATGCCCTTGTAAAAAGTCCCTCTCCAGCTCTCTTGTGGTCCTTAGGCACTGGAAGAGGCTCTGAGGTCTTCCTGGAGTCTTCTTTTCCCCAGGCTGAACTGCCCCAACTCTCTCAGCCTGTCCTCATAGGAGAGGTGCTTCATCCCTTTGATCACCTTTGGAGCCTCCTCTGGACTTGCTCCAACAGGTCCATATCTTTCTTATGCTGGAGGCTCCAGAGCTGTATCCAGCTGGGTTCTCATGGGAGCAGAGTACAAGGAAGGTACCACATCCCTCGACCTGCTGACCAGGTTTTTATTTTTTTGGTGCAGCCCAGGATATGGCTGGCTTTCTGGGATATGTTACTTTTAGGCTCTGCGTGGCTTGGAATGAGTTTGCTGATGGAGAGCAATGCCTTAGAAAAGAGCTCTTGAAGTCCCATCCATTTTAATTGGTGTGGTTTAATTATTTTGCTGTATTTGAGGATAATCTAACTACTCTGTAGAGGAGATCTGAAAAAGCTGTGGGGGCTCCACTGTGGTTGGGCAAGCTAGGAAATGTCTTATAAAAGGCACCCTGTATCTGACAAGACTAGACTACATTTGCTTGGTATTTTAAATTCCATGAATTTTTGCATGCCTTTGAATTAATGATTCTTCTTTCAACATCAAAGGCCAATAGAGGACATTTTTACTTTTAACAGTTCTGTGCTGTGATAATTATCCCATTGCTCCAATGACACGTTCCTTAGGGTTTTGAAATCGCAAAAACAAATCCAGCTAAGTGTAGTTTTACATATAACTTTGGTTCTTTATCTTCTGAAGTTGGGTCAAATCCTGCAGGGTGCTAAGTCTCTACCTCCCATTGGTGGCACCTGAGACTGCTAGGGAGTTGAAGACACCTTGCAGAATCTGTCCTAGGTCATCCTTGGTTGGTTTGCCATGTGAGCTGCAGAAATGGGTTTCAATGAAGGTGTTGGATTAGAGTAGCCCTGAGTCAAGAATTTTGGTTTTACATCCAAATGTCATAGCTGACTCCTTTCTCTAAAACTGCACAGGCAGGATGTAAGCAATTTCTTTAGCGTGGGAAAGTTCATTTCAGTTCCAGTTCACCTTTCACAGCACTAACCCAGTCCTACAAAATGGTGATTTTTCACCCTTCAGAAACCATGATGGTTCATTTATGTGAAGTATTTTGATGAGCACTTAGATTTAAGGTGACTCTTTTGGATTTCATGGAGCTCTCCGTGCCTCAGTCTCTCTGCTGTCAGTGTAGCCAATCTATCCTTTTTCTCCAAATCTGTTCACAAAATTTCCCTTTCATTTACAGTTTCAGCATCAGTTTCTCATAATCTTGTTATGAGAGGGATCCAAAACTGACATTTTAGACACTTGAGGAAAAACACCATGAATTTTTTTTTCTCATCTGCATGTTGACAGAATAAGTGGGAACTCACGTAATTTCATCTGCTTTAAGTCTTCTGTGACACTTTTATACATTCTCTAGTTGTCTATTCCGAGTGAAAGCAATACTGATTAAGAAAAAAAATTAAATCCAGTTTCTAACCAGAGTCTGCAAGTCCTTGGAAATTAAGAGTGCTGAACAGGTTGTATAAATAGTGTAGATGAGTTACTTATCTAATCTCATTTTTAATTAATTATTTGAAATAATATTGCAACTGCAATATTCAGGCATATCCATTTTATCCCGTGAAGCTTCCTTATACAAGAAACCTCATCACCATGATTATCCACTGCAGTTTTTATGTTCTGGGGTGCTCACCTCAGCTTCCCCTGCCTCTTTCTCAGCCTGTGGCCATCTCTGGGAGGGCTATAACCTCATGTCTTTGTCTGAGATAGGTTTTACCTCCCTACACCAACTTCTTGGTCTGTTTCTGCATTTGAGAGCTCACGGGGCTATCTGGGGACTCATTTGTTTTGATGTGAAGGGTTTGGGAGGGTGGGAGGCAGCAGGTACTGTCTACCCTTTCCCTGACCTTGATCTATCTGGGTGTGAGCAGCAGGGTCTGGGGCTTCCTGCCCCTGACAGCTGCACCCTGGACAGTAGCAAAAAGAATGATAGAGCTGGAGAAGGCCAGGGAAGGAAGTTTATGCAGCATGGAAGAGTCATATCCTGAGGAAATTGAGTGGAATATGTGTGTATAATTATATAGATAAATATAAACTTTTATATTTAAGGAATTAAGAGCACCAAGTAGAAACAAGGATAGGCTTGAAGAGCGGGAAGATGTAAGCAACAATGGCAGCAAGCCCAGGGTCACTTTCTGAAGACAAGGAGATGACTGGGAACAGGGAATTGTGAAGAAGTGCATTTTCTATGATTTTTTTTTTAATCTTAAAACAAATTTGTAGCCATAAAGTCAAGTGTACTACTGGCCTATATTAACACTGGAGTTGATACAGTTAAACCAGTTTTGTTTCTTCTCTTCCATACCCCTTTTTGGTGCCGGTGTAATCTCTAATTAATCCCCGAACCTGCAGCTTAGTTCCATGTGGGGCCCTCCAAACTTCAGCTGGGGCTGAGGTGCCTCCACGTGGGAACACAGAGGAAACAAGAAGGCAGAATCCCTGTTGTACAGGTCCATGTCTCTCTGTCAGCATTGACTGCCTGAACTCTTTAACATCCTCCTTCCAAAGTACAGCATGAGGTCATCTTCGGTTCTCCTTCCTAAACTCACCGCACACACCTGTGTCTTGCATTCTGCAGAGATTTATTAATGGCACAACCATTTGCTGGCACAGCATTCAGAGCATGTGTGTGGAGCTGCTGTAGGAGGTCACAAGGCCAAACGTGGGGCAGTCGCAGGAGGCATCAGACAGAAAATGACCCCATGTTTTGTGGCATAAGAAGTTAATTCATGTGCATACATGGAAAAGAGTGGGATGGAGACTGTCAATGTGATGGGAAATGTGGGTCCAGACTTGTGAAATGAAGGAAGCCATCGCCAGAAAATCTGGTTTGGCCATAATTATTGCAGCTGGGACTTGCAGGTTGCTTGGTTGCCTGCAAAGTTTTGAGTGTCTTGCTTAGGTCCAGGTGCTCTTGGAGGCTTGTGCATGAAGAATTCCCAAGGTACTCAAGCTTGTGCTGGTCTGGAGTCAGCATTAGGTGGGTTTGCACTTTTACACTCTGACTTTTACTTTTAGCAGTTCTGAGAGAGTAAGGACAAAGCTAAGATCACTGTAATTTGCAGTCAGATCTAGCCAGGAGTAGGGGTTTTATTCCTAATTTCAATGAATTTTTTATTGCTTCTCTTGCTATGTTAGAAGGATTTTTTGTAGTACTTGGTCTGGGCTGTTGGCGTGTGTGCTGTTGTTTCAGGATGGTTTCACTGCCACAGCTTAGATTTTATTGTTCTTTCTAAATAGCTAGGTGGAACAGGTTGCATTCAGAATTTGGTGGTGGTGAGGAGGCCAACGAAAATTCCCCGGTGTAAGTACATGGGGAACAACCTTTTTGACGATAAATTTAAGCCTGAACAGATGTAAACCATGAGTAAATGTATTGAAGCCATCAGAGTTCATTCAATGAAAAGCCATAAGGTAGGGTCATCGTCTCTGAGTGGCTCTGTACGTGCCAAAAGACAACATGATCTGAGTGTGTCTTGCACTTCTTCAAAAAGACCATTTGAAACTGTAAAAGTTCTCAGAGAAAACTGCTGAATGAAAATAATTTGAGGAAGGAAATTGACAGTTATAAATTACAGAGCAATTTGCTCCTTCGTGGTTCCTTTTCAATTATAAACACTTTTGACTATCTGGGGTATTCATTTCCAAGGATGCATTTTTCTCTGTCTGATAGGTGGTTCTCAGATTTTAAAAGTGAAATACTACAAGTGGGAAGGCATGAGAAGACAGCAAAATTGTTTTAAAGTGTGGAGGAACTGAAAAGGTTTTCAATAATTTTGTATCACTTCAGCAGTGTTCTCTCTCTCGGGATGCCTTGGAATTAAAGAAGGGAAATATTTACAATATAATTATATTTCTGTTTATTTAATTAAGTTATTAAGCAGATCTGGCATACAGAGGCAACTCCCTTTAGTCCTAATTGTTTCTCCTAATGTTGCAGTTGCAGCATTATTGAAAGAACTCAGTGAAGAAAGGCCTGCCATCGCTGTCAGGATGCAGCAGGAGGGCTGGGGGGGATTTGCTCCATGGGAAAGAGAGGCACTGAAACGGATTGCTCAGCTGCCCCCTCTGAAAGACAGCAAAGCAGTTTCACAAAATGAGACAGGAGTCTACAAAGGGGGGTGGGGAAGGCGGCTTCCATCCGAAAACTCTCCCTAGTTACTAAACAGTTTACATAGGTCTGTGTATGAGGAAATTTTTTCCAATCTTTCCACAAAACCTTCTAGAATAGTAATTTTTATGTCAGGATATTTATATTAAGAAGCCCACAAAGCCACAGTCAACTTTCCATACATGTAACTTGCATGGATCCATATAGAAAGTTTCCATTTAAAAAAAGCACCAAGTGTTGTATTTACTGCTTGGGCTTTAATTTCTGCTTAGTTATTTGTTTGTTTCTCTGCTAGGTTTTCTTTCCTGAAGACCCTTTTCCCATTCAGGAAGTCACAGTAAAGGTGACTGTAAGGATAAAGAGCAAAAGGAATGTGCAATTATGGGTGCCAAAGTATCTACACAAGCAGTTTTGCACTTTTTAAAAACAAATTTTATTTGCTTAAATGTCTCTCTGTATATATATATATATTTCATTTCTTTTATGAGTTCTGGGCTGAAGAATTAGTGTGCTGCCCCATTCTTCTTAAGGCTTAAGATCTCTGAAATATGATGCATAACTGCTTGTTTGTCTGTCTATCTATGTGTTCTATGTGATTAAATCAGTTATCCTCATGCTGATACTAGAGCTTCCCATGGAGTATTCAAAGTTATTAAAGGCTACTAGTTTGAAGTTCTTACCAACTTATCAGAAGGCACTGAAGAATTTCTGTTCATTTTTGTGAAAGTACTCAACTGATGTTATTTACCAAGTAGAAAAAAAAAAAGCTTTCGAAAGGTCCTTGTTTAGGACGAAGGTTAAAAAAGATTAAAAATCTCAGGAAAGTCTCTATGTAAAGGGTAAGACTTACAAACCCTTTAAAAAATTCCCTCTCAGTGGTTGATGTGGGGTTTGAGGGAGGGGAGAGATTGGCTCTGAAATATCTCCAGAAAAGTAGATTAAGAAATAGGGAAATTGCAAAATAGAACGGATGGGCATATAGGCATTTTCCAAGAGGCGGCTGTGTTACTTAGGAGAAGAAATAAAAAGTTTCTGGTAACTTCTGAGGGTTCACTGAAGATGTGCTGTGAGTCATGAGGTGCCTTTGGTTCTAAGAGAGGAATCTTTTAGGAAGGCACTGATGGAATCTGTTGAGTGTCATTAATGGCATGGATTTTTTTTTTGTTCTGCTTGTGCTTATTCACATACTGGACCAAGGGTAAGAAAAGTAGGGACACAAAGGGATTGTTAAATATTTTACCTGATACTCAGGCAGGTGGCCAAGAGCCATAGCCTGGAGAAAGATTTGGTGGCACCGAGCAGAGCCACCTCATGGAGTGATGGTGGAGGACAGAGGATCAGGCCTCCCTCTGCTGAAAGTGAATGCCTGTTTCAGTCCTCTGAAATTCCCTTCCCAGATATGGCATGCTCTTGGTATCAGGGGCAAATGCATATCCAATTGTACTCTGATGGCAGATGATCCATGTTCCCCCTTGGGCACATCCAGGCTGAGGATGGTGGAGCCATCCCCTCTGCCCATTCCCTCACCTGTTTAGTGCCTGTTTATTAAAATATCTCGGGAGCTGTAATCGTAGGGCAGATTAAAACTGACACATGATTTAAAACCAGCTGTGAAAATCATCACAAGACAATGTGTTAACTTTGTGAAGTGCTGAACACTGCTCAGACTTGAGGAGAACTTCAGCTTCTCTTTCTGTGAGGCTGAGACCATGGCCCTTCTTAGATCCAAAGAGGGGCCAGAAGAGCTTTTTGGCTCAAATACTGCACCTTCCTCGGCCTTCAGCTCCTGTGGCCCATGAGGGATGCGATAATATGGAGAGGGGATTGGAAACAAGTGCAACTGCATTCTTCTGGGACTGAGCTTTACTCCCTTTTCCTGTTGTGGGGCTGTTCAATTGCTTTAGGGTGAGCACGAGGGACTGGATCTAAGGGTTGCCCATTTATGCAGCTCTGCCGCCACCCAAGCTGACAGCTGCCCGCTTGGCTGGGAGTGTGGCATCCCGTAGTAGGAGAAACTTCTTGTTCCAGCTGGCACTTTCTTATCTAACAGTCAGAGCTTTGTAAGTGTGGACAGCTGCAGTTTCAGAAATTGGCTCTATCTGTATCAATTGGATTTGTGAAGTCAGTGAAAGGGCATGAGGCAGATTCATGGGATTTCCTGTTAGTATTAGTAAATGGAATCTACTGCAGAATTTTAAAAGAACAGGAGACTCAGTCAGTGATGCTTAAATGAGGCCTGTGGTTAGGGAAGGCTACCAAAGAGAAAAACCACTGGCCAGTGAATATGCTGGGCATGATTTCCAGAAATCTTAAATCTTAAATCCTCTTGAGGCAAAGGCAAGGAATAGCCACAGTGTCTGTCTGTGCACCCTGGATGGTGAAGGGATCATTAGGAAGCAGGTGGTGCGTTGAGCTGGACGGTCAGCCCGTGATGCAGCAGCATTTCAGGTTTTGAAAAGTATGTGCAAAGAATGGCAGGAATGTGGAGCCTCGCAGGGGTTCGGCAGCGGCTCTGCCGGGACCTGCAAGCTCTCCTCCCACCTCTGCCATTGGTTTGCTGCGTAGCCCTGAGCAAGTCACATACCTATACCTTGTCCCTGTCTCTTTCCCAGCCTCCCGTGGGTTTGGTCGTGCTGGAAGCGGGAGGAATTCTGCAAAGGTACGGCACAGTTATGTAACAGCACAGAAATAAAAGCCTGTGCTGAACTTCCACTCCCTTTTCTGCTCCCGTGGGATGGGGAGGGGAAGAAATCACTCAAACGTTCCTGTTTACTCCTTAAATGTTTCTGTGGGTACTGTGTAGGATTTCCCCAGGCTGTACCAGATGGGCTGTGAGGGAAATCATTGACAACGCTTTGGCTTAGCTGGGGGTTTCCTAAGTTTCAAAATTACCAGTTTGCAGCAGTTTTTATCATATTTGCTTGGCTGGGACTGAACTGCTGTAAACCCAGTACTGCAACACCAGATGTTATTCATACCAGCACAGGTATTTTCCTGGTAATGAATGGGGAAGATGACCAGCTTTTGCATTTGCTATGTATATGTCTGTCTGTGAGTAAGAAAGTTCTTTCAGCTCCCTTGAGATATTTACACACACACACAAAAAAAAAAGGAAAAAAAAAAGAAAGAAAAAGAGAGGGAGATGGCATGTGCCAAGAAAATCCTGTGTTAATTTTAGTGGGATGTTTAAGGTGTCTGTTTTTCCTACCTTCCCTTATGTCTAAACCATGGCAGAGGTTCATCGTCCCTATCCAGCGGATCAGAGGTGTACCTGCACACAGGATCAACAGTTTGGGCAAAGGTGCCCAGCTGTGATGGGCAGTGGCTGAAATGCTGGGGAGGTTTAGTTCTCCTGGGAACATGGCACTGGTGCAGGGCCAACAGCAGGGGTGGAATAGTGTCCTCAAACTATGGAGCCAGGCTTGTTTTTATAGCTGACATCTCTCAGAGCCCATGGTTCATAGAGATGAGGACAATCATTTGAGGCAGGGAAGATACCATCTCAGGTCCCATGGCTCCTTCTAAGTTTTATTTCCTGGTTCTGCCCTTTTTTTGCAAGATTTGAAGCCCCTGAATGCTGGTAGGGGCAGAAGTCTCTTGTTGCTGCAAGCCTGCTGCCAACAGCAATTGCAGAGGGATTTGAAATGTGCCTGATGTAATTCTGCTTCTTTCTGTCTATTGTTCGATCAATTTAACAATTTTGGCACTTCTTCTGAAACCACATTATAGAGAATGGGATTCTGCCTGACTTGTTACTTCCTAACAAGATGACGCAACTGCTTCTCTAGGAAGTCACAACCCATGGTGGATCCCGGCAGAACCCTGGCAGACAGCCAGCGTGGCCCCTGTGTCACCTGAGCAGCACTGCTGGGTTTTTTCCTAAATGCAATTATGTGATTTTTTTAATGCACTGATATTATAAAAGACATCAATGGCACGGAGCTGAAAGACAAGTTGGCCTTTTGCTCTTCACACAGCAACAGAAACGGTAGTTTTTAAACACGTGATTCAACAGTGCTGAGAGCATTAAAGAACATTAATCAGCAAAGAGGAAGTTCTATTATCATATGCTTTATTTTTTAAGAACTGGACAGTTTCAGAGGACAGTATGTTCCTCTTGTCTGTGCAACTTTAGGATCTGCAAAATGCCAGCTTAGAAAATTGCTGCACAACATTCCCAGGGCTGTAAAACCTGTGGGGCATGGAACCCTGAGCTTTTGCCATCTGCATGGTTAAGATTGTTTTCATGAAGGATATGAACCTGTTCTTACAAAAACTGCAATGAAGGTGTCAGCACATACCTTTAAGCTGGACTGAAACCTTTCAGTCATCAACTGAAGCATAAAAATCTTATCAATATCAGCTGGACTTTCTCCATATGGGAGGCCTCTGACACATTTATATTTAGCACCCGTGACATACATGTGATTACCATTTGCATTGCATTTCTTGTGATAATCTAATCATATATAGCGTTTTTCTGTCTGTGCTATTGTCTGTACACAACCATTTTTCTCTTCAAAAACTTTCTTTGGCATGATCCCAAGTAGGAGGTTTCCCACTGTTTTGGCTTTCTAAGTTGTGTTGGGAAGAAGTGAATATACTTTTCTTGCAGCACAGTAGTATCAGGGCTGCAGTACAGTAGGAAGGCTCACTAAAAAGAGCAGCCACTTGCTGTCAGACAGAGAGATCTTTCTTTTGGAATCATTAAGGCCAGAAGGCAGAAAGAGCAAAAGTCTATGCAGAGGAAGAGGTAACGCATGGTCCTTGTGTCTCCACCTCTGTGCCTTGAAAAAAATTACAGCTGCTTGTGTGGATATCAGACAGAAATTTAAATATGCAGCATATGGAAAAGAAAATGTTTTATATCTACATCCATGATGGGCAGGTGGCTAGGAAGGGTTGCTTTGTATATCACATGTGCTACAAACAGCCCAGCACTGCAAAACCATTATCCTTCACATGCTAAGTTTTGGGGCAGGTTCTTTACATGCTCACCTTTCTTTCTTTGAAGGTGTGCTAATCTACATTTAAAAGCATCCTAACCATATAGCTTCTGATCAGCAGGGCCCTCAGCACTCCTGGTTCCAGTCAGACTCAAGAGTTAAAGGGATGATTAAAGTTTAGATCAATTGAGTAGCTCATAAACTGGAATTTCAGAGCATGTTTAATTGCTCTGTCAGCTCCAGGGCAGGATGGTGAGCACTCATTGCAATCAAGTTCCTAAAAACCTAGGATACCATTGCTTTCTGTGGGAAAGCACCGGCTCTCCAGAAGATGTTACAGGACCAGCCCAAACTGTTCCTTCAATCCCAGGAGACAGCTCAAAGGATTGAGTGGAACCCATCCTTGCATACAATAATAATTCTTGTACTCAAAGCTTTCCCTCTAATGGATAGGTTTTCTTTTTTATCTTGTTTGAAATTTTCCCAAAATAAGATTTGGCCTGTGTTTGTTTGGAAGTAAATACAGGAACAATCTCAGCAGTCAGGTTTGCAACCTTGCCTTCTGAAAAAAACGTGGCTGAAATTTCATTTGTAACGAAAGTCAGAGCACAAGACTTTTCATATTTTGGGGAGTGAACATCTTGCCTGGATCTAACACCAAATCTTAGGCGCTGCTCTGACAGAGTTGGTGCTATTTATTCCTACACATTGTATAACATTGACTGTGATGCTGTGAGCCTGCCTGGCAGACAGCCAAGTGACAGTTAAACATCTGATGTTCTTTTATCCAGTAATGGGTGTTTTGGGGGGTGGTTGGGTTTGGGTTTTTGTTGGGTTTTTTTGTTGGTTTTTTTTTGTTTTTTGGTTTTTTTTGTTTTGTTTTTTTGTTTTTGTTTTTTTTTTTGTTTTGTTTTGTTTTTTTGTTTATATGACTGGGGAAGCTCCTCTCTGCTGCTTGCTTCCTCTGCCTGAGTGCAGCCCTTGGCTGTCTCCTGAGCTGAAAGCTGCAGCTAACCAGACTTTTTTTTTTTTTAATGTTGAATAGCATGTCTCAACGTTTTCCTCTCAACCATCATGTAGGTCTGGTTGCATTGTTGATTCCCATTACATGTCTGCTGGTATGTAAATTATTTCAATTCCCCCACACCCCGCCCTTCTGTTCTTGTACTTTCAAGGAGTTTAATCCGTGAAGGGGACTACTTCAAAGCTCTCACAAGAAACTAATTTCTTGATGGATAGAAGGGCCAATAAAATGAAATTAGAGTTTTATCTCATTGTCTCAATAGGAATGAAGTATAATAATTATTTCAGGCAAATACATGTTGGAGACAATAATTAAGATCACTATCATGTCTTTAAGGACAAGCAGGTTCTAAAATAAGCATTAGTAATGGGATTAAACATTATTGCAGTGCCCCAGATCTCAGCCCTGCCAAAGTGCCTAGCACATCTGAGTGTATGAAGCTTGCTCACTGGGAGAAAAAAGAACCAAAAAATCATTCTGCATTTTACGGGACTTTTTTGGCTTGTGTGCTATTTAAGAGCTGAGGCTCCAATATGGGGAAAAAAAAAAAAAGTCTTATGTGCCTGAAGGAAGTGGAAATGGGCTGGGATCTGGTATCTGTGTCATCAGTGCAGTCCAGAAAGTCTGCTGGCTAATGGGGTAGGTGTCAGCATTTTTACAGGAAAGTTCCCAGGGAATGCTGCTCTGGAGCAGAACTGCCAGCTTCCTAGCAGGGCTGTGTGCTTTGCCATCTCCTTTGGGATCCATGAATTGGGTGTCCGTAAGTCTCTGAAGGACAGCCACAACAGCAGACCAGGTTAAAAACACAAGCATCATCTAAAGTATGGCACTTGTAAAATATTTATTCCAACCATCTGGACCAAGTTTATGACAAGCTGACCCTTGGTGCAGCAGCTTCCCAAGTAAACTTTGAAGATGGACTGTTTCTCTCCTCCAAAGATTTGTTTTCTTTCTTTTTTTCGTTCTCTTAACCTGCCTGTGGCAGTTGTCTGTGCAGGCTCTTTTCCGTTCTGTTCCCTCATACAATTTCCTCCTGCCTGTTCTCAGTGCCATTGCTGCTCTAGTCAGACAGGGGTTTTGGCCTGTTTCTGCATACATTAATTTTTTTTTATTTTTTTTTGTGTGTGTAAAAATGTTCAGATTGGCCCTAATTAATTTTAGGCTAATTAGCTGCTCAAAACTGAGAACCCTCCCGTGGAAAGACAACAGACTGTTGTGCTCTGTTAGTGCCTAACACTTAGTACACAAATTTGAACCATCTGGCTCATGGCATTAGCTTTGGTTTATGGTAATATATCTACACCATGCCCAACACCTAGGATTTTAATGTGAAATAAGGGAGGATTCCTCAGGCTTGTTTTTCAGCTCTCACTGTAATTTTCTTTCTTTCTAATGGAGGTCAGTCACAGCTATGAGAGCAGTACCACCTGTCATCTTAAAATCTGGCTTTTAGTTTAGTGTTGTTTTATTTCTGCTTTTGTTTTAAACAAGAAATTTCCTTGATTATCAACAAACAAACTGTGGACAACTTTCCTGGCACGCTGCAAAATATAAAACTCCTGGGGCTGAATTAGTTTCTAAATAGCTTGGGACAAATTAAGCGAAAGCAGCAAATGCAACTTGGTTGCCCATATCAGCCACCTGATCCCTACTGTGAGTTTCTTGTTCAGCCAGATCTTCTCACAGGACAGAAACAAAGAAATGCTGCTAACTAGCCTGACCTGCTGTCCAAATGTATTTAGTGAATTTTTTTCCAAATTGTGTAAAACAAATACAAGCAGTAGCAGCAAGCAAAGCTCTAATTTCAACACTCACATCAGTCAGCAGAGCCTGCTACCATGTCTAATACCTGGCTTGTTTAGAAGGCAGGTAGGGCCTAGGGGAAGAACATGGGCTGGACTGACTCATTACAAAATATAACATTCATTCAGCCCTGTGTAGATCTTTGGAATTACATGTTAAAATGGAGGGAAGTTATTTAACAGGTCAGAGAAGTCAGTGCACGGTAGCAGCTGGAGCAGCCCTGCAAAGCCACAAAGCTGGACCTCTCTGGCCTCAGGTCATTGAATTTCCCACTCCATTTTCAGGCTCTCTCCAAGTTTCCCGCTCCAAGTTTAGTTCTCTCTCCAAGGTGGTATTTGTTTTGCTTCCTCCTTTTGGTGCTCCTGTTGTACCAGCCTGAGGATAACCAAGGGTTAGACATTCAACAGCCCAATTAATTGCCAAGCAGGGCTCCCTGGGACTTGGGCCCAAGAGCAATAATAACAGAAATATTTAGCACCTGCAGCAGGTAACTCTGTCCTCCTTCAAAGCACGGTGCAAAGGGTGAGCGTGCCAAACATGTTGTTTCACCAGGATCACTGTTGCCTTTCCAGAGGGGATTCTTCCATTTCTGTACCTACAGGATAAAGTGGAATGAAAACAACCAAGTATTGTTTTCTTCCGGCCTCTCTACCTAACTTGGATTAAAAAACCTTGAGTCAAGCTGTGTGAGAGTTACAGGTCAATGTTTTTCTGGGACAGTTTTTGGTGGTGTAAAATTGTACCCCGTAAGATAAGTACACAGTACAAGAACTCTGTAAAGAATTTCCCTTTTACATCCTATAAAAACCCACGCAGCTTAAAAACCTTTTTGGATAATCTGAAAAGTTGTTCTGAAGAGATGTGCAGAAATGCCCTTTTGTTTGTTGGATGATTATTCCTAAAGCTGTGATAACTTCTCTTTGGTAGCTTTTAAACTAGCCTGAAGTTTATATCAGCAAAAGGACTGGTGTATTTAGCCCTTTGAGTGGACAAACTGCAAGCAGAGATCAAAATGCAGCACTTGGGACTCGCAGTCCAGAAGCTTCAGAGCCAGCACCCTGCAGGATTTTATCTGCTGTAATTTACAGATTGCTAATCCTGACTCCTGCTCACTTGGAATGCATGAATGGGGGAGGACTGGCAGAGTCCAGGGGGCTTTATGTGCTTATGAATAATGGCAGGAAAAGATCCCTTCCCATAGGAGTAACATTTCATTTTCCTCTGCCATCAAGGCAAGGTAAGAGTTGGCTTATTCCTACATGTGACTGAGTTGTTAGTACTGAAAACTGTGTCCATGTGCTGTGTGCCAGCCTGTCAGATGAGGCAGAGAGTTTCAGTCCAGTTCCTGACAAGTAGTTCACTGACTGAATCCCACAACCACTGATCTCTGCTTCTTACCTGTCGTGTAATGAGGGCCAGTGGCTGAATCAGAAGGAGAGAAGGAACCCCCTCTTCCCTTAAGCAGGGAGTGCTGCTAAACAAATCAATTCATCATATTGAGCGCAATAGGGTGATTTTTGAAAGCACATCTAAAAGCGTGTAAAATAAATATAGTATAGATAATTAAATTAGATCATCTAGTTTGAGCTTGTATAAAAAATTATCAGAAATATCACTGAGTCCTCGAGGATAATTGAAGCACACCTTCTGAACAAATATTTTGTTTTTACCTGAAGATGATAAGGTACAGGGACTTCTGAGTTTACTTTGGAAGCTTTTTCCTTAGTTGAAAAAGGAAAAACGTAACTTATTTCTGGTTTTGCTCTATCTGGATGTAGTTTTCAGTCATTCTGAAGAGCCTCTTTAGTAGCTGATTTCTTTCCATGTAAATATAATTATGCTTCATAATTGAAGCCTCTATGATATTCCTTTCTGTGACACTGGACCATGTGGGTTGAACTCCTTAACACCCCTCTCACCAAAGGACTTTTTCTAAAGCCTACTGGAGTTTTAGGGACTTCCCACTGATATCAGTGAGTTTTGGACTAGAAAATGGCCCAAACGGGGCTGTATGTGAATAAAGTCTGTAGAGTCAGGCCCTGATAAAAGCAGCTGGCATCCTAATCTCTTGGTTTGGTATCAGATCTAAGGGAGCTGTTTCATCAATACATGCTGACGAGAACTGAAAAGATTTGATCGTGCCTTTGAACATACTGAGGACTTTGAGAGGACAAAGTGGGGGAAAATAGGGACAGCTGGAATTTGTTTTGTTGTTGGGTTTTTTTTTTTTGGTTTTTTTTTTTTAATACAATTTAAGGTTTTTGTTTATTTTTTTTAATAGTGTGAATGTAACGCTCATGAAAACGCTCGCTATACACCGAAATCTTCTATGAATCAACAAAACATGTACCAGCAGTACAAACTTCACCTTGCCTAAACAATGTACGTCTCAATTCCGACTTGAAAAGACCACCTGTAGGGGAAAAATGTTAGTTCGGTATCCAGGGGCCATTCATTCCTTTGCCACTTTGCTGAGACTGCCAATTAGTGCCAACTTGTGGTGGCAGATTTTGTGATGTAGACACATGTTCTCTGGAAAGTGGGCTGAGATATTCGACTCATTTCACATAGGGCACAAAGAATTATTTGCTCTGTGCTATACAAATGGGAATTGTCTAAAGCTTTCCTCTGTGTTAGCCCCTGTACGCTTACTGAGTGTAAATACAGGGGAAATTGGTGTTATTGCAGGGACAAATTAGCACCAGAACTGAGCTGTATTTTTTTAAATGTGCTGCTAATTGTGCCCAATTTGTGCTGGAGTACTCACTCAAATGCAAAAGCACAAAACCAACCGAACACATTTCAGGGTGCCAAAGAGAGCTTGCACTTTTCTCCTAGCAAATTATCCTTCTAGTTTCACACTGCTGCAAGCGCCAATTGGTCCCACTAAAACCTTTATCTGGAGTAATCAAATTAGCACTGCATGTTAGCAAATTAGGTTGCATTTACAAAGGTTTATATTTGCTGCAGGTTTGGGCATTAAAAGAAAGCATTTTCTAAGTTCTGCTTTAAAATTTCTTATATGAGTGACATTGATTCTGTGATATTTAAAAAGAATGAGCTGCTGAAATGGAAGAAATGAGGCAAAACAGTTGTTTGTATTTCACTCCCAGAGAAATGGGAGTTAGGAACTGCAGAAGTTTCTAAACTTTAAGGTAGAACTCAGAAAGCTGGAAGAGGTTTACTCTTGTTTGCCCAGTAGGTTCATTCTTCCCTTGGGTACACAGAGGGCCAAAAAGGTGCCACTGGTTGTACCCAGGAATTCACTGGGCCTACACGGCTGCTGTGAAGGGCAGCGCAGCATCAGGCACATCACCGAATTTGCTCCTGCCAAAAGGTGTGCCACTGACAGGGTGGGAACTGCAAATGCTCCCAGGATTGCCAAAAGGAGAGATGAGAAAACTTGCAGGCTAAATTTCTTCCTGGCAAATATCCACAGAAGTCATCAGAGTTTTATTGGGGCTGAATTTCAGCCACTGAGAATAATTATTTAATGTTTGTATTATATGAAGATTAACAATGTAATTGTTAAGTACTATTGAGGCTTCTGCTTCCAATATTGTCTTTTGTTTGAAGTTTGCGAAATTTGCTCAAAGCTGGATTTTTTTTTTTTTTTTTTACAAGATTGGTTGTGAGAAGGCAGGGAAGGGTAACACACAGATGTGCATCTGACACTAGGCACTATCACCCTCCTGCTTTCAGCTGATCACAGGGGATAACTTTAGGAAATCTTGTGGCAAAAGAAGGCAGAGGAGTTCCCCAACCAGGTACAAGTGAGGCTACCCCAGAGGCACCATTGTGCTGGGGTACAGGGAATAGGTGGCGTCAGGACACAGGCTTGAGGCATTATATTTCATTGCTGGCAGGTGCAAGAATTTATTTGGGCAGAAAATGCTGTAGGATCTGCACAGTCCACACATACAGAGTTCAGAACCTGAATTTTGCCCCTAAATTTGAAGTCTCAGGCCAGATCACTCAGTGCCTTAAGAAGTGTGTGCGTATGTGATTTCTAGCTGGTGCTGTAAAAGAATAAATCACTTGTAATGGGTTTCTGCAAACAGCTTTGTAACAATCAGACTGTTGATCTGCTCTTCACAGATCAATATCTCTGGAAAATGCTGCTTTTTTGCCTCAGATGCCAATCCAGGATTCAAGGAAGGAGCTGGAGGTGGCAAGAAGGGCACGACCAAAGAGGCCTCACAGAGCACCAAGTGAGCACCAGAGGAAGCAAATCATAAATACAAAAACATACCGTACAGCTAAATAAGTCCACGAGCTTGGAGGAACAAAATAGTTTGCTAAGCTGGATTGGGAATTAAAAAACACATTTCTTCAAGCAGTCTCTGAAGTGTGGCCCCCTCCCTGAAGTTTATTGCATGAGCCAAGAAAGGGAGACCATTCTTTCTAACAATGCCCTTTCAGCTACTTTGATGCTAAAAATAAAAAATGTTTGATAGCTATCCAAGCAAAGAAGGTGAAAACAGTAATTTCCAGCTTTTCTAAAGCTCTTTGGCTATATACATTTGATAAAAGCTCAGCAGATGAAGTCAGATTGGTTTTTTCCTGCTTTGTATGCCTATAAACTCCCTTTCACTTCTCTGAAGCCTGGACAGTTAGGATTGAAAATGTCTGCTCATTAATAAACTTGCAGAGCAATGCTATATTTTTAGCAGAGATAATGCATATTCCTGATAGTTACTGGAGTTTATGGTTTGGCTAAATTTGTTTTGTAGCTGCCAGAAGAGTGTCTGCCTGAGGACAATAGCTAGAATTCTTTTCTTAGTATTGCCAGTCACACATTACCCATTTAAGATAAGACTGGGAAATAAATCTCATGGAAGCATTTAGCCATTGATTTATAAAGGTGTTTCTCCTTGGGATCTACTTTTGCAGCACCAGTGACAGGGTTGAAATGGAACTTGCAACTCTCCCAAGTTGCCGAAGCAATTAAATCAAACTGAACTCTTTTGTTGTTGGAACTGTTCCTTTTGTTAGGCTTTGGGAAAAGGAATTATTTCAAAGAGAAACACATTTTCAGTTTTGTTGAAGAACAGAATTCCGAAAACAGAACTGTTGGGAGCTCAGCATTCAACCACTGTAAGTGCTGTAAAAGAGTTAAAGGTCCTGCTGAGTCTCACCTCTTTACCCCCTTAGGGGTGAGGCTGCCCAGGAGGTGTCATTTCTAAAGACACACAGTGGTCCTTGGATCCCTGCATCATCTTCCCTGGCCAGGCTTGGAGATCACAGTGTGTGAAGGTCTGCCCCAGATCTCTCTTCCAAGGACTGTTTCCACGGTGTCTGGAATGTCAGTTTTTCTTTGTGAGTAGAAAGACGTTATTTTCTGTAGTGGAAAAAAAAAAAACCCAATCCAACCCTTCCTGTTTTCCAGGCAGCTCTCTTTTGATAATTTCAACCTTTACCAGTTCCATATACTTTTATTAATATCATCAATGACACTGATGCTCTGCAAAAAAGACCATGCTGGTGTAACAGGCAGGGTTTTTGATTCTCTTGCTGACAGGCAAGTCTCCAGTTACTCCAGACTAAGGCTTTTCCTGCCAGATGAGTGCTGGCTGCTGCTCTGAGCCTGTGATGGGTCGGTGATGATAAATAACTTGTGCTGACTGGGATGGAGGCTATCACATTTGCTTTTCCTTGTTGTTGAGTAAGAACTTGAACCCGAGTCTCTGGGAGAAAACTGCTGTGTATTTACTCTGTTACCAAGACCTCTTTTACAAAATCCGGTGTCAGTAGCAGCAAGTGCAGCCAACACACTGATTTGTGAGCACATTTCTCATCTCAGAAAGATTATGTAGGCTCTCTATAGATAATATACTGCACCTTAGAATGAACACTAATATGGAAAAGTATTACAGAGTTCCAGGAATATCTAATCATTGCTGATAAATTTTATTTGCCACTTGTGTGCATTATTATGACAGATTCCTCCTTAAAGCTGAGGACAGTTGAAGTCTACACAGTCTAAGCTCAAAGCCTTCAGCATTTGGCTAACACTTTTGTTACTGGATGTTAAAGTCTTTCAAACATGAAAGAGGATAAGCAAAGCCTAAATTAAAAGGGGCATTTTCCTAGTGAATGAGGAAGGTTGGGGTGATTTAGTGAGCATTTTTAAGAGGTTTAGGTTTTAAAGTGAAAAAGAAGTAGTTTTCAAAAATACAGAAGAGAAGTGTTCTTTTGACGACCTCACCGAGGTGCTCTGTGTTGATCTTAGGAAAAGTCATCCTCTCTCCTTTGACTGTAAAGGAAATATGGGAAGAGGAATCTACACGGGGCAGTGTTAGACACGTTGTGTGCTCCTCCCTGCTGGCAGTGACAGTTCCTTTTTCAGTCTGAGAAGTTCCTTTTTCAGACTCCTCACTTCACTTACAGTCCAACTGGCTTTTGAAAATGAAATAGATGTCCAAGTTATTCAGATGTCTAAGTTATTATTTGTCCTCTTTACCTTGTCCTAGCCTGTTTTGTTCTGGGGACTCTTTGGAAGGTTGGGGAACTGGTGGGATTAAAACAAGCCATGGCATTAGGGAGATGAAATCTCATTAGGAAAGCAGCTGTGATTCTCTAATCCCTCCCTGTGAGTCTTGCTCTGAGCCAGAGCTTGGGCTGAATGAAGCAATGAGAAGGCCATGGACCCAAATTCAGATGAGGAGTTTGAACCCTTCAGTGGTATTGTGGTTTACTCTGTCCTAGAAAAAACTCTGGCTCATGTAACTTGGAATGTTCATGTGGAAAGTGTGGATTCAAACCCTCACACAGGTGAGGGACCTGAATATGTGCTGGCCACCTGCTGAAGGAATAACACCTTCTCTGGAGGTCGTTCAGGTCATCTCAAAAATCTTTTTTCATGCGTGGGCACCCGAGGGAAGAGTAAAAACGTGTTATTTTTATTTTCAATTTTAAGTTTGTATATGGGTAGGGTGTGGAAATCCTTTCTCATTTCAATGGCAGGAACGGGAAGAAAATGAGATTTGGATCAAGTTGATTGTTGACTTTTTTTTTCCCTTCAGATTTCACTGCCAAAAAAGCCCAAATCTTATAAAGAAAAGTTTTTCCCAGTCTTACACATGAAAAGTTAATACAGTTCACTTCACTGCAATTGACATTAGTGGAGCCTCCTGATATAGCATTGTCTTTGTGAGGTTAGTTTTAACAAAAAAAACAACCCCAAAACCACCACCACCAACAACAAAAAAGCTGTTCTGAGCCTAATTTAAAGGCACACATTAAACTGTCCCTCATGATGGGGAAATTATATGGATGGAGAAATGCTCCAGAGCTCCTGTGCTAACTCGGGTCTGCCAGGGAGGCCTCGGAGCAGTCTTAAGTGTGCACTCTCAACCTGTGATAACAAGCCTCACAAAGGAAAGCTTAGAAAAAAAAATCACACCACTCTCTGATGACAAATGCAAAATCTTGTTGGTTTGAGGGTAAGTAGAGGTGGTGAGATTTTTGAGAATGTTCAGGAAAATAATATCGTATCATAATCCAGTCTATGTCGTGTTGAAACAGAAAGCAAGCGTTGGGCTGTTTCCATGATCGGCTCCAAGCACTGTCACAGGTCATGACAGGATTGCTCTACAGTTGATCTCCATTTTTATCATGACAGCATCCTCAGTTTATACTAAATAGCAAATTTTGTCAATCTGTTCATATTTTTCAACTGCTTTGTGAAATCCTGATGGCAAATCTGCTCTAAGTCTTCCCTCCTGCCCCCCTGACCCAACCTACTCTGCTTATTCAGGAAATGATCTCTAAAGCTTGAACACTATTTACATTATCAAGATTTACTTATCTTTTCTTTTTTTCCATTGAAACACTAAGCAGCTCTTACATCAATGTAGGTGTGTTTGAGAATTATGAGAGCCTTCAATTCTCATACCAAACTACACCCACACAAGTCAATTCCAGTTCCAATGACTAAAGGTCATGTGAATGGCAAAAAGTAACAGGTAAGAACCTAATTTTGCTATTAAGAGCAACTGAATTTGCAGTTATGGTTTATTAGTGAAGGAATTAATGCCACGAGGAGTAAATCCTCTCCCTGCCTTTTGTTGGTGTTTGTTCCCACTATTCCTGCTATTATTTTTAAAGACAATTCTAATGGAAAAATAGGCTTATGATGTGTGAGAACACAGATGTGCCTTTAAACACAGCAGTGAGAGAGAGAGACAGTGGTGGGCTAGCTCCTTGCCAAGTGCTAGGTAGCATTCACTACCCAGCTCCTGCTGCAGGCTTTGCTAAAAGCAGATGTTTGAGTGCTGGGAATTGTCGGGTTCCCTGAGGCTGATGGCCCCTTGTTTGTGCTTTATACCTTTCCCAGGGAGACATATTCATATTTCTTAGGTATAACTGAATTCTCACATTAATTTAGTGGTTCTAGTTCTCAGCATGGCTCTTTGTCTTCTTTCAACCAGATACTCCCTGAGATAGTGGTCTCTTTGATTTGTTCTTCCCTCATACCATACCTGGTTTTAATTTGTGCTGCCCACCTGAGCCATTTGTTAATCTGCGTGCTCTGAAGACCAAAGTGATGAAGACTCTGCAGAGACCACGTGCAGTCAGGGTGGTCCCACAAAGGTGTTGCCACCCTCAGAGGCTTTCACGGGGGAGGACACAGCCTTGAAATGATGAGTGATTTCTTTGATTTCAGCCCTGTGTGGGCCATCAGCCTTCAGTTCTCCTCTCAACATTAGCTTTTGTCAGGATGCAAAAGGTGGCACTAGGTGGGGACAACATGAAAATACTCTCCAGGAATTCAGGAGCAAACCCAGTGTTTATGAGGACGGTGTGTTAAGGGACTTGGCTAGTCTTGCAAATTGCTTCTAGCAGAGTAAGACTGAAGAATGGGAAGAAAATCCCATGTGTGGACATACTTCTGTAATAAAATCCTCTCTTCTCCCTGGAATCACCTCTTGACAAGACAGAACCTTTGATTCAGATAATGAAAAACCTGTAAACACTTGAAAATTTTTCTTCAGCATATCAACAGCCTTGCTTTCTTTGGTCTCCCTCTCTTTCTTCTGCTTTTAGCTGCACACTGAAGGGAAGAGTCAGTGGCATTTGGAATGGTGTGATTGATACTGTTCCTGCATTTCCAGCAAAGTGGTATCCAGAAATCCCAGTCAGTGGTGCTCTGTTTCCCTATAAATTACAGCAACCAGACTTCAATTTTCCTTTCTAGAATAAAGTAGGACTTGATGTGAAGAGGAACATATATAATTATCTGGACAAAATTAAGTTATTCTGTGGCTCATCCTTGTTATTTGTGGCTGCTACAAAGCTCAAAGGTCAGGGTTTGTTGTTTGTTTTTTTTTCCTGTCACAAACTCACAGCAGGTCAAGCTGGGTATTTAGGGTAATTGTGAGCAGGTCAGTGTCATCTAAGCAAATGGACAGAGCTTGTTTCACAAGGCATGTGGTTTTCCCAGTTGCTTCCTGCTCTATCTGTCCATCTTTTTCAATTTGTGCTGTTGAGACATGTTTAAGTCTATTGACATATTGAGTATATTTAATGCTGTTACAAAAAACCGACAGGATTTTTGCCTAAATCCATTTCTGATTCTGTTAAGTTCAAAAGGTTTTCATGACACCCATAACAGGGAGGCTGGACGTTCAGACTGGCAACATCAGGAAAGTACATAAAGGACATCAGGATAAATAGGGATACTAGACAGAAACTGGGAAGGAAGGACAGGGAATGAGAAGGAATTCTACTGCCTTGGCTGGAGCAAATTTTATAGTGCATGCTGCAGCCAGTGGTGGTTTTAACAAAGAAGCAAACCAAAAGTAAGTACCACTGTAAGTGCAAGGTTGCATAAAGCCATATAAACTCGCAGTGAGATCTGAAGATGGCTTTACATCTGAATTTGCACCATGCTTTTTTGTTGGGATCTATGGCATTTCTCTTTGTGTTTTGGTGGATTTTGGTGTCTTTCAGCAGCAGAAAGCATTCAGATCCTGCCTGCAACCATTGCAATGAGTATTTTCTGTGTATAGCTGTGTCTTGTTGTACCTAAACAACATCTTATTTGGAACACTTGGATGCAAAGCTTCCAGCACAGTCCTCAGCCTCCTGCCATGTTTATCTACACTTCCTTGGTGGTCTGGTCTGTGCTGGAGGCATGGAAACTGATAGCTCCCCAAAGGCTGCCAAATCCACTGCCCTGATCTCCACTGGTGTGGTGCTACCAGTAATTACAGCTCTGTCCTAAGGCCCCAGTGCTCCAGTGACACGAAGGTGAAGTTGTTGTTTTGAGAGAAAATAAAAGTGACTGAATTTTTGGTTGGTGCAGACATACAAATCTGCCTTCAGCTGGCTAATCAGTAGCATTAGTAAATAATAATATGATTACTACTAACACAAGGCCTGATAGTACTTCCTAGGGAAAAACAATTCTTTACACTTCCAAATTGAGTGGGTTGAACTCCATAATTTTGCTTATATAGGGCATCAGGATGAAGGATCACCCTTCTGGTCTGGGAGTGTCTTTCAGCACTTTACCCTTTGTAGACCTGACTGGTTATGTAGCTCATGCTTTCAGAACATGTGACAGTCAGGATGTGTGTGGCAAAAGGAGCACCAGGAACACCATAGCTGACATTTTTTTGTCAATGTCCTGGCAAAAAATTGGGTGCCAGACCATCTGATACCAACTGCAGTTGAGGATCTAATTGATCACTGTGCTAGGAATTTCCCTTCAATGCTCATTAAATTTCTAGGTGTTAACTCCTCTGGCAAAACTGCCTAATGCTTTCCAGCCATGCTCCAGAAAGTCCAGAAATGAGAAGGTTGCCTTTCTTGGGATTCTTCTGTTATCTCAAGGAATGCAGTGATTCAGAAATTCTGTTTGCTTAATAATTTGTAAGACTTCTTACTTTTTCTGTTAGCCTTTAACCAGTGGGAATAACCATGGCAAAATAATTAAGATTAAAAGGCATGGTTTCCTCTTCAGATGAAAGTAGCATTCACTTTGAAATGCTTGGTGGTGATTTTGATTTGTGTCTTAGATGGACCTTTGTCTACCAGAAGCTGCTACCTTTGCACAGGTCCAGAGAAATTGCTGGAATACACCGTGGGGCCAGGAAGAGAGGGGAGTTCAAACATGGACCAAAGGAAAGTGATAAATCTAAAATAAAGCCACTGATCCAGGCAGACTTCCATGTAAGACAAAAGATTTTAATGCTGTTTACTGGTATCATTTTTCAGGGCTCCAGTTAAATGCAAAACAAATCACAGATACGTTAAAATTTTGCTGTGTGGGTTGGACTGTTGTTTTCAATGAGCAGTGGTAAAGCCCCTGCTGTGGTTTCAGCATGGTTAAAAGTCCTGCTTTTGCTGTTCACAGTGATTAAAAAAATAACACGTTTGATACGCTTTCGAGTTATGTGAATGCTTCTGTTTTAAATCATGAACGAGAAAATTGTTAACAATAGGTTAATTTTTTGTTTGTTGCTCAGATGGGGCGTTTTAGTCCCTAAAATTGAATGCTAGTGTAAATCACTGTCTCTGCAGCATTGCTGAGTTTGCTTTCAGATGGATTTATGGAAAGGTTTGATTTTCCTTTTCTTTAATCTTATATTGGCTTATAATGGAGTCCACACCAGAGCCTTGCAGTGAACCAGGCAAATATAGCTGTCTCCTAGCTCATGCCTCAGCAGCTGCGAGGTACTGGCACACAGCAGAGGAGCTTTGTGTCTTGGGTTTTTGGATTTCGTTCAATCAGTTCCACTTTGCATATTTATTCATAGTAAAGCACCATTAGTTCAAGACTAATAATTGGGATGGCGTGAAGAAAACTGTATAAAGAAATGCAGGCCACGTGGCTCTCCCGAGGCCTGACTTGGTGAAGATTTGACTGATGCTTTACGTCAGGAGCTCTGTGAAGCCTCTGAATAACATATTAATGTATGTTGCTGCTTTTCTCATCCTCTCGTTTAACATATTTCAGTTCAGTGGAGTGTTTCTTGAATTATACTCATGTAGCTTATAACCTAGCCCACAAACTAGGTAGGAAGCCGGTTATCTTTTTAAAAAATAACGAGACAAAATTAACATTTCTGAATGCTAGTAAAGAGCAAATCGAATGTCTTCATCAATGCCAAGGATTGAAAATGGCAGTTTTATACCTGCTATATATTTATTTGTAAATGAAAACTGAATGTACAGCATAAATATGTTTCATTTTGCATAAAATTCCATTCAAGCTGTTTTGAGTTGGTAGGAGGCTTTTTCTTCAGAGATGAATCACTGCAAGAGCTGGTCCTTCAAAGTTCCTTATTGAAACAATCTTATCTATCTATCTTCATACCAAGCCCTTTGAGCTCTGTGGATGGAGAGCATGCTGCGACAGGAATCTTACACAGAAAGGAAAAGATTATGGTTCAGGGTTTTTTTGTTTGTTAGTGATTCTGGCACCTTGAAAGTACTGGTGTATCAGAAGCTGATTGGATTAAGAGGGTCATGACTGAAATGGCCCAGCAAGGGCCAACATTTTAATACTATGAGCTAATTATCCCTGATTCTGGAGGCATATCAAGATGTGGATTCATTTTTACCAAAATCTGGGTATCCAATTTTTAGACCTTGGTTCATTGAACCTCTACCTGAATGGCAGAAAAAAATAGCAAAAGAAGCCATCCCAGGAGCCAACATTGTCCCAGGGGGCTTCAGGAAGAGGTACAAAATATTTAAGGGTGTGGTTTGTATTCTCTGCCTGCAGAGGCTCAGAATCCTGGGATTTTATCATATGCTCTGGGTGCAAAGACCTATTTATAGAAAAACATTGAAACCACTGCAGGTCAGAAGATGAAAGAAATGTTGTGAGAGCTGTTGCCTGATTAAGCAGTCTGTCATCAATAATGGATTTTGAGGAAGTGGGACAGTAGATATGTCTGGGAGAAGGAAAAACTAACTCAAAACTGAACCTGCACTTCAGACTGAGGTACAGTCATAAAGCAAAGAACGCTGTGCTTTACTTCTGGTGTTTTAATTTATGTGTGTAGATAGGAAGAAGTTGCTTCTATTTCCACTCGGAAAATGGACATTAGACTCTTAATGCACTTCTGAGTTGGAGTCAAATAAGTGAGGAGTGCCAAGCTAGTAACAGTATAAGCAAATAGGCCTCTCTTACGTCAGTTAAGTTGTGGCTATTTATTTTAGAGCTGATTTTGGGTAGTGTATTGTGCTCAATATATTGCATTATGGAACAGTTTGACTGTGCTTTAGATTACTGCTCTGCAGTATGTGGGAAAACTATGAATATATAAATATATTAATATATTAAAAATATAAACCCAAGTGTGGTTCAGTTGCATCCCAGGAAGGATCCACTCTACAGTACTCCATGGAATGCCAAATTCGTCTGCAGGAAGCACAGCCAAAGCCTTCTGTCCCATGCTAAGCTTTCACAGTGAAAGTGGATTTTGTGCTATTGGAAAACACTTTTAAATGGTGTGGGTTTACATCAGGTCTGTTGGTGAAATAAGCCATTTCGGGAAAAATAGTTTTGTGTGAGCATAACCCTATTTTTGTCCTTATGGAAAAACTAAACTAAAAAATGACACCACTAAATGATCAGTACTATAACAGCAAAGGCTTCTACAGTTAACCTGGTCTCAGCCAAATCTGCAGTGATGTTAAAGATCACAGGGGAATGGACCTGTGGGTACCTTTCAGCAGTTTGGTGGGTTGAGAGGTAAGTGAAGCAGAAGATTTCCCACCCAGCCTCATTTAAAGCATGTGGGATATTAGTATCCATATGGAATGCTTCATGATTAATCATCGTGGAGATTTGTCTCTGTGGAAGATGTTTCGTTCATCCCAGGACTGAAAAACAAAGGATATGTTGCTGCCACACTAATGAAAACCACAGACAATCTGCTGTTCATATGTGCCAATTGTTGCTGCAATCTTTACATAAATGCACTTAAAGATGAGAAAAATAATTGCAGACAACCATTCTGCAGAAAGCTCATAGGAATATGGGCTCTTTAGGGGGGTGCTTTCAAGTGCATAAAAACGCTTTTACAAACTTAATTCTGGTTACTGAGTTCTTCTTTGTGCTTGGTGTTGGTGAGTCCATCAGACCACAACACCTGAAATGAAAAAGTGCCAATCAGAAAGCGAAATTGTAGTCAGGGGGTGAGAAATGTCAAGGGAAATGTCAAATTTTAGGTGGTTTTGTGGCCAAGGCTAGGCACAAGCACAAAACCTGACCTGAATCGTAGAGCACATTCTAAGGATGACCATGGCAGGTACAACTGTGCACGTACTGGCAAATCCAGTCAGCTTCTGAAAGTTTTTAAGTAACAAAAAAGTGAAAACACTGCCACTGCAAAATATTTATATAGAAACGGTCACTTGTGTGGGCTGAATAATGTGTTACCTGGGGGTAGATGATACCTGTGAATAGGTCTGGTTTTGCTCACCAAGTTTCAAAAGGTATTTTGTAATAATATTGGTAAACGTTCAGGCTGTTGCTCAATGGAGGTTCAGATCCTTGCAGTATGAATAGATGCTTCTGTAGCCACAATTATCATAAGAATTGTACTGTTCCCTTTCTCCTACAGTTTCCAGAGGTTTCTCCTCACTTATTGTCCCAAACTGTGTGGGCTGTGGCCCCGGAGTGGTGGAGAGTTGCCACCGTGTCATTCTGCAAGCCCGTACTCCACTCATGTGCAGTGCTGGCCCCTCTACTGCGAAAGAAACAAACCCCAAAACTACAAGAGGCCCTGGAAAGGGCAGAAAGAATGACCAACAGTCTGAGCAAGGAGTGGCTGGACCTCCTGGGATGCTTCAGTTCAGAAAGTAAGTGAGCAAGGTGGGATCTGATAGAAGTCTACAAACCACTGGTGGCGTGGGCAAGTGGATACTGGTTGCCATCTCTTGGAGTGCAAGAAGTAAGGGCTGTCAAAGGATCTTGGCAGGAATCTCGTTCAAAACAAAGAAAAGTAACTTCTGGACGTAGACTTCCTGCTAACAGATGCATGACTCTAAGGGGAGACAAGGCAAATACCTGGAAGGGACAACTCTGTTGAAGGCTCCTAAGTGGCCACACCAAGCTCAGGAAACATTTGAGCTTAAAATAATTCCAGACTGGAAGAGTGCTCAAAGAAAGTGCCATATACATTTGCCCCTGTTCTTAACTTAGACATGAGGTTTGCTTACGGCCATTGTTGAAGACAGGATGCTGGGCCAGATGGCCATTCTGCAGCTCCTATATCTGCTATAGATAAGGTTTTGCCAAGATATTTTAACACTTGGTATCCGAGATGTTCATGGTCTGGGGGTTTTTTCTTACTTGGTCAGTTTTTCAGGTCCCAAATTCAGTCCAGACATCATTCAGATCTTCTTCCTTGTGGTATCTGGAAAATTAACGCAGTGAATTTTAGTGTGATTGGAACAAGACTTTTTAAACAAAAATTCAGAGGGCTTCAGTCTATTTTCCACCTGCCAAGTATTATTATGGAAATGACTGCATCTTCCTTTGTTTCCATCTGTTTTTTCTGTGGCAGTAAGTTCCCAAATATGCTGTAAAGAACTGTGGACTTGCTGTATTGGCTATTATCCATGCATTGCTCTGCTACTCATCCCCAAACATATCTCTTAAACTATCTTTCTCTAAATATATAAGCCTCAGTTTCCAAGCTAAATTTCACTTAGTTGTTTGATCACAAGTACTAGCCACCAGTTTTGGTTGTTGGTTTTCCTGGGATGTTTTAGCCTTCCATAAAAGCCAGAGAACGCCATTGGGACCTTTACTGGCAAACATCTCATCCATGATATGTGTGGTACAAGAACAGCACAAGTCTCTCATCTTTGTCTTTGGTAGAATGCAAAGCAAGTACATAAAATACTTCCTTATTATAATGCTTAGTAGTAAGTGTTGCTGTTAAGTCATCTGCTAATTTCTGATTCTGTGAAAGAAGCATGTTTTAGGCAGAAATTTTCTAGGCCTAGGTTTGTTACAAAGTAAATTGTTTGCTGAATAAAAAGCTTTTAAGCAGACAGACAGCTGAAAGGCCTGAAATTCAACAGTTGCAGTTTGCATGGAAATTGTCTTTATTGTGGAGTTGTCTATAGGTTTTTGTTTTGGCCTTCATTTTCAGTTGTCTCCTTTGCTTTGCCACAGCCATCTTGTTTAGTCTTTGCCATTAGAAAACAATCAGAAAACCAGTGCTGCCAAGTACAAATGCATCTCATTTTTAAAGTTCAGCTGGTTTGTTTTTTTCCTTATATGATGAATTTTACACAGAGGCTGCTGCATGATACCTTTCAAACATGGCCAACTCTGCCAAATCTAACGAAAGGACCATTTTGGCCAGACGTTATTGTTGCTGCCATTGTGAGTTCCACCATTGCCAGACCTTCTGGGCTAAAATAGCACCATTTTCTGCCTTCATATATAAGGCTCTGACTGGCATAAAAGAGAAACCTTGCATTTGTCAAGGTGCACAGCAGAAAGAAGCAGGTGCACGCACAACAATGCAGAGACTCTGTAGGGGAGGTGCAGCATCTCTAGGATTTTCAATATTGTCCAAAACCCCTCCAAGCAGAGCTGCAAAATTGCTGCAAACTAGATTGTGATAAGGAGCAGAAGAGATTTAGCAGATTATCAGAGACCAAAAAGGAGAAGTCAGCTTGTGTGAAAAACTCAGCAGAGCTGAGCAGCCAAAGGAAGGTGGAAGTGAGTACAGAGGTGTAAAGACCTGATCAAGAAGGCGTCGTTGTCAGTTTGAAGGCCAAAGTTTTGGCAGGTGAAAATTAGTAACATTTTTAGGAATTCCAATTCCCTATCAAGAAATGATGCCGGGGCTTAGTCGAACAAGCCGACTTGAAATAACTCCTGTCTTAAGCCATCCTATAAACCTGGCTTCTGGAAGGGCTTCTGAAGTTGATTAACTTTGTTCTCCCACCTAGTTTGCTTTTCATGAAAATTCTGGTTTCACTCAGGGCTGGAAATGAGACTTGTCAGGAAGGCAATGAGAGTTTTGTGGCGCAGGAGGAAATGCAAGAGCTTGCCAGTGGAAACCTGTGTCTGGCGAGATTTTGTTCCAAAAGTGTGTCCATGCAAATTCAGGAGATGGGCCAGGCAAGTCAAATTCCTCATTTGTTTTGTGACACACCAGTGAAGCTTTATGTGACAGGACAACCTGGGCATGACACAGGGTGAGATTGCAATCAAACTGCATTGTCACGAGCTGGCTGTGAGACAAGCAGTGCTTTCAACATTTATATCCCTGGTTTGACAACGAACTGTGGCAAGATCATCACCAGAACATGGCAGATCATGTTTTTATTTCTGTGTGTGTGTGTGCTTTTTGGGGAGCTCCATTCTCTTTTCCTGCCTCCTCTCTGGTTTCATGGAGCCAATATTTGTTAAGCTAGCAAGATGTGCTTTTTCTTTATTGCCCGACTGGTGAAAATTCTTCCAAGGGAAAAGATATGGGGGGTTATTTTGGTTTTCAAAGCTTCTGCTAATATTGTTTTTTCCTTCTCTACGTATCCCTTGCACTAAGAAATAAAATGATTGGATTCAAAAGAAAATGTGCTCAGAAGTCTGAGCCTTTTTTGCAAGCCTGTAAGTGAAAGTGCAATCCAGCTGTTGGCAAATCATAAGCTCATTGTTTTGGCAACGCTGTTTCATTTACTTTTTTTTCTGTTATACTAACTTGTTTGCTCAGGTATTGGAATTCAGAGTTTTTCCTTCTTTTTAGAAATTCACACCCTTTCTGGCAAGGTTTGAGCTGGTTTTATTGCTTACAATTATACCTACAGGTAAAATAAATACTTTCCCACGGATGCCCTGGAATCCGGTATGGTTATAAGCTGATGTAGCTGGAAGAGCTGAGTTGTACAACGAGTATTTCTGCTGCTCTGTCTTTTCCTTCTGACACTTCTTAAAGACACAGGGCTTGAATCTGTTCTTGCTCTGGAGTTATTGAAGAAGTTCTTTATAAAGGTTGCAGGGTCTCCTCCATGCGAAGCTGGTGTGGCTGGGAACAGATCCAAGTGACTTGGAGAGAAAATACCTGTGAGGGAAACCTAACGTGGCTTTGCAACACAAATATTGCTGTGGCCTTCAGAGCATAACTGAACAGAGCTCTACAGTGTGCACACAAAAAATGTCATTGGAAGAACATTTCAATGTCGCAAAGAAAAGCACGGAAAAGTTAGGAAATGCCCTCATTAAAGCTGCCTGTGTAATTCATTATGATTCATTTTTTAATTATCTGATCACATACTATTTTTTCCGCAGACCCCTCTTACCTCTGTGCACAGGATGTTCAGAGGCCTCTTAATGAGCAGCTATTCAGTAGTTTGTTTTATCTTCATTGTTCCATGTGTGGCCCAAGGCCTTATTTACTGCGTGCTATTAAATCCTGTTTTGAGGGCTAAATCCATAAAAAGGCTTTGGCCTGGTGACCTTGTGTGCTGAAGGATCTGACTTCTCAGCCCCCTGCTGTCTGGTGTTGAGAGGTAGAGTTTATGGCCCAGGTGTGCTGTTGCAGCTGTAGCAGAGCAGGGCCAGCTCTCCAGCCTGGTTCCACGGTGCCATTCCGAGCCATCCCTAGCTCAGGTAACTCCAGGAAGCACGTGCCCTTCTGGGGCTGCAACCTACTGTCACCCAAAATCCAAATAATCATCTCCTTTCCTTGCACAGTTAAAAGGGAGTCTAGGACCTGTGACTCATGCATCCTGTTTTCAGCAGTGCCACTTACATGCTGAAAAAGCCTTGGAAAACTATTCCACCAAAGTTGTGACCCAATTTTCCTCCTTGTAGAAAGGGAATAATGGCCTGGGCCAAACCATGTCACAGAGGTGTTCTCTGGCTCCAGTGTTTACAAGTCCTTTGGAGTCCTAGTTATGGGAAAGACAATGTATTGCTTCTTCATTCAAAACTGAAGGTCGAAGTTGTGGAAATATCCCCTTGTCTCACTGCCTGAATTAGATTTATGGAGGAACTCTTGGTGAATCATTTTTTTACACAAGAAAAATGGGCTATTTCCAGTGTTCTTTAAACTGGGATCTTCCAGATCACCCCAGAAATCCCACCAACATGTTCTGGAGAAGTCCTGAGGGATTTATGGAGAGATAGTTCAGTAGGCAGTTTTCTTCTCAGCTCAAACTGTCAGCATTGTGTCTGTAGCAGAACACAATGAGCCAGGGATGATTCTTTGGCCTGGAGATCAAAGAGCATGGCGTGACTCAGCCGTGTGGGAGAGCTCACCCTCCTCCCCTCCCAAAAAGCCAAGACACCTTGGCCATGCTGCCTGGTGGAAACAATTGACCTTTGCTATCTCTCAGATCATGCTGAAGCAAATCTGAGAGAGGAGAAGTTGGCAAGAGCCAAACCCGTGTTTGTGAGCAGGTTAACAATGGTGTGGGCAGCACTGACCAGGCTCCTGCTCTGGTCCTTATCATTTATCAATAAAGACAGCGCCTGTGCAGGGTGCTCGGCTTTCCCTGACAACTTGTAACAGGGAATGTGGGGGAATCCTTAGGATATGGTGTGTTTCATTGTTCTGCCTCTGGGTGGTTTAGGAGGGTCTGCATTATGTACATCCAGAACTAACCAGGAATGCTGTGATGTAAAGGCAGCAAACCCAGTAGTCTTTGGTGGAGTTGTGGGAATGTTCCAATTCTAATGTTTTCTCCAGGAGAAATTTTGCAACATAAGACTTTTATAGGTAAATAATTCTCTTTCCAGAATACTGCTGGGATTTATATTTCAGGGAGGGTCAGGAAGTAGCTACTTGAACCGGAATCTCTTAGAGTTTAGGATAACACCCAACCCTGGAATCACTTGCTGTATGGTTATTTGTCTTCTTTTCTGTTGTTCTTTGGAGGTAAACGTGACAGAGGTGGTCATTTTCTGTTTCTGGAAAAAAATGCATCAGGAGATTACTGGAGTTTTTCCTTAATGGGCTTTTGATGATGTTTTCAAGGGCAGAGAAACAATTTGCTGCTTATTTCTACCCCGAGGCCCTGCCAGTGTGACCTCATGTTCATTTCCAGCCAAAAGCTGCATTGATTTTTCTGCATTGATTTTCTTTCATTTATATTTAGTCCGAATTCCAAAGTGTGTAAATGATACTTGAATTGTTCCTTCTGTGTTAACATACTGGAAATTTTCATTGCATTGACTGGGAATATGCTTCCAAGCATATACACTCCCATAGCACGTCAAATAGACCACAGTTAATATGTGTAATAAGAACAGAGCCACGAGAAGCAGGCTGGCTCATCCAAAAGGAGCATACGTTTCTGGAAACAAAACTTTCTTTCACCACTGAGGGCCTGATTGCTCTTTAACTCAATCCTTGGTGGGCCAACACATGGGAAACCAGCTATGGAGTGGGGAACAATGTGTATAGTTCTGCAACTGCAGCTAGGCAATCTTGCATATGGAATAATTGATCTTTACAGGAGAACAGATTAATTTATTTTTTTTAATCCAGCAGAGAAAAAACTATCCAAAAATCAGTCCTAAATAAATTTTCCAGAAAATGAGGCTCAGACCCATATTCAGCTTGTGTCATTTCTCTCTGTAATCCTGGTGCTTTGCCTGTGACACCTTCCTCCAGCTTGATCAGGAGCTGGATTTCAGTGTTACTGGTGCTTCCCTTGCCCCTGTTGTGCAACTGCTTGGGGAATGTGATTTTGGGACCTGTGATCGGTGCTTAAATACTTTCCTGATTTCTGTCCAAACCCTTCTGAAGCTCTTTGATTTCTATAAATGCGATGATTCAGCCTGGCTGGATCCTTGTTGAAGGCTATGACACAACTTGGGTTAACTTCAGAATCAGCCCTGCTGGCAAAACAGACTTTCTTGTGAGATTTATGGAGCTTCCTGCTTCTTGCTGGGCTGCGAATGGAACAAGAATAGCCTTTCTCAGAGTGTCTTGGCACTGCTCCTTCTAGAGGGAACCCAGAACAGGAGACAATGAGAAATACCAAACATCCATAGACTTTAAAAAAATTTTAGAAAGCCTTCACTTTTTGTTGGGTTTGGTAGACTTTTCTTGGGTTGTTAATACGTCAGTCGTGCCAGTTCACTCACCATTAAATTTAAGAAAGTGTACATAGCAAATACATGAAGTTATAACTGTGGATTAAATATAATTCAAGTTGACTTGAAAAGGTGGTATTTTGGCACATCAAACTTTTAATGTGAGCACTTATTTTCTTTTCTTACTGTTTCATTTGCACTGTCACTATCACTCTTCTTACCATTAAGTTAAAACCCCTAAAACAGGCAGTCTCTATACATTTCTTGGACACAGATGAATGGCAATGAACATTAAAGTGACGTGCTGAAGACTGCAGAAGGGGCAGGTAAAGAACAGAAAATCAAGGGTTCCCCAAATCTTGGATCAAATTTAAAAATCAGGATGCAAAATCCATTTAAAAGAAGAGGCTTCTTCATGATTATGATTATCATTATCATTAGACTTAACCTTCATGTTAAATACCTGCATGGCTTTTCTCCCATGAAACATAACTTTCACGGTTTTGAATACAGGCAACAAAGACTTTTACACTTGAGCTGAAAGCTGGGATGATGTGTATCATAAATAGCTGCAAAATATTAAGACATTAAAAATACGCTTATTGCAGCTAATCTGAATTTGCTTAAAAATTGCGTGTGCCACCCTCATATGCACATCATCAAAAAATCCCAGTAGCTAAACAGGTTAATCAAAATCACCCAAGTCCCAAAGTGCTCAAGTTTAAAACCTGCTGACACTAAAAATACCCTCTTCATTTCTTTACCTGCTGGAGCAGGCCATGTAAACAAACAGGCACTGTCAAACAGATGTTCAAGAATAGTGTTTATATTTACAGTCATGAGCCCTCCACTTCTGTTCACAAGCCACATGCTTTCTTTCCTGACGCTTTGCTAAATATATAGGTTTGAAAAAAAAAAATCTTTCTAATGCTTCTGTTACTCATGCAGAGCTCCAGCTCATTTTAATGTAACCCAAGCTCTATCACTCCTCATTCTGTAAGATCCTTATAGCTGCAGGTCCATGATAAATGAACCTTAATTAATTTAGGTCTCCTTCTTTTTTCTTCATGTATATGTAGACAGCTTCGTGTGTGTGTGTGTGTGTTTTCCCTTGCTAGCAAGAGAAATGGTAGCAAATGACTGGGCCCTTTTTGTCTGATTGACAAGAATTCTTTTCTCCTCCTTCTCTTCATACTGTGTTTCTTTAATGTGTCAGTCTTCAAATGCAAGTTCTTTAGTTACCTTTATTTTATTTTATAAATTTGCCTACCTTGAGAAACCCTAAAGCTCTCCCTTAATCCACTCCTTTTTTGACCTCCTCCAAAATGAGTAGAAATACTTAATATGTGAAACGGGGACAAAAAAAAAAATCCTAAATCCCAAATGAGAGGAAATACTCAATAAAAATTAAATGCAAGAAGAAGTACTTGGTTTTAATGTGGTTTTCCCTCAAAAAGACCCACTTGCAAACAAACATTTGTTGGAAGGACCACTCCAGGTCAGCCCCTGGGTGGCTGGGGACGTGTTGCCTCGAGCCTGGTGTGTCACAGTGTACCCAAGTCATGCAGTCATGGCAACAGTCCTGCTGTGCCTGATGTGCAGTTTCCTGCATGAATCACCTGTTTCCTGCAGCTCTCCTTTCAGTTTAAATATTTCAAGTACTTCTTTACCTACCCTAGTTACTCTCAAGGTAATGTGAAAAGGAATAAATTTGCTGCAAATTATAGGCCTAATACTCACTTCATGTTGTATTTGTGAGTGGGCAACAAATGGGTACACTACAGAGAAACTGATATAAGTGGACTGCTTTGTGATTGTTATTAAAAAAGAAACAAAACAGTTGTTTTATTAGTTTCAAATTTAATGCAATACAATTGTGGTAAGGAGGTAGCAATTAAGAGACACTCTAGTTGCGTGCACATAAAATCCCATGTTTCTGTCTCAAAGTAATAGGAGTAGAATCAAAGGCTGTTACAGCTATTTGGATGTAACAATAACATTCAGCCCTGCTTTGTAACTGCTAATGGATTTCTTCTCCAACATGCCTCGGAGGAAATTATTTTCCTTGCTTTAGCGAGATGAGAAGAGACTCAGAAAGGCTGGGAAAATCTGTTTGTCTTTTCTCTTACTGAGATATAAATCAGCCAGATCAGCCTTCAAGCCAGCAGAGTTTAAGGCAGGTTTAAATGGTTGCTCATGAGATATGAGGTTTCACAGACAGTTATACAGCTGCTCTGGAGGGTCTTCATCATCTCTCGGTACAAAGCAGGGCGAGGAGCCTCCACAGCAGCTGCGTGGCAGCCGGAGGAGCCCTTAGCAAGACTCCTGGTCTGAAGCAGGGCTTTCCAAACTGTGATATGCATACCACTGGTGGGACACAAACCACTTCCAGATGGTAGATGAAGGCAGCTCCTCCACTCCTGTGTGAAGCTGCTTGTAAAGCTACGGGGTAAGTATTTCCACACAGATACTGGAAGTCATTCCGTGCCTTTGTGCAGACTCAGTTCCTGCCTGGAGCCGCTGACTGGCAGTGTGGAGGTGCCCACCCGAGCTGTGAGGAGGTGTGTGCTGAGAGGGTCTGTGAGAAGAGATTAGTTAAGGCAGCTTTCTGGACATCCCTTTGCAGGTTTTTCAGTAGCGTTGCACAGACAATTTATTTGCCCCCATTGTTTTCATTGTATCCGTTTTCGGATCTTGCCCTAATTTGATGATAATTGGTTGTTGCAGTGGTGCTATTCTTTCAGCAGAGAAATAGACCACACGGTTTTAACCGTTGGGGACCATGCAGACACTCAGGTATTTCAAAGATAATAATTTTCAGCAGTGATCTGACAAGGAAGTGATCTATTACTGAAATGCATTTGTTTCTGTAGAGAGGTACCAGCCTTGCTTGGCGTGTGATGCTCAAGGTATGCATGACGAAATGTAGAATATAATTAGGTGAATTTTACTTAGCTCTCAACGAGGATTTCTTTACCAAAAATATCTCTGGATCTTTGGTGATCATCGGGATCTTTGTTTTACATCTTGTGGATACATTGCACCTGAATGATACAGATCTCCTATGTCACTGGCTTTTGGCCAAGTCTGTGAAAAGTTACTGCTACTGAGTATAGCAAACAGATAACAATAATCGTGTATTTTCCATGATGGAAGAGAATTTGTAGTTATTCATTTCTATTAGTGCAAGTCTACCTTTCCATTATGACACTAAATGTCTTTTTTATGTATTTGATTTCTTTCTTTTACACTCATTTTAGCTTCCTTTATGGACATAACCTCTGCATGTGTTTTTTTGAGAACATTCACTGGAGCAGAAGAAATGGTTTATAGGTGATCCTTTGAATGCCCACATGGGTGAATGCAGAGACAATGCCGATGTTTGTCTCTCTCTTGCTTGTATTGCAGCAGAGAAACTTGCCCTTTTTTTAAAATGCAAACAACATCTGTAAATTCCCAAGTTGTCAGGGAATCCTTGGAATATGGAAAAACAGACATTTTTTTCTATGCTGTTGTGCACCTTGTGAGAATCATGGCTGTACATCTTTGCCATACAGCCCATTAAATTTTAGAGTTTATAATTTCACATAATAGCACGTTTCTTCCCAGAAGACTTCTACCCACAAATAGCAACTTCCATACACTGAGGCTACAGAAATTCCACATTCTGTCCCAACCTACACATTGATAGGTGTCTGAAGCGTAGCTTAATAAAAGCAGCAGTTGCACAGCGTGTGGCTTTTGGCCCTGATGAAAAGGTGATCAATTTTCCCAGTCAGTAGTGGTTATTTGTGTAAATGCACATGGATGAGCTGTTTGTGCTTTATAGAACAGTAAGTTTGTCCAAAGCAGATCTTGGTTTTATCATTGTAAAGAACTCCAAGTCAGCAGGTTCACAGGAAAGAAGGAAAATATGCAGCTGCAAATCTGGCTGTAGCTGTAGGAGTAAGGTTGGACTATTTCACACCCAGGGACAAACAGAGCAGCAGCTGTATGTGGCCTCTTGCCTCTCTCTCTCTCTCTCCATAGAAACACCTCAGTATTTTGTTTCATTCTTTAGGCAATCACCACTTGGCTGTGGGTTATGAATGATGCTTGCAGGGATAAGCGCCTGATCCTGCACCCAGCTGGGTGAATGTGCATCAGGAGCCGCTCAGGAGGACTATGCTGGCTGAAGGCAGACGGAGGCCCCTAGAGAGGTCACTCACCAGCTGGATTAGGAGAGGCTGAAAGTCCTCCAAGGTGCCTGGCAGGGTCTGAACACCTCCCTCTGACTCGCCTCGTTTACCTGCGTTTACCACGGTTGCCAGAGTGGTTGTCAGTGACCTGCATCGTTTGCTGATCTGTAGGAACCTGCAGCACATTCCTGCTTTGAAATGCTGCCTGCATTAGTGACATCATCCTTGCAGGGAGGAATGTTAACTCCAGTGCAGCATCTGGGCAGCTGTTGGTACCTGAGCTGACTGCACCAAGAATTTCCCTGTTGCCCGTGGTACATTGCTAACAGAGTTCCTGTTGGGGCACCATGGCCTGTGGAAACAATCTTCCTACCCTATAGCTCACAAGGTTATTTTGCTATTTATCTGGAATAATTTATAAACCAATTATGCATCAACATAACTCATAAGCAAGCTCTAATTTCTGGAAGTAGTCTGGGGCAAAGGTTTGAGTTTTTGAAGTGCGCCTGTGTATAGTTGATGCACCCAGTTTGCTACTCTTTTGACTCTCAAGGACACATACCTGGAGTCCCTGGAGAGGTTTGGTTTTACATTAGTTTGTTTTTGGAGAGGTTGCCTAGTCCAGCACTCAGAGCTCAGGATGCAAAGCCAGGAGTTCCAGGCTTTTTCCCTGCTCTGCAACCTCAGTGTTCTGTCTCACGTCTCTTCCTCTCTATATTGCTATTTTTGATTTGATTTTGATTGATTTCTAAAGTCCTTTACATTTAGGACTGACCATTCAGAGTTCGTGTCAGTGTTCAACAGTTAATACTGTTTGAGTGTTGGGCAGATATGAAATCCCGTGTTCTCAGAGGCACGGATTAAAGTCTAGAGGGACCGTTGCTCATCAAGACTGTGACCTATTTATTGGAGGTAGGCCCAAATCCCACTGGATCAAACATACCCAGACCCTGGGGAAGCTCAGTTCTGAATTCAGATCAGGGTGTGAGCTCATTCCCATCTCGGTAAATACCAGCCAGGAACACAAACAAATGATTTTGGGGAAAATCATATGTATATGATAATATAGGTAAAGTTTGGATCCAGAGCTGAGCCTTGTTCCAAACTGTCCCAACCGCTAGAATTAGGTTTCCCATATCTCCAGTTACGTAACTCCAGAAATTAAATTTTTCTAGCAAAGGTTACATGTCAGCACAGAGCATTGTCCTCAGCACAGTTACAGTAGCAGATTGTCAGAGAATTTGATCCTCAGGATGCTGGTAGAAACCTGGAAAAGCTCCAGTACCTTTTGTGCTGGAGATTAGGATCTGGTTTACTGTGTCTCTCTCCTGCTGTCTTTTTGTATCTCCTGATTTTAGTAAACAAGAAAGGAAGGAGAGAAAAGGAAGGAACTCATCACAGGCTTTGAATGATGCAAACAGTTTAATTAGGAAGTAATGTTAGATACTGTTTCCCTTCCTTTGCTGTTTTCCAGGCAGGATGCATCCTTAGGAAACAATAATAGAACTGGGGATTACAAAGCCTTTGCAGGCATTGCAGCCAAGTGGCCACACAGGAAAGTGATACAGGGGCAGGCGCTTGTGTAACGTGAGCGGAAGTTATTCAACATTCCTTGAGGAAGCACAGCACCAGCGCTCAGTATCAGGACAAATATTCCTGTCAAGCTGAAAGGGAAGATAATGCTGGTTGCCATTTTGTATTGTGTCTCTTTGTGAAGTTTGCTGATTTTGTTCTCCTGAGCCTGACTTCGAAATAACAGAATAACTAAAAATAACCTCACATGTGGGCCTTAAAATGTCTCCGTGACACAAGGTCAAGCAATAATGGGCATTTCCTACTCTATAACCTTTGTAGCAGGCAGAAGGAAAAGTGTTCAAAAGGGGCATTGCTACAGGGGTCAACCTGAAACATTTGACCCTGAACTGGTTTAGTTCTTAAATTCTATATCCAGGAGAAGGTCTGTGGAAGGCTGTTGAGACACCAGTTCCTGTAAGCTGAATTTCCCTCTGTGCTATTTATAACTGTCCCGATGTTTCACTGTGTAATAGCAGTGTTTGCAAATGCCTGTGCAATTAAACCCTCACCAGCTGGGCTCTGGGAGCCAGGTCCTGGAAGACAGAGCCCACAATGCAGAAAGGCCTCATCAGCCTGAAGAAGTCTGGTCTGTAAATTGCTGATATCCACTGGAGTGGCTGGGAGTCAGAATGCCTGTGGTCTGATCCACGGCTCTGCTGCTCCATGGGTGGAGTCAGCAAGACTCACTGCACTTGTGAACCTCAGTTTACCACTAAGCTACTGAAATGATGGGAAATCTCTCTTAAATGCACATTTCTCATAATATTACACTATGTCTCTCTGGAATTGAAAAGCCTTGAGGACTCATTCTATTTTTTTCTTTTGAGGATATATGCCACATATATTCTTCATATACCGGTCTCTCATCAGAAATTAATTGCAAAGAGAATGCTCTGTTATACCCTCATCAATACATTCAATATTCAATAGCTCTGGCATTTTCAAGTGGTTCCTGTGTTTCCTCAATAAAATACTTCTGTTTTCCTGTTTCTGACTGTCAAAAAAGTGAGTTCAAGGATGATATTTAACAATACACCTAAAATACTGATTTTTTTTTTTTCCCCTCTCTGTACAGAGGTCTCTTGAAATGAAAACTATTTTCTGCCCATGCTCTCTATTTAATCTTTAAGTGCTGAATTTCTTGGTTCCCTCAATAGTATGCACAAACCTAACTCCCCAGTCTGCCCACAGCTACTGCCTTTCAGAGGCTCTACCTTCAACCCAGTCTTTTACTTTGGAGACCCTGCATGACTTAGAGATACTTTTCCCTCTTGGCTTATCATAAAAGTGATTCTTCCCACTCACTCTCTTTTGTATTTCCATGCTGCTTCATCTGGAATGCAAACATGTACCAGGAGCCCAAACCTTCCTTTGAATTCCCCAGTATCACACAAAGGGTGGTCAGAATGGGTTTTCAATGGATAACAGGGTTTTTGACTCACCGACATTTTTCATAGAAAATGCTGTGAAATTTGCACAACTTCATCTTTTACACAAAAAACTAAGAAACCAAAGAATGATTTTTTCCTTGGCCAAAATGAGAAAAAAACCCCAAACAAACCAACAAACAAATCCTTGAGGCTTGGAGGATTTTTTTCTTCTCCAAACCAACATTTTTTCTCTTTGCTTTCACGGATATGTTTTTTCTGTCTATATTTGTACTTGGATTTTACCTGTGTGGGACACCTTGTGCTAAGAGATGTACTTCAGGTCAAAAGAGAGTTACTGAGCACTGCTGCATTTCTGCAGATCATTCTGTCTAACTTCTTAGTCACTACATGTGCCAGGATGTGAATCAATCAGTGCTGAAGCAGTTTGGGGTTCCTCAAGTGTAAAAGGGTCCATAGCAATCCAAACTCTTCTGTTCCCTGGTGATCAGCATGGAAAAATGCAAAGCGTTGAGTGGGATTTCGGGTGATTTATGGAATACAAACCCTGATGCCCAATAGTGTGTACGGAACGCGTTCTCTCAGTCTTGGGAGCATGAAGAACACAGCTCTGCAGATTTTGGCAGTACAAGGAGAGAGGGACAGAGCTGATCCCCAGCTCACCTCCCAAACTGAGATCTGCCATGTCAGGGCCAGGGCTGTGGGGAGGAAACACTGAAACAAGCAGACCCATTCAACAACTGTGTGAAAGAGAGGCTCTTGCAGGTGCAAGCTCTTCTGTTTCTGACTCTGTGTGGGGCTCTATGATCTTGTTTTGCTTGAGACTCCAAAGACTCAAAAGTTAGCTCTGTACAGGGCTCCCAGAGATTAAATAAATTCAAAATGACATGCCCTGCATCCTGAGGGGTCATACCATTATGCATAGCATTTTGTGCAGGACATTAATTTCTGATGAGGGCTTTTATTGATGGCATCATTAGTATCTAAAGAGAGAGGGAAGATTGATTTGCTTTGACAGAGCATCAAATACTCCTGTTAGGGTATGAAAACAATTTGTTACCCATGCAGAGAACTGTAGCAAAATTAAAAATTAAATTATATAAAAAGTATTTGTTTAAAAAGTCAGAAAAATTGCTTGGAACCAGTTCTACTCAAGTTTGAGGTAAGTTTGTAGTTTGAAGCACAAAACATTGAATGAAATTATTACCTTCGTTTCTTACTCATCTGGTAAAAAATAATTCTGATACAAAGGAAAAAAGAAAATCTGAGTTTGTTTCAGACTCTTGCCACCTCATGGTAAATACAGGCTCCTTGGGCCAGCTGCTCATGGTCCCCTGAGTCCCTCATGTACTTCTAAATTTATCTTTGTATCATGACAGGTGAGGGTTTTAATATTTGTGTTGTGACCGTACGTTTTTCATCCTACTAGCAGTACCTTGAATAAATTGGTTCTCATGCCAAGCTATACATCAGAGAGTCAGTTTTTCTACATTGGGATCTTTTACCATCATTTCCAAGCAGTCTGGGAGTTGGAAGAGGTGGAGTTGGTGAATCTCAGATGTATATCTGAGATGAGAATAGCAGGCAAAAAATGATGCACATTTGCTCTCCAAACCCAGAGTTTCTCAGCAGTGTTATCTGTTGTAAAAGCTGCAGCAAAGGCGAGTGCACAGTTTGATTAAATATGAGTTTGAAAACTGATTTGCTACGTTTGAAACTGGGTTTCGTGTAAAGACGTAAAGCTTCACCCAGGCCTGTTAATTTTATTTCACTGATTTGCATTAGGCAATGACTGGAAAAGCTGGGCATAGTTCAGGAGCCCTTGGTCCTGACACTGTCCCTGCCCTCAATTATCTTTTTCACCTTGCAGTGCCAGACTGGAGTCTCAAAGCTCAGTTGCTCTGCACAAGTCTATAAAAGCACCAAGGATTTCATGGGTCAAATTTACCTTGATGGAGCAGAGCAACCCTTCAGATTACTGTTATTAGATTTTGTCCTACATTTTATAGGAACTGATTGGGCCAGGAGGGTTTTCCTTTCAGTCACACTGTACGGAAGCACCTGAGACATTCAGGTATGCAAGCCCCAGTTACTTTCTGTCAGGACTTGTTGCATTAGTGTTCAAGGACTATCCTTTAGCATCAGCTCCTGTTTTTCCCATCTGTGAAATGCAGGGAGTTACCAGTCTTTTGTAGTCCTGGGTTTTGGGTGTTTATAAGTGATAAATTTCATATAAATAATGTAAATGAAAGATTTAACCTAGTGTGGAATATAATATTTCTCTCTCTCTTTTTTTTTTTTTTTTTTGTAAATAGAAGCAGTACTTATTTAGACATGTTGAGGCAGTTGTTTGGGTTGTGAAAGAAATTGCTGTCTTCAAAGCTGGATTAATGGCCCTTGGGGCTACACAGAGAGGATGGTGGGGAGGCGACAGGGGGTATATGCCAAGATTGAGAAAAATATACATTAAAGTTGTGCTGAAAATGTCTGAATTGATGTTTTTGTTTGTTCTGCCAAGATTCTTCTCTGATTTAATGAGCACATGTAACTCGTGCTGACTTGAGTCGTCCGTGAGCAGAAGCCATCGCGTTATTTTCACCACATCGCTTGTCCAGAGAGAGCAAGAGCTACTCATTGTTCTGGGATGGTGCTGATGGGCAAAATGAGTGCATTTAGCACGTTTTGCTCATGATGTTTTCTGAGGGGTTACCTTTGTTGGGGGGGGGGTCTTTTATTCATGGGGAAATCTTCCACATCCTGACTCCAGCCTGTTCTTCCTGTCAATCAAATCCTAGGTGTTCCTGATTTGCTCTGCAGTGGCCTTGACACCTCTTGGTCCAGAGAGAGGTGAGGATAAGTAATACCACTTGAAAGATCCTCAGCACACTGCTGTATCAATGCCTCTGGGCATATTGGATCGTAGGTTTGATTCCTTTGTGAGTTGCCAGTGAAACCTCACCATGGGAGTTTTTCCTCAAATTTTATATTAAATAGCGTGTATCTTATCTTCTTATCTCCCTGTGAAACAGCAACTGGAAGAGTGTTCAGGATCAATCTTGTGCTTCATGAAAATGACCTGGCAATATTCCTTTGCCAGATCATTCTCACATATTTCAAAACAAAACAAAACAAAAACTCCTACCAGTGAAACATTTAGACTCAGCTTATCCCTGGGGAGATGATGAGAAGCAAACAACACGTGACAGTTGCTAATCACATTCTGTAATATATCATTGGAAGGCGCTGAGACACTGCAGCAAAGGGCACAGTATTCAGAATGGAATAGAATGGCTTTGATCTGAAGTTCATTTTGGGTTACGCTGTGGAAAAAAAACCCCAACAAACCCCAAACAAACCTTGCTCTGTTACAGAGATAAAAATGACTAAAGCATTCACATTGAACTTTATGAGCAGGTATCTCAGTAGATTCTAGGAACATGCAAAACCTGAGTAGCAGGGTTATAAGCACATCAGCAGTGTGATTATGTGCAAGAGTTAAAAGCAAACTAGCAATTTGCAAATTCTCCAATAATTTATTACACATTAATTATTATTTATTTTCTGTGATAATCTAGATTAGTTATTAATTGTTCATATTATTATTCATTAATGCATTTATTACTAATTCATTACTTCACCATATGCAACTAGAACAACGTTTCACGTGCAGTCAGTGCCAATGAAAACCTTCAGTGACAGAATCTGAGAGGGACAGAGGATGCTGTGGGAAAACACCTCTGGTTGTCTTATCCCACCTCCTGCTCAAAGCAGGCCCAGTCACAGAAAGATGTCCAGGGGCTTGTGGAGTTTTTAACCTCTCCAAGTGTGGAGAGTTGCCAGCCTGCTCCTGCTATGGTGCTAACCAGAGTCCTGGTATGAAGCTCTTTTCTTTTATCGTGTCTAAATGTCCCATTGATTGGTTCTTTTCTTTAAAAGACACTGACTTTTCCAGTTTTGGCTCGTCTAACACAACTTTCTGCCTTCTCTTCTTTATACCTCTACCACAAAGCACTTGGTGAAGGAATTATGAAGCCTCTAGGAAAGCCAGGCTCTGGGAAATGACGGATATATGCCATCTTTCAAAGCTGTCTGCATGATAGTCTGAAGCACATAGATTATGATTCTCCTTCTAAATCACTTTTATTTGAATTGTTCTAATGTAAGTACAATTGTCATGTGGTGATACACTCTAATTAAGTGATGGATGCTTCACAAACAATGTTATTTTAACAAACTACTGATTGGGCCAATGCTTTCTAAAAACCAGTACTGTTTTTGTTGTTAGGTATATTTAAGATACCAGGAACTCTCCTTGGGAATTTCATTTTTATTGATTGCAAATATTACTCCTTTTTTTTTGTGCCCTGTGATTGTGGCTGCCAAAGCTCTCTTGATGTTGAGATTCATTTGTGGTCAGAGGTTTGGAAGGTTAAGTCCAGTAATGCCTTTGGAAAATGCGCTGTACACTGAAGGAGGTACTTCCCTTGGTATTCACAAGGTTATGTATGAACTAGGACTTTCATCTTTCTTTTTTCTAACTCTTGGATGCTCAAAGGTGGAAATACGTGCAGAGATAAGAGGCTGTGACAGGCGACCACCAGTTCTCAGGCGGGAAGCCCTCGCCTGGCTCCCGGCTGGTGCTGTGGTGGGAGATAGATGGCAGTGCAAAGCGGGATGAAGAAACCCCATTTCTCACTGCTTTCATTTGATCTGCTTCCTTTCTCACATCTCCGTGTGTGGGGCGAGGGGGAGGGCAAGGAGGGTGAGGAGGGGAGGACGAGGGTGGGAGTTTCCTTCATGCTTCAGCAGTGGTGCTGAATGTGAGGGAAACAATAGTTGGTCTGATTCCAGGCATTCCCTTGGGCAGGGGCTGTTGGGGCAGTGAGGGCAGACCTGTGATTCTCACAGGTGCCATTGCCAGTGGCAGGAATACTTGTGGGGCATTTGGGGACGGATAGGAAAGTGGTATGCAGTTGGAGCTCTGTCCTAAATTTCATCCTCTGAGTTTTCAGGGAAGTAGATTTTTCTACCTCTGAATCATTTTCAAAATGAGGCTTAACACTCAGCTGTCAAGATGACACGCTCTCTTCTCAAATGATAGCCTTCATTTCATCTGAAGTGCTGGAAGTGCAGGTTGCTTTCATGCACTCAAAAAAAAAACCCCAAACCCTGAGTATTGTCTCAGGAAGAGATAGGTTCCACTGAAAAGGAAATACATGTAATCAGCTTGCTGGTAGTTGCACCACAAACCGCCTGAGCACCACACTGCCTTTCTCTCCTTACCAGCTGTGATTAAGAGGCCTGACTTGCAGATAACTGCTTCGGAAAAATGCAGGGGCAAGCATCCGCTCTGCACTGGAGGCAAGAGCAACCAATGGTTCTGCACCAAAAATAATCCCTGCCTGACAGCAGGCAAGTTTTTGATCAGCTCTTCTCTTCTATTTTCCAATGCTTTCATTTCTCAGAAAAACGAGCTTGATTCCGAGGCATGGGGTGTGATTCACGAGGGGAAAGATCATGTAAAACCGTGTTGTGTTTAGTAACATCTCAAAATAATTTGAAGTTACTGCAATTTACCTTGTGCCTTGTCTGCTGAGGGGAAACTGCTATGGTGAAAATGGTTTTGCAAGGGCTGTACGTGATTTTTGCTGGCTCAGACTTGAACATGACAGCCTGGATATTGTCAAAACTGATTTGGACTGCCCAGGCAGCCTCTCACCAGCAGAATGGGCTCAGGTAGCTAATAATGAGCTGTGTCTTGAGATTCCAATAGTGTCTTCCTCCTGATAAGAGCAATATAAAATTAGACTTCTCATGGAGCCACAACCTTTGGCTCCAGCTGGCATTGTGATTTACCAAAAATGAGAGCAAAATTCTAACTGAACTTTATTCGAACTCTTACAGGTTTCATTTGGGTCAAGTTCAATGGCAAGTCAGCTAAACATTATTTAAGGCTTGATTGTTTGTTCCAGATACAGACCAGAAACACGGGGTGGAAGGGAGCTGCGCCCTGCTAGCAGGTGGCTGGTGAGGAGAGACATTTCCTTTTAGAGGTCCTGCCCTTGTAGAGACTGATTTACACCTCTTGCATCCCTTCAGGGTCTCCTCAAGTCTTGGTCCAACTCTGCTGACCAGTTCAGCCCTATTCTGAGGAAGTAGCTTCTGGGATGTTTGGAGGAACAGTTCCTCTGCCATCTGAGCTGTAAAACCTAACATTTTGTGCTAGGCTGATCTAGGAAGCCCAAAGGTGGGAAAGAAAGTGATTTCTGTTCTTCCCTCCCAACCTCTACCTATAGCATGAAGGAGGATGAGTAATACTGCCCTTGATTTTTATTAATTTTTGGGGGTTTTTTTCTTTAAAGAGGGCCTTTTTCTTTCCTTCTTCCTCTTCTCCCTACTTGTTATTAAGGAAAAAGATGCGGGAGAAGGGATGTGGGTAGAAGCGTGTGTGATGCAAAAAGCCAACTCTAAGATAGCTGTCTCTTTGGGAGGGCTTGTGAGGAAAATTTAAAAAAAAAAACAAAAACCACATGCAAAACGATGCCTTTGTTTCTCTTGGGGCTTTCTGTATTATTTGAGCTGAATGTTTTGGCTCAGTTTGGGCAGGATAGTCTGTGCCTGTGTGCATACACAGTGCGAGATCAGGGGAACACATTACGTAGCAGCACAGAGACCTTGCCCAGCCGTGGTGCCTGCTTGCATGAGGCAGTGGATTCTTCAGCTCCTACATCACTCCGAGCTTAGTCACACATACCCTGCAGACAGCAGACTGCTTAATGTGTTGCTGTTGTTTTGATTTTGAGGCTCTGGGGCCAGGCTCTCAGCTGGCTTGGACTAAAAAGGGACAAACAGCAAACCCAGATAACTCGGAGGATGCAGGAAATAAAGGACATATATGTATTTTTAAGGATATGGATGATGGGGGAGGAATTGCTGATATGGCTGTGAACTCTTGTGATATATTTAGAAGCTTGGACTAAAGCTCCAATTCACTCAAGTCGAGAAAAATATTGCTGTTGAATTCACTGGAAACAATTCTTCTGTCCTCTGTCAGAGGAAGGTATTAGTTGAAAATATACATCAACAGTGCTTTCACATCTGTGTCCCCAGGGAATAAATGACACTGTACTTCCATAATGCCCACGAACAGGCATAGATCTTTCTAAAGATGCTGTCGTGAACCCTGAAAGCCCAGTCTTTTTTCTTCTTTTCTCGGCTTCCAGGTCAAGTCCTGGGTCAGGTCATAGGTGTTACCACTGGGGAGGAGGAAGGAAATGTGTCCTACTCACTCCAATCCAAGCAAGTTTTTGTGTAGGAGTGGAGTGTTTTGGGGTTGGGTTTTCTTTTGTTTTGTTTTGTTGGGTTGGTTTTTTGCAATGAGTTATGTTTTCTGTTCTATTTTAAAAACAAAGCAAAGTGCATGTAAGTCACATACACAGCCATCTTCAGCTTTACCAAAGCTCTCTGCAGCAGAGGAAAGGCAATAGGATTACAAATGAGCAAATGGCATTTTGGGTTTTTTTTAATAAGTACCTGAGTTGTTTGGATCTGCCTGAACCAGACAATAGGGATTGGTGTATTTCATAACCAATATCAAAATAGTTTTAGTATCAGTCACTTGGATGTGGTACTCTACTCTAGCTTTGTCTCCTGTGGTGTCTTCTTGGGAAATATTAACTGAACTGACTTTGTAATTTTTCCATGGCTGCACTCTCTGCAGGATGTGCCCTGTGCCAGATGGTTGACTTGAATGAACTCTCTTTACATAGTTAAATATCAGTTTCTTTTCTTATTCATGACTTGTTTCTTCCATCTCTTGTGTTTCTCAGTTTTCTCTCTGCTTCATAGACGAGTAGTTATGCCAGATTGAGATGAGGCTGTTATTTCATCTTATATTAAGAAGCCACGTTGGGGCAAAAAAGCATGTCGGAAGGACAGAGGGCATTTTCTCAGATTCCAGCTGTTTTAAGTCCCAGTGCCTGTGTTGTAGGAAGATGTAGAGAGCTGGTTTTCAGAAAGTAACCATACTGTCAATTTGAGGCTGTCTGCAAGTTTTTTGTCTGCAATAAGTGAACAGGAAATTGAAAATAAACTGTATGGGAATTTAAAGTATCTGTAATTTTTTCAGTTAAACTGTTGAGTTGTGTAAAAGTACTCCCAGCATATATGAAAATCATAATGAGTCAGTGTCCTTCAAGATACAGCACCTACATTGCTTAGAAATATCACAAAGCTGGCCTGATGAAAAGATTATGCACTCAGTTGCACATGCAGTACAACTAGGTATTAAAAATCAAGCTCTGAAGTATTTGTTAAAAGCAGATCTAACTCCATTGATGTCAAATGCCCTGATTTTCTTTGGACAGGGATCTATTGCTTTAAGTTTATATTCAATATAAACATCATATGCAATAATAAATCTTAGGAGCACATGCTCAGGTTATTTGATTTATAATTTCATTTAGTGTAATGCTATTCCGTTTCATTCCAATCTTGTATTTCTCGTTCCTCTGTAACAACCTTGTAAAAGTGACAGGGAGGCTCAGATCTTTGCCCAGCAAACAATATATATTATTTGCTACATGAAAGTGGTGCACAACTCTCTTAAATGTTCCCTAGCAGACTCCCATTGCATTCCACAATGTGCCTGCACTTGAACCACCTCCATTCATATCAGAGTCTTTTTATCCCAGCACACATTGAGCAAGCTGCTCTGAAGCTTAATTCTCCTGACCCTTCAGTGCAGTCGGATATTGTCACCTAATCCCCTTTTTTTCCTTCTGTCCCATGTGTGGTTTTGACTTCTTTCTCTTCTCAATTCCTTTTTCCTCTTCCCTTTTTCTTTTTTTCTTATTCTATAAGCCTCTCTCCAGGCTCCACATTCCAGAATTCATCCTTGCATTAGAGCTGCAATACAATGCTCTCCCAGTGTTAAAGGATTAGACATTAAGGAGACTGTGGCAACTCCAGCCTTACTCTGTGCACAGGGGGAACATAAGGGGATGGAGGAGCGCCCAATAAAGAGGAAGGAGGCTGAGAAACAAGGGGGGAAAATGACATCTTAGCAAAACCAGAGTGGGTGACAAAGAGGTTTGTGTGACTAAAAGTAACACTCTCTGCTCAGTTTAACACTCTGGGTTGTTTCTGGAAGACAGTAGACCAGTTGCAAAGCAAAGTGCTGCACATTACAGAGGCACTGGTACATTAAATGCAATTTTTATTTTAGCAGCCATCTCTGAGAAATGGACAGTTTGAAGTTTGTCACATGGTGGCATGCCATTCCAATGCATGTGGTGACACTGTTGTCTGAAGTGCCAAGGTTAATCAATAGTGCATAGATTTTATTTTTTTTCCATAGATAATTGTGCCTCTGACTCCCAGATTTCCAAAGTCCATCCTGCTCCCAGAGGTGGAGTCTGGTGTCTTAACTTCCAAATATTTCCTGCAGATTGGTTTTCATTTGTTTTCATCTTCCTGAAGAGAATGGTCTTTGTCAAATGTCTCTTCTACTTTCATTATTAGATTGGAAACAAATTACTGAATTGGAAAAAAAGTAGAATACTTCTCAGTATACACAGGTTCATAACAGGGTAGAAAACCCTATTTTGATGAAATTAAGGTTAATTTCTTTCTTCGTCACCACTTTCACCCCTGAAAAAGTAATTCTGTAAAAGCACATTTAAGGATATAATCGTGCTTCATTTAAATCAATCAGTGATCTCCAGAAGCTGTTTAAGCATTAAATTATTGAAATGGGGTCATTTCTGAAGCATGCAGACCCATTAGTGGAGCAGTAATTTTCTATTAGAATCTGTAGCATGACTCACAAAACCCTACAGAGGGGTTCTTGTTTTCCACCAAGGTTGTTTTGGTATTTGTTGATGGGGTGGGAAAACGAGTGTGAAGAAGCAAAGTTTTGCATTTTTCATGGGAGGCGGTGGAGCTCGTGGTCATCCTAATCTATTACGGAAGTGAGGCCTGCAGTCGTGGGCCAGCTGCCGAAAAAGTTTTGTCACCCAGACTCATGAGTCTCACCCTTGTGGCTGACAGTTTCATTGTTCCCGAGGAACGTAAGTGTCATGGAAGGTCATGGTTGCATTATTATTATTCAGCTACATTTGAATAAATGTACTTGGCTCTGTAAAGAATGCTACAGGCCTACTTACCCCGCTGTACCCCACAGGCATGTGGTGAGGCTTAAAGATTGTAAAGTGCTTTGAGTTCCTTGGAAAAAAAGGCACTACATGAATGCAACAGATTCCCATTTGTTCATATAGCATCTGGTCCCACATCAGTGATGTTATGATATACGGGATCAGACCTGGAGTGCTGTACATGTGTTGGATTATTCACAAGCATAAACGGAGATATGGCCCCAACCCCAAGGTCTCTGCAGTGTAAAGAGCTGACCTGGCAGCCTCCCAAACACACCTTCTGCAAGGCACTGAGTGGGCTTTTTAGCACCAAGCAATTAAGGGTGAGGATTGAGGCTTGGAGCAGACAGAGAAAAAGGGCACAGGCTGAGCATTGGGAAGATGAGCAAAATCCGTGCCGTAGGAAGAAAGATTCAAGTCTTGAAATTAAGGGTTGTTTTGAGTGCAGCAGCAAGGTTTCACGCTGTGCACTTGCATGCTTTATGTTTTCTTGTGGAAATACATCGTGAGATTTTGATGAGGACAGAAGGAACTGGAGCAGTAGCAGTGAGACACCATCATTTTAATAATGAACAAATACTTGATCAAGTGAGTAATTTTGTTGGCTAGATGCTCACCCTGTATTGCATGGCCCATATCAAGGAATTTTTGTGGTTTATGGTGGTTTCTTCAAGCTGCAGACTTTTGAGATAATTTTTTTTTTTTTTTTTTTTTTTACAGAAAGGAAGTAAACTTTGGAACAAGACAGACATTCATGCCATTTACACATGGAGATTTTTCTGTCAGCAGGACCCAGTTTGCTGCCTTCCTGCATTAAGGCCAGGCCATGATATTCTCCATTGCACAGACTCTGCAGTGGCTTTCAGTCTTTCATCTCCAAAGTGCCCCAGGAACTGGAAAATGGAAAGTAGGTAAAATCTGGAATTAGTACTAAAATAGCACGTGCAGTTGCTCCACACAATGAGAGTCAAGGCTTCTGTTTTTGCACATAAATCTTGTGTTCTTCATGGTTAATAAAAGAAATTATATGTTGATAGTGTTCACAAAAGCTGCAAGAGCACAGACACTGTGTAACAGCCCAAAAGAAAATGCTTAGAGTGACACTATAATTTTCCCCACCTGTTGCCCAAACTGTCAAAAGGAAACACGTCTCTTATTTCACTCTGAATAAGATGTAATATGTTTGTGGTTTGGGAGATGATGGCTTGATTCTCTGTCAGTTGAAACAGCTGGCTGGCTGCAAACCAGAGCTGTGGCTGAGACATCCCTGTACCTGCCTTGGTTTTCAGTCTCAGGCAGAGAAATCTTTGCTTGCTGCAGTTGGATATTCAGCAGTCTAACAAGGCAGGACATTAGTTTGAACATATTATAACTTGGAAGAGGCAAATGTGAGGAAAGGATGCGGCTGATGAAAATTCAGAGATAAGGAACAGAGGAATTAACAGGTTGAAGTTTTTTAAGAAATACTTATGTGGTTATTCAGATATTCCTCACGTGTGCTGTTCCAAACTATTACTGAAGAATTCAATAAACTTAGTCTGTGTAAATTGCTTTTTTTTGGTGCAAAAATCTGTTGTCCATACTCATCTTCCATTTCTTCTCACTGCTGGGAGCCCTGTATCAACCACATAAAATTCTTTCACCTCCTCCCATTTGCCTTCCCCACCTAACTCTTTCATCTCCTTTAACTAATTTCTGTCTTAGATCTGCTCCTGTGAAAATAATCCCAAACTTTTCAGATGTTGGTGACATTGGGTTAAACTGCTGGGGTAGTTTGTCTCAGGAAAAAATAACCTGCTGATGGTGGTGGAAAGCATGTCCAGGCCAAAATACTACCTGGGAGAGGCTGGTCGTGGTGGAGACAGTGGCATTTCCTTAGACTTCCCATTTTCCAAAGCTAAAATGAAGCCCTCTTGGGGATCAGTCATGCCACAAAAAGAGCTACGTGGTGGAATTTGAAAAAGTTGCTTTTTTGTACGTTTGGAAAACCAAAATTGTATGGGCTTGTGAGAACAAAAGCGGAAGGTGAATGACTGGGCAATACAGACTGGAGTCTGATTTAGTTTAAATCTTTTACATACAGCTTTCCTATTTTCCCAGTTTTTCCAAGCTGTTAAAATTTTAGGGGAAAAAAAAATTAAGCTAGAGAAAGAAGAAGGTGTCTGTAGCCTTTTCTTTGTTCAGGTCCTAACCATTCTTGAAAGATCTATTCCTACATTAAAAAAAAAATCAACAAGCACTTAGTGCCTATTCCAGTTACGACATATTTTTTTGGAGCTATCTTCTCAAAACAAGAAAAAGGAAAAGAAGAACAACTAGATGGAGAACTACTCCCAGATGATAATAAACTGAGTCAAAAAAGTTGAGAACAAGCTGGATCAACCCTCTGACAGATGGGAGTCTTTACTGCTTTACTCTTAAGAGACACTGGTAAATCCTTTGGCATTATTAAAGATACCAACCACAAAAAGGATCTGTAAAAATCCATGTTTCCAACCTTTCATCATCTGGGATTCTGTAGTTGTTAGTGGTCCGTGAGTCACTGCTGATATTTAAATGTTATAGATTCATGTGGATAGGTGCATAGCAGCAACATCCAAGAATGAAATAATTGCCACCCATGTGAAAAAAAAATGGTGGTTTCCTGTGCTGACATATGTAATTGAAACATCTTTTTTACTTGAAGCAGATCTTTAGGCTGTAATCATAGATACAAAGCACAGTAGAAGTATCAGATCTGTCTCACCACTATATTAGCCTGGCTTTATTCAAGTGCAACTCAGTTGAAAAAAGCTGGAGTTGCACCAGCATAAAATGGAATGTTTTGCCCACTAAGACAGCTTTGCATTGCCTCGTGCCCTGCTTAGTCATTTGCACCACACCAAGGAGACGCACAGAGTTCTGTGTCTGATTTTGATTGTGGGATTTCGGTGGACATTTGTGGTACTTTAAAAGGCTCCTCAGTGTGGTTGGCAGCAGAAAACACATCCCACCGTCTCTGTCAGATGCTGGAGCTGCTGGAGTGGAATTTGTTGTCTGAAAGTGGTATTTACTAATGGAGACTAGACTTTCTTAGAGAAGTCCAGGTACTTTCCAACGTCTCTCCTGGTGCGCATCTGGAATTCAGGATTGAGACAGGTCTAAAGGCAGCTGAGAAGATAAACATTACCAAGGCATTAGAAAACACAATATAATCATATCTTACTTTGTGACTTTTGGAAGCAGAAGTTAATAGCCAAGAGACATCATTTTATGTAATAATTCCGGTTCAAGTTCTGATGAGTAGCATTTTACATGCTTTTGGCAAGCAGAGGAGGAGTAGGTTCCCACAAAACTTTGTGTCTCCCAGTTTCTTTACATGTGGGTGCCATCTGTACCTTCCACCCACAGTGCTCCCAAGTAAATGGGCAGAATGGCATTTCAGTGGCTTCCTGCTAATGTCCCAAGTAAATTCTTGAACCTCAAAAAAAAAAAAAGGACAGCTGAAAAACAAATGAGATGTCTAGAAAGTCAGAAGTTGATTCAACGTTTCCTATTTATGCACACAAAAATGACAGCTTAATACATTTTTTCCCTAAAGAGGCAAGGGTTTAGTGTGCAGTATCCCCCTAACCACTCAGCACTCTCCAAGCATAAACTCAGCAAAGCTTATATAAACTAACTGCAGAACCTCACAGCTGCTGCAAAATTTTGTGGGACAAACTCATTTGGTTTAAGTGGAACAAAAACTATGAAGGTCAAAACAGGGGCTCAGTCTGACCCTTCCTTTTTCTGGATGATGTATGGAGCCTTTCTATTTGCCTGATGTACTCTGAGTCTTCAGAATGAAAGTGCACCACACCCCCACCAAGTTAAGTAGTCTATAAACAGAGAAACACACCATTTTATCACTGCAGTGAAAATGTAAGGGGGAATAACTGTTTTGAGTTACTTCTAAGCTGTGAGATTCCTGGCTGGTTCTTTTCGTCTGAGTTGGAGTTGTCAGCAGGTTGTCTTATTGTTCCTTTTGCTATTTAACTTGAGAGACTCCATCTAAAATGCAGTGCTAGTGTGTGTGCATAAGCTAGACAAATAAATATCAGTCATCTCCCAGATGTTGATAATATGCCCCATGGGAATGGAGCATAGACCTGCTCTGACACTTCTGCCTGTGTGTACATTCATTGCATTGCTGAGCTCTCCAAAATGCAGCACCCTTTGCTCATCTCAAATTGTGCACTCAATTACACTTTTGCCGGTGCATTTCCTGAAGATAGTCCCTTGTTTGGTCCCTTTGTATCTGGGTGTCTTTCTCCTCAGTCAGGTCTTTGAGATTTTGGAACTTGCTGGTTTATTTGATTCTTTTACGCAGCTTTTATGCCTCTAATTTTGAGTGTGTAACCCAGAACCTTGAATTAGGCATCCCTGCTCCTTGTAAAATGAGTGAGGAAAGTGAACTGCCTCAGCCTGGGCCTCATGGTGGTGAGATCCCTGAGCAGAGAGACTCCTTTGCTGGTCAGTAGGAAATGACTTCAACTCTGCAGCTCCTTCTCCCGTGTTTAAGTGCTAGACTGGGAGCTGCAGCAAGGTATTTCCCTGAAACCTTTCCGGGAATAAGGTACTTATGTCATTTTCTTGGAAACTAGCGTGGAGATCATTCCTTTCTTTTAAAGTATAGCCAAGAAAGTGCTGCCAAACCCTTTCATGCCGTGTTCACAACCCCAGAATATGAATAGCCCATTCCCTGTTCTCTTGGCTGGGTTTCAGGCCCATATGGCTGAAGTGCCCTGAGGATCCCCTAACCACTAAACCATACTTGGAGCAGGGAGCAGTTTTTATCCCTTCTGTTGAAGCCATTCTGCTTTGTAGAAGAGCCTGATGAATTTTCTGGACTAGATAAACCAAGAGAAGGCGTGCTAACAATGAAAGTGAGTCCTAGGCTGTCGCCTGTCAAAAGGACACAGGTTCCTGCTCCTGCATTTCTGCACTGCTGACTGTTCCCACAGTTCATAATAACAGTTGTTGGATGGGAATTCACTGAATAACAGGCCACTTTTCTCTTAGACAATGGCCTAATCCTGGACAGGAGACTCTGTCTCCACATTTTGGCCTCATGAAACAGTCTCAATAGAAAAGTCAAGAGTTTATCACTTTCTTTCTGACACTCATGGTAAGAAAGGCCATGAAAGAGCTCGTCTTTTACCTGCTTTTGTGAAATTCTGCATTTGTGCTAAGTAAGTTTGAGACCTGAGGTCTGTTTGCAACATGTAATAAGTAATTCTTCCAGTTATTGTCCTCTAACTTTCTAATGAAACTCCAATATTTCCATAAAAGGATTATTTATCATTACAGTTCATAAATATGAAGTTAAGATCAAATACAAAAGGTGAGACACATGGGCATGGAGAAGCTGTGATTTTTTTTTCCTTCATGGTTGTTTTTTGAGAATACAAGTCTGGGAGCAATAAATGCCTCAGTTGATTATTTTTTGTATGTGGCAGTTGAATGCATAGGCAGGAACATACCTAGAAAATTCACTGATGCATCCATTGCATGGATGTTTCCACAACTTGATTGATGTCTAAGATGCCTTTTGCTGGAAGGAGGAAGGCAGCAATTCTTTTTCTCTGTTTTCAATAAAACCCAGGCTTTCAGATTATGCAAAAAGAAACATGTTTTTCACAGTTTTTATGAGAGATTATGAAACGTATTTCCTATTATCTAGATCATTCAGCCATCCTGTATTTATGCAGGGAGATGAAAAGGGAAGATTAATCAGTGAATGTAAAGATACTCAGTCAACAGACCTTGAGTTTTATATCTGTTAGTAGGTCTGCTACCCGCTACCAGATTTTTTTTCTATTGTATTTTCTCATTTAGAGCAAACAAAATAGTGTGTTAGCTAATGATTATTTTAAGAGAAAACCAAAGCTAGTTGATTATTAATATAAAACAAGCAGCACTGCCTTTTAATTTGCATTGATGGGTCCATCCTTCAATGCATATAAATGACACAGCTCCAGAGTGAAGCTGTCCTAATTTCTATCAGCTGAGAACCTGGTTTATCACACATTATCAAGTAACCTATGACTTGCATTATAATTATAACTTTAAATGAATAGAGCATTTTTTTTTTCAGTTTGCCACATAACTTGAGTGCAAAATATGAACAGAGCACTTGCAAAGAAAAGAAAAGGAGCGTCAGGGAACTGCACAGAGAAAGACACTGCAGGTAATAAAAGTTGAAGTAGAAAATAAATTTGTGTCAAAGTTTCTGCTCAAACACCTACTGGAATAAGGAAAATGGTATCTAGCTAACATAGAAAATAATAGAAAGCACTAAAAATTTGTTGTTATTATTACTATCATCATCATTATTTGGGGAACCTTGATGGTGTTTCGTTGCTTTGGCTTTGCATTTCTTTTGCTCTAGTAGGTGAAAGGCAGAATAGATCCCTTAGGACAGATTGTATTTAGTCTGCTATTTTAGAGCAACTAAAGCATTCTGAATCCAGTGGAAACTGGCAAAGTGAGCATGGGAGGAGACTTCTGAAAGCACAATAAGCTGGTAGATGAAGCTGGTAATTGAGTTTCACATAAAATGATGGATGTTTATGCTGGCACAGTACTTGTATCCACCATTCAAGGACTACTGAGCCATAAGGTAAGATCTTAGATCTCTCCGGGTGTTATGCCAATGGCTCTGATTCCTGGGAGGACTGGCTCAGAGAGGAACATGAGTGGGGTTCATGTCCCAGCCATTTATTCTCTTTCTCTTCCCTGCTTTCCACATTACAGGTCACTGGTTTGCACCTCTGCCTACTATAGAATCATACAGATGTAACATTTTAATGGGTCAAATGGGCCACAATTAACCCTTGCTATGGAGTTTTTCATTACAAATGACCTTATTTTTATTCTGTTAACCTTTATGGGTGATACAATGTGGTTGTGTTTGATTTGTTTTCATTTTAGCATACATGAAAAATTATTTAAAACCATTGATAAAAACACTGAAAAGGTTTGGCCATGGGGGAATCCCCTAAAATGCCATGAGGCCAGTTGTGATTCCTCACTGATGGATTTAAAAAAAAAAAAAATCGCTCATCCCATTCTTGATGCCTTTACCCTGTACTTTATTGTCACCACGTGGCACTGTTTTTAACCACAGTGTTGTACTGGACATCACATCTGCAGAATTACAGCAATCTACATTGAGAATGAAATCACATTTGTCTGACACGACCTGTTTCCTGTTAAACACATTGAATGACATGAATTCTCTTTCCTCTTTTTATTTCCCTCTTAGTTGACTCCTGCAGCAACTGAATCGTTCTTTCACCCGAGACCGAGGTCAGCCTCACTGACCTGGTGCTGCCTGTGTCATCCTGCCTGCCCTCTTTAAACATAGTGCTCTTGTATTGCATGGGAATTTTCCTGCTCTTTCAAGAGACATTAAAAATGTGCCAGAGATTTTCTTCAGACAGGTCTTTAGGACTGTTTGGGACCAAATCTATGGCCTGCCAGGTTTAAAGTACTTATCAGTAATTGATGTTCTTTACCCTCCTCTACAGCTACTATCAGCCTGGAAAGTACTTTGTCATCCTCAAGTGAAAAAAGTACTTTATCCTTTTTTATACCAGTATTTACTAAGTGTTTACCTCCTCTCCATCACTAACCATGTTATTTTCTTTAAAAAAATGTAGCCATTGGAAGCTTTCTCAGATTCTTAAACACTTCAGAAAATTTTTTTCATGTTAGTGACATTTCTCTCAGGTGTAGAAATGTCTATGATAATTTTAGCTTCCCTTTTTCTCTGCTCTTCATTTTATAAAATATATATGTTGATTGATACCTAACCTCTTGCTTTCTCTATTTCATTCCCTCTGAAGCTACATTATAGATGTACAAAAATAAACTGTTCATATATATATATATATTTGATTAAGGTCTCCTTGCTCCATTTGAATGCTGCCTTGAAACTGAAAGTCTTCACATTTTGCTGAAGGAATGCAAAAATTGGAAAGCTTTTGATCCACAGCAGTTACTGTGGGCCATTGAGGAATGAAGAATAGGTCTCGCATGCTGACTGTGAGTGGAAGGCACGAAGGATGTGAGAAGGGAAGGGTAACACTGTAGCTTGCCTGTAAGAGAACCACAATTGCTCCAGCTTGGTGATTTTGGAGTAAGTTACTTAGATTTTGCTTGGAGAGTGAGACAGCTACTGTTTCATGTATCTGCTTCATTAAGTTTAGACTATATTTGTCTCTGTTTGCTTTCCTACTTGTGCTTGGAGTGTGTCTATCTGTGCTCTGTTTCACAGGGCCTGGAGTTTATTTGCCTAAGTTTGCTTTCCACTGCCTTTGGACTGTGTTTGCACTGAGCTCTGTTTCATTCAGTCTGGACTTACGGGCCCAGGTTTGTTCCACAGCATTTGGGCTGTGTTTGTTTTACTTTCCAGAGCCTGGGAATGTGGCTGTGTACAGCTTGCCACTGCCCCAGAGTGGGCTTGGCCTGAGAGCTGTCCTGGGCCACCTTGGCCCCCACTCCCCTGCCTTGCCCAGTGCCTTGATTCTGGGTTCTCCCAGTTTGCAGTAAGGAGGGATCTGACATAAACAGAGTCACCTGGCATGAAGTATTACATCAGGGCAAAATTTGTCCTAGATCTGCAGCAGGCAGATCAAATTTATGTGAGGCCAGAAGGGGATGGCCAGCAAATTCCCAGGCAAACAGAGACATCCTCAGCTTGTGCTATTTTTAATTAAAACAGAAAGGGAAAAAAACCAACCATGTCCTGTAATGCTTACTTTTTGAGGATGATGTTAACTAGAGATGCAAATGCTTCTTTTTTTCTTTGGTTGGGTTTCTTTCCTAAATCTGTTTTTCCGCATCCTGACTGGTGGGTTCTCCAGTGATCACATTTCTGCATCTTCTGGAGATGAGTGTTTGACACAAACACAAGTGTCCTTTGAGAGTACTGTCTAACACACCTTTGGGTAATTAAAAACCATTTCTTACCTCCCCTAAGAGCTGTTGTTTGCTTTTCACCTAGCATGAACCGATCCCTTGCAGCACACAGAACTCTGCTACAATCATTTCAAGCATTTTGTTGGTTTACTAGTTTTCACCTTATATGATTTTCCCAACGTACAAGTTCATGTAAAGTGATCATTTCTAGTCTGTTTTCTGCAAAACCCAAACACAACACCCTTGTGAAAAGGAAAGCTTGGGTACCAGTTTGTCTGCAGATACCTGTGGGGCAAAGCACCAGCACCACCCTTCAGCCTCCCACCTCCCTTGTTTTGGTCTTCCTGACAGAGCAATGAGTATCTCAAATACCATACTGAATTCAAATTCCATGTTGAAAAGGAATGTGCTCCACCTCCTGTGATGTGGAGAACACCAGTCTCTGCTTGTGCATTTAATCTCCTACAGTGGTCATGACTGTTGAATGGGTGCTGAACACTTGAGCTATTCCTCCTACCCCATCATAAATGGAATAGCTACACAAACTTGAAGTGATTGCATAAAATTAAGCATGCAAATATCAATTTTTTTTTTCTCACCGAAGCTATTTATCCAGCAACAGCAGAGTTAGAATTACCCCAGAGAATAACTTAAACTAAGGAGAGGGTCAGGTTGGATAAAGTGAATTATGATGTAATCAGAGTTACTGACTGAGGCTTCAGAGTTAACCAGCATTTGGGGCAATACTTTTGTAATCACCGAGATTAAGACAAACAAGCCTCCAGATACAGAGAATGTGCCATCTCTGTGGGTGTTTAAAAACAATTGGTCCCACCTAATGACAAAGGGATGGGTTAGTCAAAGCCTGCCCCAACACAACTATTTTTTGGTCTATAATTACAGAAGGATATGTGTGATCAGTTTTATTTGAAGTAGATAGCAATGCTGGGAAGACAAACTATTGTGTTGTGACTTTAACATTTGGATTTAGTTGATTTTGGCAGCTGATGTTTTCAACCTTCAGGGACCAAAAAAAAAAAAAGGTCATATATGAAAGGGATTATAATACATAGGTTGTGTAGTATTTGGATGATTTTAATATATTAAAATGCTGAAATTAAAAGCAGCAGTTGAAGATCTGCAACATTTACTGGACTGATCTCTAGCAAGGTTTGATGATCAGCTTTAGATGGCTTGAGTCTGGAAAAATAAGGAGGACTGTGTTGCATACAGAGGATAAAAAAATTCTGCTTTTAGATTTTGAATGTGTTATGTAAGTTTTTCATGTTACGAGAAGCAGATCGATCCACGGTAGGTATTCAGGAGATTTATTGTAAGATGTAATAAAAGTCTTATAAAAGTAGGTGAATTAGAGCTTCCTCTTTAGAGAAAGGGAATGTGAATTTCTCCTAACTTCAGATGTCAGTTCAGCTAATAAAAATCTGCCATTGCTGCAGCATCACACTTTCTGCAGGTACAAAAGCAGGGTTTTATCAGCCCTTGAAATTACAAGAAGGCAACAGGGAAAAATGAACAGCTGCAAATGAGGCAAGCAGTGAAAAGATTTTATTTTTCAGTACCTCTGTTGTTATGGAATCCCCTGTGCAGTTTTCCACTGCTGCCTTGAGCAGTTATCTGAAATCAAACCGGGAAGAGATTGGATGGATCTGGCACACACAGGTGTTCATGCCTCTTCTTGCCGGTGTTGGGACTGGTATTTATCCAGGGAAAGGACGGTCAGGGAACCCCCTGTCATATGTTGAGAGGAAAAGAGAAAGGACTGACCTCATCTTCAGGCTTAGGACTTGCCACTTCTCCTGTCTAGGACTCAGGGTTCAGGATGTTGTATCAGAATGTTTTTTTCAAGCTTGTGGACAGTGCATTTGATTTTGCTGCTTCAGTTAAATGCTTAAATGTCCTTGGTTATCTTCAGACTTCACTAGAGGAATCACTGGATAAGAGAACTGTTAAGAATGTCTGCTCTGGAAAACAGTGGTACTGATGTTTAGCAATAATTAGCTATACTGCATCTCGAGTCTGATTTTACTGCTACCGAAGGGTGCTCCCACTGTATCCAGAATGTTTCTATGTGGCCATTTATCAAATCTGTTCTCCAAGTACGTCCTAAAATCTATTTTTTTCTACACTTTTATTGCAATTTCTTACTCAGGTGATAACATCTTTTCCACCAAATTGGATTCTCAGTCCTCACAGCACTGATATTATTCAGCAAGAATAAGGCTTTAAGCAATTATTGACTATGTAAGCCCAGTCCTGCCTTCATTGCTGAGGTAACACCCACTGAAACCAATTAAGCCCATTTTATTTAGTAAAGGACCACTGGAATAGATTCAGTGGGCAGACAGCTCTTAGCTTATATTATGTAATATTTTACCTTGGCATGAAGCTCAAGAGTTTTTTCCAGGCCTGTATCCAGCTGTAAAACAAAATTATAGCAATGAGACTCTCCAAGAAATGACCAGACAACCTAGGAAATGTGGCGAGTCCTATGGCTGCACTCAGGGAAACATCCTATGGTGCTTGAATCCATGCTGGATCCAAAGGGGAGCAGAAAACAGCTGGAGGTTCATATTTCAGGTCTCCATCTTCTAAATAAAACCACTGTGTGGCTGTGGCTATAAATTAAAAATGCAGGCAATTTAGAAATGTTCTTAGTGCCATGGTAGGTGAGATGCAGCCCATTGCTGGCATCACCAGAGTCAACACCATCCTTGGGTGTTTCTACTTCATCTTTTCTGTGGCTGAGACAGTGGCACACTCAGGGCTCTGTCTGTGGAGCCACTGCAGAAGGCTCTGTTCATGGGCACCACTGGCATTAATTCAGTTGCTCACTCCAACCACTCCAGGGATCAGCCCCTTATCTAGCAACTGGAAAAATGCCATCAAATGATTGAAAATTAAGAAATCATTGGGGGGAAATCAATGTTGGCGAGAATATGCAACACTCAGGCTGTGGTTTTGAGTAGTTTCTTGTGCAAAGTGCTTTACAAACACATATTAAGACATGTTCCCTCACTGAGTGCTTAAAAGGCAAACAAAGACAATTATGATATCCATTCTGCACAAAGGAACCAGGGGATTAGCAGAGAGATTAAGTGAGCTACCCGAGAGCATGAAGAAAGTCTGAAAACATGGGCAGAATCTCCAGTTCAATGCCTCAGCCATGATATTTTTTCCTTAGTAGCTATGCTTTGTTTATAGTCAGACTTTGGAGTCTTCCCCAGCCTCAAAACCCCAGGAAAGATTTCACTGTAGATGTTTGCTACTTGACTGAAAAAATAGTTTTATTTCTGGTTTTCAAATAGACAGCAAGTGCTGCCTAATGGTTTTTGTATTAGGAGAATATTCTCATTTTCCACATGCTGTCTGGCTCTGGTTGCTGCTATGAGATCTTCAGAGAGTGCTCGTTGGAATTAAAAAGAAAAGAAAGCAAAAACCTCAGAAGGGGCTAAACCTGATGATAAGTTAGACCCAGTGCAATGTATGGCTTTTCCTCAATGTTTTCAATGGCAAGGAAACAACAAGTTACATGAGATCATGAATTTTTAGAGACCCTTGGCCACAAGTCTGAGAGCTGCCATTTGTTCTGTGGGAAGCTGGAGCTGGGAGATGTCTGCAACGGCAGCTCCTGTAGATCAGCCAGGGCATCCATGGGTGACTTCTGCTCCCTCCCAACAGTTTCAGTATGCAAAAATCCTTTGGTTTGAGCGGAAAAGGGTGGCTAAATATCCAACAGATGAGCTGGGTAAAGGTTATACACACAGCACAAACTTTAAATGTCAGTAATATATCCTGTTTCTGTAGTTGGGCACCCATGGTAGTTTAATCTTACTTTTTCTTGGCAAGATCAAGTAGGTATCTTGACTGAATAGATAGAATGGAACAACTTATACACTTTTCGGATTTCACAGGAGAAAAAATCCCCTTGAACTGCTTAGTTTTATTCCTTTTGTTTGGTAATTTATTTTTATTGCCACCTTTCTTTATACCCTTAGCCTTGAATAGCTATTGGTTGGGTTAGGTGAACTAATGGTCTAATGGGTCAGAGGATCAGAGACCTTCTGAAGGGCTAAGACCACCCACCCTTCTCCTTTCAGATCTCACAAATTTTAAAAAGATATATTTCTTCAGGCTTTGGAAGGTTGTTTTCCCAACTCCCAAAGCTAGGAAGGTCCTCCTTCAATTGACACAAATGATATCCAAAATCCATTGAAGAATCCTGGAAAACCTGAAACATTCAAGTAATTTTTCTTGTCAAATCTGATGAGTGCTGAATATATTACCTAGAGTGTGTTAATATAACTAGATAAGAGAAACTGTGAGAATGCCCTTTGCAATGGGTAAGGATATTCAGAGGGCTGTGCAAGCTAAACCCAAATCCTAGAGAGTAAAATTCTTGCTGTTTGGAGTGGAAGAGATTCAGTCTAAATTTTTTGTCTAGAGAATGTTAGGAACTTACCTATGGTACCTAATACAACTTTGATCCCTGGAGAAGGAATCTAGAGAGTTGGTTTGTCCTGCCAGAGGACTGATGATGGTATATATATATATTTATATGACTGTATTAAGTTCACAAAAAAACTCTGCAAGTGTCTATCATAAGATATGAAAAGGGTTTTATAAGTAACTGTTCACTTAGGGAGGCAAGACTGGATCTTACAGGTCTTGACTCTTATTTCACATGATGTTTCACATTTAAAAGTAAACTTAAATCTCTCAAAATACAATTCTGTACTTTACAAATGTTCTAGTTCCTGAAAGGATTCATCTTTTTTTGGGAAGGGGGGGGGAATGATTTGCTCATCCATGAAGAAGAGAGGAAGACAAGCAGTGGCCTCAAGATATGGGAAAACTATGACAAGAGTTTTCAATTTCTTGATTTAGAGGATTGGCCTTGCAACATATCATAAACACGTCTGCTTGCTTCCCTAAATGAATTAAATATCAGGTCCCAAATACTCAACCTTGAGAGGCCTTAAGAGGAATCACAACCACCCAAGACATGCAGTTCCTCTGGCAGAGTAGCAGTGCAGCTGCATTTAGCCTTACTCATGTCTACTTGTTCAATCTCTAAAATCTATATATTTATGTGCATATATTTAATCCATAAAATCTATATATATATATATAAGGTTTTGGTGTTCTTGAGACCTTCCCACACATTAAAGCAGTTAGACATTATTGCTCATGAATACACGAGGAGATAAAAAACAGGCACAGGTTTTCTGCTGGAAACAGTCATTTACAGGAGCAATTTTAGATACAAGAGAAACACATGCAAGTGCTGAGATCACATGTTGGGCTAAGATTTACTCCATCATGAATTTAGAAATTTTTAATCCAAACGGACAAACAGACAGAAATGAATTGCTGCTTTAAAGCTTTCCCTGAAGTATCAGGAGATCACGGCAGCTTTGTTTCTGCAGCGTGCACAGCTCCTTTCCCGACTCCCACTGGAGGACAGCAGATTACTTCATTGCCTCCAGAGGAGCATCACATTTGCCCCTTGCCCACCCAGTTACGTACCCAAACCAGCAACCAAATGAGGGAAATCTGAGGCTGACTCCCACTGCTCTCGCCTCCTTTGGCAGGGAGCTGCTATTTTCTTCCTACCCCTTGTGTAGGGCAGAGTACAGCAATCATGAGGGTCTTACTTTCCTTTCAGCAGCTGTACCACGTTGCCTCAGAGTGCAGGAAGGAAACAGGTTGTGAACAAACTGAGAAAGGATTGGAAAGTCAGATTTCAGGAACAGATAATTGAAAAAGCAAGATGGGGAGGTTTCCTCCACACCAAATAATAAACATCGCCCCTTGAAATAGATCACTTGATTATAGTATCATATTGTGTTTTGTACCTTTTTTAGTCAGACATTATTACTCATAAACTAAATAATGTGATCATTTTTTAAGAGCTGAGATCATGCCTAGAAATTAGTCCAAACATGACTAGACATTGTAATTCATATTTTCAAGGTTTTTGCTAGCCAAGAGCCAACATCTGTACTGAAGTGGAAAGGATTTTAGAGAGGATGGGTTGTTCCTACAGAAACTGGTGTGTCATTTTCAGAATGCTGCTGAAATTAATGAGGGCATGGACAGTCCCCTTTCTTTCAAAAGATATCATCAGTCCGTGCTTTCCAGTGTGAAATATTAGGATGTAAATATGGGGGGGTTAGCTGTGTTTTATGAGCAGAAAAACAGAGTTACCTGTTGACTTAAAGAAGGTAAATTTTTCACAATGGACTTTTTTTTGGACTGGAGGCCTTTGGCACTGCAGACAGCACCTCTCAGGCTTCCTAACCCTGAGCACAGTTGAGGTTTAGGTCATTTGTATGCCACTGAAATGCTTTTGTGGTGCATTGTAGTGGTTTCCTTTAATAAATGTGTAGACCTCCTGTTCCCCTCTGACCAGCACTGCTGTGTTTGGGACCGAACTGGACTTGTGTGGGCACAGCCAGGGGACTGGAGCTGCTCCAGCACCAGGTCTGGGGCCTTTCTAACTCTGGGGCCTGGCTTTTCCAATATGTTTTTATAATCATGCTTAATTATGGGCATGAGAAATAACTAATTACTGAAGTGCATGGCTGTCTTCGTCCAAGAAAATGTGCCATGGCTATTTTGCTTATCAGATTTTGCAACCCACGCAACTCCTGTCAGCAGAAAAGGTGCCGAACATGGAAAATATTATTTCCTTCTCCTGAGTGTTTAGTATAACAATATAAGCATTGACCGTTGTGTACTTTGGTATTATTTTCCTTTCCTGCTTATAGTCCCTTCTCATGTTTCTCCATCATTTTAGGCCCCTAATAGGGATAGGATGAACCCATTGATGTCGGCACATGGAGGCCTGCTAGTGGCATGCCTTTGGTTTTAGTCTCCTAGCAGCAGCCATTCATGTTATGTGGGCTTTCTTTTTTGGGCATTGCCCACCCCTGAATCTGACTTCAGGCATTTTTCACTGCCTGTTCTGCATGAATAGCCACAGGCCTCTTGCCAATTGTCCCCCCTCCTTGAAAGCCAGCCTCAGCCAAAGGCCTTTTCAAGTGTGATCCCAGAGTGCCACACAGGCTTTCAGGGTATTGTTGTCGAGATGAGGGCCCTGCACTGGAAAGTGGGGTCAGAAGAGAAAGCACAATAAGGGGTGATGGAGGCTTCATGCAGTCCTCAGATGCTGGCCTGTTTATTAATTTACAAAACTAATGTCACTGTCTTTAGAGAAGAGATTGAGTGAAAAAGATGCCCTTTGAAGAGAAGAACTGCTTTTGATGCATTACCAAAACACTGCTCCCCTTATTAAATTGATTTTTATGGAAGAAAGTACAGCTAATAAAAGTTCAGAAACACCAATAAAATATTGAAGGTCTGGATTCAGTGTTTTCTTTTTTCCTCATCAGCTCAGACACAATTCATATTAATGGGTTTTACAAGCTGTCCTTGGGCAAAAAAAAAATCCTTAAATTTGCAAATATCTGGTCTTCCTTATGCACGTCACACAAACTATTAGTCAAGACAGTACAAATAGGGCAAGCCCTTTAGCAGAGCTCTCCTCATACATAACGTAATGAAATATTCAAGCAGAATTTGTTTACCTCTCAGAGTTTTGGAGGTGGGATCTAAAAGAGTAGGGGTCCATGAATCTTGAATATAACATACACGAGTGGCTTGACTTGTGAAAAGATTCAAAGCTGGGCTTGAATGTTGCTCCTGCAGTCAGTGTTGGTGCAGATTAGTGGATCTGAGCAAGCAGTTCCCTCATCTGTCCCTGTCAAGTGAGATGGAGTCTTGTTCTCTGGTGGGATTTAAGGTTTGCACTGCAGGTTTTAATCTAAGAACAACCTTGGGAATAAATGGCTTTTTGACAACTTATTCTTCCTTCCCTTACCTGGTCGAAGGAGAGACTGGCTGTATCCCCCCACAGGCACACTCATGGTGGTTTCATTTTGCTGAGCACTGCAAACTGTGAACTCCATCTCCTGCCTCCCAAAAAACTGAGGGAGATGCTGCTCTCTCCATCTCAGACCAGCTCGGGAAGCAGTGTGTCACACCCAGCTGAATCGTGTTCTCTTGTTACCCTGAGAAACGAAACCAGGAACAAGTGTCTTCATCCATAGAGACCTTGTTGCTTCCACAAGTGGTTGTTGCCGTGAGCTGACAGAGACACAATCACTCAGGATTGAGTTCAGGGAATTCTGATGCCACAACCATGAAACTCTCCAGCTGGAACTAACGGCAACTGTCATTAGACTTGCATCCTCTGCAGGCTGGATGCAGGAGGAAGGCATTCCAGCCTGACCAGTGAGTTACAGATAGATGCAAGATTAGGAGTCTGTTTCAAAATGTGGCCGTAACCGTGTGATTGAATTTTAAGTGCTTTCAATTAATGTAGATCAAACGAGACTTTTGTAGTTGGACAGACCTTCAAAAGTACCAGATTTCAAGCATAAATCTGTCCAGTCTTCCTTTGTTTTTCATAACTTGTCTTGCCATGTTTGTTAATTATGGAAGGCATTTAGGACTTGCTCTGTCTCATCCAGTTTCTTCTCTTCTGTAGTGCTCCAGCAGTGAAGTCAGCAGTTTTACAATCTACTGCCTTGGACCTGGAAAGGCATTTATGGCCAGCAAGTGGGTGCAAATTATTAGTGGTAGAATTTAAATTTACCCTGTATGCAAAGCAATGGAGATTGATCCATGGAACAAAAATAGTTATATAATCTACTTACCTTCCTAGAAGCAAAACATAATTCAAAAGCTTCTATCTCTTTAGTAAATGATAATCCAGGAGAAATAAGTTTATGAAGAGGAATGTTCTTACCTGAAAGCAAATACCAAAACATCACCATGTATGATAAGCACTGGTAAAATTTAATTGTACGTTTAGTTTGGTTTTTAGCTCTGCTGCAGAGAGATTCACAGATTAATACAGGTTCAGCATTACTCTCCGTGATTCTATCAAACACATGTTCTCAGACTGATATATTTGGTTTTAAATATATTCATTTGAAGCATAAAAGTATTGGGTTTTTCCTGAATAGGATGCTATTACCAATTTTAGTGTTTATATATTGATAGCTAATTCTCTATACATTTATTTTGTTTGAGAAAGACTTGGTTTTCGAACACAGAATTCAGTGAAGAATTATGAGACTGGTTAGTGAATTATTCTGTGACTTAAAAAAAAAAAAATCATATCCTTTTGTACTTGCAAATACCTGGTATGAAGATACTGCACACCTTAGTAGAAAGGTGGGAAGGGCTTTTGCATCCTCTCATTAAAAGTAGCTAATTTGAAAATGACTCCTTGAATTAGGTTAAGAAGTCAGATCATCCAGCCTTTTACAGTGCTTTTTAGTCTCAAAGTCAAGGCAGATAAAAGGACTAAATATCTTCTTTTAACATTGTCATATCTTTCTTCTCTTTGTTAATAAAGAAAGTAGAAGGTTGCTAAGCTGACATTGCTTCAGTCAAGGCTGAAAGCTACTAACTGTGCCTGAAGATTCTCTAGGAAACACAACATCTTTGTAAAAAAGCATACCTGGAGTGCAGGAATAGGCATCAGACAGCTCTGCAGCCTGTGGTGATAAATCCAACACCCCCCCAACAGTCTGGAACTTGCCTGTACAAGATCTGTTTATTTTGGCTTCGAGTGGAGGAGAGGATTTGTCCTCTATATGTAAACAATCACAGATAATAGGATGTCAGTGAATGTATTTCAATATTTACCTTTTAAAAATTAATCAAATTAACCACAGAGAAGTACTGAGAGAGAAATATGACAAGTACCAGTAGGTTTCTCATGAACTACTTCACTTCTCCTCCCTTATGAACAGCAATAAGTGGTCAAAGTACCCAGGAAAGCTGCTCTGACAAACTTGCCACTTCCATGGCAGGAATAAACACAGCCATGACCAGGTCAAGAAAATCCCCAGTGTGGGGAGAGGTTTTATGATGGCTTAGAGGCACTAATGGGTAAAAAAAGGTGTCTGGTAAAGATAGGGGGTTGAGTAATCCTCAGAAGTTCAGCATTTTGGTTCAGATAACAAGCTAAATAATTTATCTGGAATTTTCTGAATCCCACTGAGGTGAAGCTCAAGCAGCAATCTTATGACAGCAAGACTTCATGTGACATTTTGAACTTCTGCTTCTGGTCCATTTAAAAATTGAACAAGAAGTGCAAGAATGAAACGCTTAAAAAGGAAGTTAATTCAACATGTTTTAGACTTCACTGAGTTTTGAATTGGTTAAGTTCAGATTTAGGTGTGACTTTGGACCATTTCGTGCTTATTTTAAACCATTATCTATTCTCTAAATAGTTGGGGAAATTTTTGTAGCTACCTAGACAATATCAATATCAGATTCCAAACACGAGGTTAGCATTAAATGGAGTTAGTAATGCAAATTTCTGCATCCTTTTATTTTTGTCTCCTTTTGGAGCTCTCTTATTTCCCTCACAGCTATTTATCATCTGAAGGATAAAGGAAAAAAGAACAGGCAAATCAAAATAAATTTTTAGAAAACAAAACCAAACAAATCCATCTTCCCTAATCAAACACTGTTTTCTTTTCACTCCACAAAATAGATAAACTCCCTGAGAAAATCAGGTTAAATGAAGAGCAGTGACATTGTGATAACTGTGGTCAGAGACTTCAAACAAAGTGGTCAAGCTGAGAGGAAAAGGCACTGGTGGTGTTTTGCAATGGAATGAATGCTGAGTTAGGTTTTGGAGACCACGTGAAATCCTGCAACTCTCTCTGCAGATTCTGCTTTTGCCAACTGAAAGTCATGCTATTTTATCCTGGATGCAATGAATGTGAAACCAGCAGTGAACAAGGAATGTCCACATCTCACCACAATGCACAGCCTTGCTGCAGATGTGAAGTAGTTGCTTTTCCACTTGTAGATAATCTGGTACAGGTTGCGATGTCTCAAAGTTCTTTGTAGCATTTGTCTGTCTTTCTGCCTTTTCTCAGCAATTTTAGAAAGGCTTGTGATTTTAGCACAGGGCTTTTGGAAAGGCTCAGCTTCCCAAAAAATCTCCAGAGGTAGATGGATTTTCAGAGGGAAATCTGGCTCTGCATCTTGCAGTGGTAGGCCACAAATATAGATTGTTCTGTAACGTTCAGTTACCCTGTTGTGTTGTTTTGAAATCCTCACCCCAACTGTAATGGCTGGGAGTCTGAAAAAATATCTTAATTCTACTTTTGGCTCCCTTTAATTTGCTTCTACTTGTGGATGTCATCTCCTGAATCCTTCTGTCTTGCTCCCACTGAGGGAGTGCCTGAGCATGGGTCTGCAGAGGGACTTGGGCAGTTTTGTTACCTCAGAATCCCTCACGCATGAATTGATTTCATTGCTTGAAATTACAACAGAGAGCTGCTTCACCTCAAAGTAACTTTGTTTTCTGTTGTTTTTTTTTTCCCTTTGCAGAGTAGTGTGAAATGACCAGAGGATCCACAGGGATGGAAGTGCTCTGAAGGTAGGAAGGTATGGTTTCAATTAATATTCAGCTTTGGCAGAGTCAAAATGTTTCACAGAAATATGCTAATTTTGACAGGATTCAGGCTTTAAAGTTCAGTTTTGGTTCTGGCCTGGGAGAAATAGACATGAAAACCTGTGGGATTTTTTAAAAGAATACAAATCAGTTTTTTAAGTGTTTGAAAAAATTTTGGTTTTACTTTATCACGAAACAAAAACAATGCTGGGGATTCAGAAATAGTGTAGAAGCAAGTTTAGCATTCACTGGCTATTTCACTGAAATATAAACATGGAAACCAAAGAATCCATCTGATTACCTTGGTATTATTGCTGTCTTCCAAGCTCTTCCACTCTGGAAGTGTGACTGATCTGTAAAGCTTTAAATGGTAATAAAGTGTTAGGAATAGGATTTCTGTGTGGTCCCTGTGCCAGCATCAGAGAAAAGATCCAATGCAGCTAATCTGTTCAAGTTTAATGAATGTCCTGCTGACTTTTAAGGGAGCTGGCTGCCTGACTACCCTCTGAGACTTTAAAAATCTCCTCCTATTTTTGTAGAATTTTGTCAGGAAACCAGATTGAGCGAGCCCATATAGAAAATACCGCTGCCATTCCTACAGGTTTCCACAAGACATTTGACCCCTCCCCTCCCTTTCTTTCTTCTTTTTTACCTCTATGGAATGCAGATATTTTGGTTAATTTTCTCCAGCTGTCACAGAGTCTCACAGGAAAATGACCTCGCAGAGTGACCACTTCCCCTATTCCTTGACTTAAGCAGATTTTTTTTTTCTTCAAAGCTTTCACCACACCATCCACATCACTGTCTGGTGTCTTTCATGAGTCAGGAAAAAAGCAAAAAAAATTTTCCACCTTCTAGAAAAAAAGGGGGAACCAAACCAGATCAGTTTGGGTTGGTTTTATCAATTTACATTGGTATTTCAAAGCAGTTAGTGCAGCAGAAATTTAACATTACCCATTCCTACTAAAAAAGTACGGTGATATTAATATTTGGATCTTTTTCTTCTAAAAATTAGTTCATTCATTTAGTAATGACAGCAGGCTCAGAAAGCTGGAGAGTCAGACCTCTTAATTCTTTTGTTCTTTTCAATATACAACCCAGAGGGGAAAATTTTATTGCAGAAACTGTGTACTAAATTTAGTTTTCTGAAATAGCATTATGGAAAAAAAACCCCAGCAGAGCACTGTATGGTAGATATCTATGGCTTATGAAATACATAAATATGTATTTCTGGAATGGTAAACCTGGAATGGTTGGATACATGGGCTGAGTCCAATAAGATGAAGTTTAACCAGTCCAAGTGCCGAGTCCTGCATTTTGGCCGCAACAACCCCCTGCAACGCTATAGGTTGGGAACAGAGTGGTTGGAGAGTGCCCAGGCAGAAAGAGATTTGGGGGTACTGGTCGACAGCCGACTCAACATGAGTCAGCAGTGTGCCCAGGTGGCCAAAAAGGCCAATGGTATCCTGGCCTGTATCAGGAATAGTGTGGCCAGCAGGAGCAGGGAAGTCATCCTTCCCCTATACTTGGCACTGGTGAGGCCGCACCTTGAGTACTGTGTCCAGTTCTGGGCCCCTCAGTTTAGGAAGGACGTGGAGACACTTGAGCGTGTCCAGAGGAGGGCAACAAGGCTGGTGAGGGGCTTGGAACACAAGCCCTATGAGGAACGGCTGAGGGAGCTGGGGTTGTTTAGCCTGGAGAAAAGGAGACTCAGAGGTGACCTTATCACTCTCTACAACTTCCTGAAAGGTGGTTGTAGTGAGGTGGGGGTTGGTCTCTTTTTCCGGGCAACAACTGACAGAACAAGAGGACACAGTCTTAAGTTGCGCCAAGGTAAATATAGGTTGGATATTAGGAGGAACTTTTTTACAGAAAGAGTGATAAAATATTGGAATGGTCTGCCTGGTAAGGTGGTGGAGTCACCATCCCTGGATGTGTTTAAAAAGAGATTGGATGTGGCGCTCGGTGCCATGGTTTAGTTTAGTTGAGGTGTTAGGACAGAGGTTGGACTCGATGATCTTAAAGGTCTCTTCCAACCTGGTGATTCTGTGATTCTGTGATTCTGTGTAAATGAGATGCATATACCTCAAAAGCTAATGATTTATTAAGTACCAAGGACCTGTTGTTAAGCATGATTTTCCTCTTCCTTCAAGTTCCTCGTCTGTTTTCGTGAATACCTGGTTGGGGCTTGTAGAATCCCAAGGATTTCCAAGCACAACTTTTCCACACGGTAACAGCTCTTCATATCCTCTATCTTATGTTTTGTATGAGTATCCCAAAATCTTGGTGTTTTCTGTAGCTGTTTGAGAATTTTCCTCCAGGAAATTGTAATGAACGTGTTGTTTTTGAGTATCCTTGTGTTTACATGACTGCTTCATCAAGACTGTCCAAAGTGAGCAGATTTTAGCTGTGCCTCATTTCTCTAATCTTCCAAAGCTGGTATCACCACACATTATTTTTGTAACATAGATCTTGCAATTGTCTAATTTCAGGATTTTGGAACTGATTGCTTGGTACAACCTCCAGCAATTTAGGTGTTTTATAAAGAAATTCAAGATAGATTTTTGTGGTTTGTGGCATCAAGTAGGCCATCTGGTATAAATATATGCCTGATAAAGGTCTAAAAGCAGGTTACTCTTGTGCAGTGACAAAATTTTGGACTTTTCTATCCTGTGTGCAGAATATACACCTGGCAGAGTAATGAGCTGACAGATTTGAAAGAGCAGCCTGGGGTGCAAAGAATCAAGTGTGGATTGTGGGGGTCACTGTGGCTCGAGCGTGGTGTGTATCTCATGGAATTGGGGTGAATGGGAGCCAGAAAATAAGGTTTCATCGTCTCAAAGGCTGCCATGAAGGAACTGAATTAGGTTGAATTAAGTGAGCAAAATCATGGTGTAACTGATGAATACTTGGTTTATAAGCCTATTGAAGGTCCCACTGTTGTGGTCAAACAATAAATCCTTACTCTTTCTCTATGTCTGTGACTCTACATTGCAGGGATGTCTCAGCCTTAAGTGGGATCATCCTAGTTTGGGATGGGGCTGTTTATTCCTCCTCCTCATAGCTGCTGAGGTATGGGAAAAGCAACTCTGAAGATGCCCTCAGCTGGATCCCACACAGGAGATTTCCAGCACTGCTGCCCGGGTTCTGTGCGTGGGCAGATGTGCTGCTGCCTCAGAAGGTGCTGATTCAGGTTACCCTTCCTGTCTATCCCAACCACTTCACTCATCCCCTAAAACCTCCTGGTTTAGGCCACCTTCTGGAGCTGGAAGGAGGCTCTGCCAAAAGATGTGGCAAATCAGAGGAAGTGGAAGAGGAATGGTGACGCAATCTCTGCAGGAATGTGACGGGTCACAAACTCCTGACTGGAATTAGCCATGGCCTGGGCTGTGCGTCCAACTGTGCTCTTGGAGGTGCTCAGTCATGTGCTGATCCTGCTTGCTGGAGATCCCATCTCAGCTTTTGGAGCTGCAGTCCAAGCTGTGAGCCTGAAAACTGAAGTGGCCATCTTGACTATATTGTAACTTGGGAACAAGGGAGTAGGAAAATGCCTCAAAATTGCGTGCAGCATTCTTTCACTTGTATGTATGCTGAATAGACTCAACTTTGTGAACAATCCCATTTATTTCAGTGGAAAGTCTTTCAGAATAAGCTTTGGCTGAGATTAGGAAAAATGATGGCATCTTTTCCTAAATGATTCTTTTTTGCCGGAGCTGAGTTTTTACAGCTAAAACTTTTGGAATTTAAGAAATCTGATAAACAGGTTTCCCAAGTTCTTCTAGTCTTAATCTCAGGAGTAAAGGAGAGTGGTTCTAATGGTATAATGATCTTATATCCATGCCCTGTTTTACATGCTTGCTTTGCACAGGATGGAAAATACTGCTAATAATAATAACATTAATAATATGGATGATAGGTGTAGCATCTATTTGCTTGGAATTAGTACCTGTGAGATACTATGGCTTGATGACTTTGCTTCACCTCTCAAAGAGAGACACAAAATTTCCAACTTGCAGATTTTTTAAAGACCAGTCAATATAAAAATGAGTGGTCTTAGTAAATTGTTTAACCTGGAAGGTAACCATCATGTTTATGAAATTAAAATGGGTTCTTTGTACCTGCTATACACATATAATTACATAAATATTCCCCCTATTAGCTTAGATGGATTCTTTGCATTTCAAACTCTAGAAATTCTCTAGGAGAAAAGAGGGGATGAACCAGAGAATAAATCCCATATTCCAGCTGATCAGCGTTTCCTCACATGTGTCTGTTTCAGGAAAAGACTTCAGCATATGTTTAGCTTTAAGCCTGTGCTCAGGTCTCGCTGGGTTTAAACATGCACTGGTTGAGGATGCTTTCTTAAATAGAAGCAATATGTTATCCCACTGAAATCCACTTGATTTGCCAGCTACACCCCTCCTTTGCACAGAGGTGATTTCTACAGGCATCTGTAAAGACAAGGGAAGCTGAGGTCTTTAGAGCAGCTCCTGCCTCCAGAATGGATTTTGATCTCTGTGGTACAAAGTGCAGTCTTCTTCCAGTGCCAAAGATTTTTCCTATCACAATAAATGTAATGTAGCATAACGGGACTGCAGGCTTCTTTTGTAGTCTATGGGAAAATAACAAATCACTTGTAAGAGTATTTTTGCACTATCCCTTTTTACCCCTGTCTTTACCATCTGGCCACTCTCTTTAAAGACCAAGGCTGCACAAATGCAAGAGAAGTTGCTTTATTATGAAGGGGGAGAATCAAAGGTGTTGAGAGTGGCTAGGTCATATTGCCGTCCGTCTCCTGCATTTAGACTCCTTTCAGCTTGGTTTTTGGTGACAAACTGCACAGCTGCAATGCCTTACATTTACCAGCCTGCATATATGAAGGATGTGTAATGTTAACTAAGCCCTTTCCCGTCCCTCATGGAAGACCACCCTGCCTGCAAAGTCTCCAGAGGAAAGCACGGTATGTCCTGATCAGAAACTGCCTTTGTTGGCAGAAGTACAGTATGTTGCATTAACCAAAACAGCATTTTTAAAAACATTTTTGATGGTGGCTGCTTTCTATTTAAATATCCATTTTGCTTGTGTAAACGGATCTCCTTCGGTCTTTACATCCCAACATCCCAGAACTATCTGAAAGCCTTGTTAACATTTAGCATTGGGAATTGTTTCAAGCCTTGCACAAAATCCTCAAAACCTGATATGCTCAGGGCAGAAAAAGGACTGGTTTCTCCTCTGCAGTTCCCTAGACAGCAGTTTTCTCTGGGACAACTTTTCTGGTGATGTAAGTTTTCCCTAATCGTTCCTCACCACTGACAGTGCAATTTTTCTATTGGATGGAAGCTGTTATTAAGCAAAAGTCACTTTCAAAACTTGTTTTGCTTCTCTCATGTTCGTTTCTCTGTGCCTTTACTTGTTGCTGTGTATTCCAATTGTGAATTTATCACTTGTCTCCCGAACAGTGAATAATGCAGCCCCCAAAAACTGCAATTACCATAGAAAAGAATCAATATTGTGCTGGACACTTGCTGGTTGTGAACACAGCTGTGACAACATCATTTCATCTCTAATTGGACATTGAAAGGGAAGACCTGGGATAATTGAGTCCGGGGGAGTCACTTTTAATTTGGGCACAACTGCATTTAGAACCTGGTCCTGGGAAACTCATACTGGCACCAACAGTGTATCTGAGGATATAAGAAACATACCTGAACAGTATCTTTCTTGTTCCTGCTCAAATCCTGGGTATGAGGCTTCTTGCTTCAACTGTTCCTCTATATACATGTCAGCACAGCATAAAATACACTGTCTAGACGGTCTAGTTGAACTTGCAAGGTGCAGAATTTGTAGAACTAAACCCTTCTCTCTTCAACACCATTTCAGCGGTGCAATTTCACTCAAACCAAATAAAATAAACCCTGATTTACCTCTGAATAACCTCAGGGACACTTGGCTAATCTCAGGGTGTTGGGTTGAATCCTATGTTAGGAAGCTAAAACTTGAATTGGTATTTTCTGACGAGTGATTTACCCATCAGAAGGGTCTGGGCTGTAGGGCCAGTGGTGACAATGAGCTGCTTCTTTGCTGTGTCCCAGTTTTCTTAAGTGTGTGATGGTTGTAATTAAGTTAATTTACCTGTCTCGGATACTGTGACGAGTAAATTGCAGGAGGGCTTACAAAGGGGTATCAAATGTGTGGTTCTAGATGTGAAATCTCCAAGTTTAGACAGCTACTTTTGTAGGTCCCAGGAGAAGTGTCTATCTTTTCCTGCCCACCATTCCTTCATTCCACAGTGCATGGAGTAGTGGCCATCCTACATCAAAATCTTGACTTTGTTTTGTGCATTTGTCTGGGATTTTTCCATGGTGAGAGGCAGCACCCTCATCTCTCTAATCCTAAAACTTTTCTGCAAGAAAGGTGAATATTGTTCTCTGCATTTTGCAGATGGAAAGACTGAGCAAGGAGGTTAAACCCTGTAGTTTAATAACAGACAGAAATAAGAAGCATAGGAGCAATACGGATGGGCAGAAATTTCAGACCTCTGAGAAGGGTTCAGGCTCTCCCTGCAAATTCACCTCAAGGCTGAGCACTGCATTCCTGTGCATCCAGAAGTGTCTGCTTCCCTGTGTGTCTCCTTATAACCTGGTGTAAATCCTCACGAAACCAGGTGCAGATGTCATTATGGTAATAATGTTACAGGGCTTTATTAGAGCACATTTTCCATCCTAATTCTAATCCACTCAAATGTCCATGGAATATTGTCCCAAACTTTCTTACTTGTTGTGTATCATCTCCCTCTCTTCCTGTGAGATTTAGGACCAGTTTTTGGATATATAGAGGAGGTAGCTGGCATGCTCACCTTACTCTTCCACCACCTTATATCTTCACTGGGAATGGAAGGACTAAAATCTGCCAAGTTTCTTGAAATTTTTCTGGAATATGAGGATTTTGGGGTTTTAATGTGGTGGGATTTTCAGAAAGGCTTCATATAGGTCACCTCTATGTTTTTCCGTGTGCAAAGCACAAGGGATTTTTTCCGCTTTGGAAAAAAAACCGTATGTATTTATTTAATTTACTTCCTGTGGTAATGTCATGCACCAATGAGGCTAAAGAGAGAGTCAGAGCTGGGATGACTTTCATTCATTTGGAAAATAAGAGGAATAAAACTTCATTAGCATAGCACAGTTTGTTAGGTCCCACACTTTTACCCCCCAAAGGTCTTCCTATTTCCTTGTGTTTTGATAAAATGGCTGATATGCTGCTAAATTGCTGGGAAAGTTAGGAATAACATTAATTTAACGAGGGAGTTAGATTAAAAATACGCCATAGAGCTGGACTGCTGCTTTTTTAACTGCTTGGCATTCCTGATGCTGGGTCTTGGTTTCTGTAGCCATGCAGCATATGAATCAGAGAGAACCCACCCTGTGCTTTGGCATAACTCTTAAAGCACTGACAGTTCCTCTTTCTTCAGCAGTAATTAAACAAGTAAAAACTGGTTACTTTGGTTAGCAGATATAAATGTGGAAAATATTCACAAATACATATCACTGGGCGTGTGTCTAAGGAATCTGGATGAGCTGTGGTTGGACTCTCCTTTCCCACATTCTTACAACAAAGGTGCTTTATCCAACAAAGCAATCTGGCCAAGATCTTTTATTTCAGCTAATTCATGTTCTCTTTTTTCTTTGTAAGGCTTGAAGGTTTGCTGATAGTGCAGTTCAGTGCAGCCCTTGACAACAGGAGGCACTGTTGGGGATAGGACTCTGCAGGGGGAAAAATCAGTTAAAACCAGGATGAGACAGCTCCTAAAACTAAGGCCCAGCCTATCCTTAATTTTTTTTCCCACTGAGTTGGCTCTCCCAGCAAGCCTGGCTACCACAGCTCATAGTTTGGGTGCAATTGTAACTCTGAAAAGGTACCTCTTACTAAAATCAGTCCTTGGGTAAATAACCACAGTGGTGTCAATATGTTCATGGTGGCACAGAGAGGTGGTGTGCTCTGGCTGCAGGAGCAGACGTCTTTCAAAACAGACCTCAAATGAGTGCAGTCAGAGCCCAACTGGTTCTTTAAACACTTCCATCTTTTGGGAGGAAGCCTGAGCTAATGACAGTGTTTCAAGGGCAGTGTGCTTAACCAGGACTTCTTGGAGCCTCCATTTACAGCCATAGGACAAAATCACTCCCTTTGCCTTCATGAGTCCTCTATGAAAAGGGAATGATGAAACCAGGGTTTACAAATCCAGAAATCCTTCATGAGATGACACTTCATGATTACCTTTGCTATCCACTTTGTAGTGCAAACTACAGAACTTCCTTGGATTAGCTCCTGTCAGAAATATTTAGGAAAAATATATGATACTGATTTTAGCATTTCTGCTGGAACAGTTGAGAAGTTGACAGTATCTAACGTAACAACATGAGCATAACCCTGACCTAAAAGAGGCAGCCTGAGACACCTTATAATATAATAAAATATCCCAGCTGTCAATACTGAGGTGAGGAGAGAAGACCTAATACTTAATAATTGAAATGCAGGCTTATCTTTTTACTCCAGCACTGTTTCACTTCAAATTCCAGGAATACCTATGGAAGTTATGCTGACGATCTGCCGATCGCATTTTCTGTTTCCCACATTTATTTTCCCCTAACCTTCTCCCTGTTAGATTGATAGTGCACTTTCCTGATTTTGTGCTTTTCAGTTCGTCTCGTATTTTCCTAATGTCTGCTTTCCAAAACTGTTGGCACAACTGACATCTTATCCATGCACAGGTTCTAGGGATCCTGCCTGGATCAGGCATGGGAATGGCAATGACAGAGGTGGATGAAGTTGCTCAGCACATTGACAGGAAAATCTTGTTAGGCTCCTTACCTGGTGATTCAAAAGTTTGTTGAATTAATCAGGCTTTAAACCGGATAGTCCTGGACCAAGTAAGGGCAGTTTTGGCCTTACTTTTTTTTTAACAAAATAGCTTCAGTTTATTCCCCTAGGTTATTTTAGTTTTCTCAAATTACTCAATTCATATTCACCTCCCGCAGGGTTCTCTTTTCTCACTCTTGTTTATTACACACTAAGTTGCCTTCCCTCTAATTTACCCTCGTGGTAGAACTCTACTGACTAAAGAGGAGAAATTCCTGCTTTATACCAAAATAAGCAAAAGCAGAATCAGTGCCAGATTTTAACTCTGGTGAGCAAAGCTTGCTTCTCTTTGCCTGGAATCATCCAGTGATACCACAACTGGGATCTACAGCCAGACATCCAAATATAATATTTCTGGGTTTGCATGTTACATTCTCCTGCTTCTCAGATTCAGGCTGGGAGGAAGAGGAAGATTAGGAAAGAAAATGTATGCATGAATATCTCAGCAATCTGCTGTATTAGGAAGGAAGAAATGTAGAGAGCAGTTGACTGATTCATGGTGTTTTGATTGAAAATGTTGTAGCTTTTAAACATTGCCTCAGTGTGGTCGGGGTGCTTACGGTAAATACATTTCACACCAGCTGTGGCCTCAACTGTACACAACTTAAAATTTCCCTGCACACAGTAACTGCCAGTTCTGGGAGCCTGAGGATCCCCAGGTTTCAAGATCACTGTTCTTGTTGTAGCTGTCCTGCCCAAGGGGTGCTGGCAAAATGAGCACAGGGTCTGGGGAGGCTGCTGACCTCTAGAAATCTCATGCTTCAAATAGTCTGTAAAACATAGATGCCAGTGTTCTGCTCCCAGGGGCTGAATAATGCCTTTTGTTCCCAAACCATGTGTCTTTGCACTAGGAGGAGCAGGCACCATTAGAAGAGGTGATCTTCCATCGACCCCACAACATGCAAGCTCAGCAGAAGCAGAAGGGCCCATAGGACATTTTCCTTTCTGGGAAAAAAAAAAAAAA
>VZTJ01000442.1:273871-293709 GCA_013397795.1 Orthonyx spaldingii
TACATAGATTGGCTATGTCATTATAGGGTGCAAAAGTAGAATAGGGACTCCAGCTACAAAGATATTGACTGCCTACTATGCCTCTGTGAAATCCCTGCAAGTGATTTGGGCCAGAAAAATATATATTATGATTTCTGCCATTCACATGGTGCCACATGATTTCTAGAAAGAATTCCAGAAAGTAAAAAAAAACCTAGGCTGTTGTTGATGAGTTGGATGTGGATGTTGAGTTACGGAAAGATGCTGAGTATACAGAAAATTCTGAGTCCATTAGTATCAGCAGAGTGTTTGGCCAAGGGTTGTATTGCTTTTGGAACTGAAGGTGGAATTAGACTTGAATGGGGCAAACACAAAGCTGATCTCGTGCACATGAATGGGCAGCTCCAACGAGACCTGTGAAGGAGTCTGTGTGGAGCTGCTGCAAACATGGGGCTCATTCAGTGCATCTGCGCAGACCTGATTTAAATGCTAGCGATGCAAGAGTCTGAGGAATAAAGGAGCATTATTTCACAATACTTAGAATATAAATACCACTTTTTCTCCAGCAGCACTGAGACAATTTCTAGCAGTGCCTCAGTTAGCACCTTCCTCCCTGGGCTGTCCCAAGTTGCAGTCAGGTGTGGCATTGCAGCCTGCACTGCTGGAGCTAACGTGGCTTTTGAGGCAGGAAAGCTGCAACACCTTGGGCTTTGGGTGAGACACAAATGGTATTCCCTACCTGAAACCAGGAGCAAATATTTGTCTCGCATCCAGCTGAAGCCTGTGGTGCTCTGGCCTCATTGCTTTGAGCACTCAGACCTAGTTTGCAGCCAGTCTGAGATCCCTGCATGTGTGTTGCAGACACGCCTTGCTGTCACTGAGTGGATAGTCCGGAGGATTTGAATCATTCTGTGTCAAGAGTCAGGCCCAAAGCTAGATGTGAGTCCTGGTTGCCCAGGTCCCAAAGAGCCAAATTCATGTTGCTGAGTCTCCACAAAGCCATACAAATGGAAGGATTTACTCATGTCTGAATGCAATTTTGGGTAACTGAGTAGTTGACGTAATACTGGTCACAATATGTTGGCTGGTGAAGACCACAATAAACTGTGCATGTCAGCTAATCATGATTAAACACTGATGAGGCCAGGCTAAAACTGCACTTAGCTGACATGTGCTGAATGCTATTTGTTCTTGTCTACACCGATTCACATCGCATTCAATGCGGCACAATATAGATAAGCCCTTTGGGGAAAGTGTAGCTCTGGTCAGGCCTCAGTGTTCCCTGACTGGCCAACAGCTGCTCCGAGCAGTTTTATAAAGGGACCACTTACCCATCCTTTGATGGAGAGATAAGCCACTGTAATGTAATTACAACCAGGGAGATGGGAGAGGGGAAAGAAAAAAAATATGCCAATCATGAAAGGGGTACATGGAGAGCCTCAGATTCCTTCCAACCTAAACATTGTGGCAAGGAAAGAGGTCTTAATTAGGAAACGTGTAGGCATAGAACAGGAGCCCATCCTAAATGAATTGGGGTGTGATGAGCATAAAGAAAATGCTTTTTAAAAAGATCTTTGACTCCCACTGAGTGCTTGTTTCTTAGACTTCCTTGCCTAATAATGTCAGCATTTAAATGGCCCCAACTCCCAAATAACAAGGCTTTGAAGTTAACACCTCATTGAGGTATAGAGTTCATACGTTTGCTATTCCTATTATTTGGCTAGAAACCGTTTTCTGCATGGCTAGCTTAATAGGGCAACAGAATATTAAGTTGTATAGGGATTGGGAAAGCTATTCACACAAAGGAAAGAGCTACAGACTTCATGTATTTGAACAGAACCTGACAATTAAGAGAAAAGAGCAAAAGTCTGGGAAGTACTCTGAATCATATAATTGCATGAAATTTTTTCATACCTGTGATATTTCCAGTAGCCAGGCACAAACACAAGGGATTTTCGTCTTGGGCTGCATTAGGGAGATGTAGTTGTAATTAAGAGAGGAGACGAGGTGGTTTTTCTGTCCTGCCAAAGTTTTTAAGCTTCAGAAAGTATTCCATTCTTTAGCAGGACAGAATCAAGATGGTTTGGATTTTTTCCACTGAAAAAGGCAACAAAGTGCTGAAAAATGATCTGGTGCTTGTTGGACCAGTTACTTAGGGAATGGGTGATCCAGACTCAAGTCTCCCTCTGTTGTTTTCCAACATTACAGAGGAGCGCCTCAGCCACCAGGCTATCACCTATTTTAGAAACTTTTTCTTTTGGTTTTGGGCCCAGCATTCACCAGATCTCTAAAAATGACTTTTTCAAACAGCATCTTCTCGAATACACCAAAAAATGGCTTTTCATTTGTCTGTGTTTTTGGACCAGTTGTCTCCACTCCTGGTAGTTCGCTGGGGCAGAACCATTATCCCCACCCCAAAAGTGCTATTCTAAGTCCGAGTTATCTGTGCCATAGAAAAGCCCACAGCCTGCAGTTAAAGACAGGGCTCTTTGCTGCTAGCTGCCATATGGCAGATGTTTTCTTACCCTGAAAAATTCATGAATAATCTGAACGGGTGCAATGGAGAGAGTAAATGATGTTATTAAGCTCATTTTCAGGGGTAGGGGGTTGAACCATAATGTGACATTTCACCAAGGCCATGCAGGAAACTATGCAGTGTCAGGATTAAACTAATGTGATAGGATGTCCCAGGCTTTGATCACAAATAAACCACCTGTGTCCTCTAAGTACACCTTTACAGAGCATAAATTAGGCATTAGAATGATTACAGAAGTTGAAATGGTTTAGAAAAAATCCTCTTGTTCCAGTGCCCACATGAACAACAGTTTCTACTTTTTTTATTTCCTATGGTTTTTATGGTTTAGAAAATGCTGGTGATAAAATTGTCTTTTGTTTGTGATTCAGGAGATTTCTGGTTATTTATGTAATTCTTTCACTGACTTAGGCTAAGCTTATGCTTCAGTTATTTCTCTGAATATAGGTATAAAACCATTTACCTCTTTCAGGCATCAGTGATTGAAGGATTTCACCTTCATTCCTACCTGGTGCAATTATTTCACATCTATTCCACTGCAAATACCACAGCAAAAGCCACATTTGATATTCAGCTAAAAGCAACTGGCATCCATGATTAAATTAAACAATTATTCTGGGTGTGCAACCAGAAGAATCTTCTGCAAAAATCTCTTTTTTGACTCTGTGAGCCCTCCTAGGGCTTGGGAAGCAAATTGAAGGCAATCTCTTGTGTTTATATTAACTTGCTGCTGAGGATGAATCACAGTTTCCGCACAAATCCACTGAAGTGTTAATAGCATCTGTTCATTTCATAGCAACTTATGGATTTAAAAATGGATGAATGGAGAGGAAAAACAACCCCATCACCCTGGTGGTCCTGTGTCCAAATGCCATGTTGTGTTGAAGAGCAATACTTTTTTTTATCCTGCTTCTTTAAAGAAAAAACACCCTTTGCACGTGTAATCATTGTTCCTTAAGCACTGTGTCCTTCTGGGGTGTAAAATCACAGTGACAATAATTGCTTTGAGAAACAAAAGAGTCAGATTCCTCCTCTGTTGTGTAACAAAGTGAGAGATTGACAGGGTGGGCAGCCCAGGTGCCTAAAGGCTCTGTCCCCTCCACGAGCTGAAAACTTAGGTTCTCCAAACCCCTATTTAGCTGCAGACTAACTCAAACTGCTTAGTGAGTTTAAATCCCTTCAGCTCATAGCCCAGTGAGCTGATTTTTGATTTGGGAAGCAGGAGATGTATTTCGAATGAGAGTTGTATGTAACCTTGTAGTGATGGCATTTATTGGGGAGGGGAGGGGGAAGGAGAGGGGGCACATGCTGGAGTTCCAATCCCTACACCAAGGACTGGAAAAGATACAATTGTTAGATAACAGCAAGAAGTTCTCTCTCCACTACAGTAGAGAGAGATTCAAGATATGATTTTGATCATCAGCTTGGACACATCTGTGATGAGAAAGATGAGGTTCTCAGGCTCTCCATCAGTTCCTGTAAGAAATACAAACCATGACATTGTGTCATGAGGAGGGACTGGGCTCCCAGCTCAGTGTCAGTGACAACTACTCCTGCCACTGGTGCCTCTTTTTTATTATCTCCTGCACTTAAAATCACTGATGTTCCCATGTGCAGTGTGACAATTTCTCCCTTGGTTGGGACAGGGAAGTTGGAGAGTGTGTTGGCACTGCGGCTGGAAGAAAATGCAGTAAAAATAAAAGCGTAGGAGCCTTGTTCCTCTGTATGTGTTTCTGGGTCTGAAAAACCATGAATTAAAGGTGGAAATAAAATCTGGGTTGCATATCCTGTGTCAGAGGCACAGGTTATCTTCTCCAATAGTCAAGTGCTCCCTCACTCTCCAGCCCTGATCCCAGTCTCTGTCTCAGGCAGGTTCTGCTCTCATCTGACCCCATGCTGAGGCAATTTAACCCACTAATCTTGCAGAAAACTGTATTTTGATGGATCAGTTTTTCATTGGGTTTGTGATTTGAGGCTCTCACTGTCCAGTCAAATAAGCTTTAGAGCTGACACAGCAGCAGCAGAGGGGAGGGGGAGGGACTGGGGCAAGAGGAAATAAAGAGGAAGGAGTAAAGGGAGAATTGTCCCCCTCTGGCAGTAGGGATGCTTTAGATTAGCTCAGCCATATCATCTGTCTGGACTGTGAGAGTAAACTCTGCTCTGTTTTCTGTTATTGCTTGCTTTATGCTTTGTTTGTTTTGGTTTTTGATAGGAAGAAATGTAGCTGTATATATTTGGGAGAGGGTTTTGGGCAAACATCCTGGTCTGACATCTGTTCAGTGCAGCTTGGACAGGGATTTCTAGACACCCCCCCCCTACCAAAAATTTGGGTTTAAAATGCTTCCCTGTCCAGCACATTGCAATTGCCAGTAGTCCCCAGGCTATTTCAAGAACACTGAGATGTTTAGTTCAGCCCAGGCTCTGTGCAGGTCACCCTGCTTGTGGCTTCTTCCCACGGTGCCAGCTACTGCTCCCAGTCCTTTGAGGAGTAGCTCCGGGTCACACAGAAAACTAGGGCAAAGCCAGAATGACATTCTCCTTTCCTGGGCAGTGTGGTGTGCGCTCGGCGCCTGCTGTGGTTTCTCCCTCCAAAGCCATTTGCTGCCACACTGGCAGCCTGCGGATCCCACACGGAGCTGTAAAGGAAGGATAGTCAGTCCGGAGAAGACCTGGGACAGACGTCCTGGTGGAGCACAGCAGGCCCCATGCTCAAGGCCCGGCAGACACTGTTGTGGGATCAGTGTGGCCTTACATGCCCTGCTGACCCACTTGGCCCCATTGCTGGCTCGTTTGCCCAGTGCTGGCCACAGGGGCTGATGTCCCCAGGCAGGCGCAAAGCTGAGCTTGGGCCAAGGACCAGCACAAGCCCAGGCTCTCTTCACGCCCCACTGCATTCTAGTGCGTAGCTCAAGCTGACATCTTAGCATGGCTCGTGTCATATAATTTCAGCATGAACAAGACTTGGCCCACACTCAAAATACACAGCGGTTAAGTGTTTAAATTAAGGTTTAACTGACTCAGACACTGAATCTTGCTCCGGCTACTGTGTTGCCATGTTATTAAATGCTACAAACTGGAGTTCCTCCATTCATCTGCAAGGATTATCACAGTAGAACTGGCAATAACTGAAGCATCCGGATAACAAGGTGAAACCCAGTGAAATCAGTAGGAATCTTTCAAGCGGCTGTTTTGAGGCCTATATTTCATCCAACCATCCCAGCTGAAGTTCTCCCAAGGAAGCAGCTGTATATATTCTTCCATTCATTTCCCAACACCAATACATCCCTTAAGCGTCCGAGGCATAGCACTGAAATACTTGCAATAAATGGACTTGTGCTACAAAATCATGACTTCTTAGCCTGGAAACATGGGGGGGAAAATCCACTTAAATATATATATATATATATATATATATGTATGTATAAAAGTAACTCTGAGTGTAATAGGGGTCATCTTATTTCTTTGTATCTCGAGACATTGCTGCTAGTTGGACTAGTTGAGTTCTGCTTTTCTGCATTTTAACAGAAAAAATATCCTGTTCTGTTCTGTACTATACTTGCTTGCAAGTTGTGAATAATGACAGAAGACATTTGGAGAAGGATCAGAATTCCCTTGGCAGCAGGAAGTGTTTGGATGTGGGGATATTATCTCAGGTCATGAGTCTAGAAAGAAGTGGAAGAGCCCACACACCTTCCTCTGGGAGAGCAGGATGAGGAAGCTCCCTGCACAGAACTGACATTGCCCTGCTGATGTCTTTGGCCATCAGCATTTTTACATGCAGCCCACTGCTGCCTTCTGCATTGATGTTGGGGAGCAGAGCCTCAGAAACACAGGAAAACAATCCCAACAGTGTGCTTCAGAGCTGGACTGCAAACTTTTAGGGACTAAGCTTCCTAATCACTACCGTATGGCTCATAAAAGGAGCAACCTGATACCAAGTACCAAGAGGTTGTTATTCCTCCTCTCTCCCCTATCCCCCTCCAAATGTTAGAACAATAAATACATTTACCTCTTGTTTAAGATCACTTAAAATAAGTTGTTTTAATTAAACCTCCTGGCAATCTATCTGCACTAAGTGATTAAGTGCCTCTTCTTTCAGTGAAAGGAGAAGGGATTATCACAGGACAAGACTGACTGAGTTGTGGACAGAACTAGGACTGGGTAAAGCTGCTGAATATTTTCCATCACAATTCATGTGAAAATACTGTGAAGTGTCAATTTGTGTGATGTTGTTCCTCTCGAATATTTCCCCTGCTTTCATACCTTCCTTCCCTCCCCACTGTCCCCGAGTCAATGAAATAGTTATTTCCCTCAGGTTAAAGTTCAGCTTTGAATATCAACTTTAAAAGTTGCCCAAGAAGAGAGCTTTCTTTACTCAATGGGCATCATTTTCAGGGAATAAACTTAAAAGTGGAAAAATAGCAATTGTGTTGATAAATTATAGCTATTTAACGTTGTAAAAAAATTGAGTTTGCGTAGCAATCAGTTCTTTGCAGCTGCACCATAAAAAGTGTTTGTGGACGTTATGCTATTTTTACATTCTAACTTGAAATACCTTGTATGAATTAAAATTGGATAATTATTCTTTCAAACCAAGCCTTTTACATCACTCTCAGCTCAGGAATCACACTGGTGGGTTTGTTGTTTTATTGCTGGCCATATCACTTTCAGGATGGAGAAGAGTAACAATAAAAGGCTCTTTTGTGGTGTATCTTGAGATGGTTATGGCAGCATCTCTTCTTTAGCCTCCCTGCTCTCAGTTCCATCTTCCAGTTCCCATCCTTCCCTGCTTTAGCCCTACTCTGGTTCCTGACATGATGGATTGGATGGGAAGCCAAAACAAAGTCTGGATCCTGGCACAGCCCAGGCAGGCAGGCGCTGCGGACAAACTGCTCCGCTAATTTATTTGGATCCTTTACCTGCAACCTCCCTGCTGTTTTAGTGCTGGGGCCTCTCTTGGGCAGGGACAGGCCAGTGTGCTGTGTGGTGCTTTTATGGCCATGGGGACAAATGATCATTAGGGACTGGCTGGAAAGCCTTGGATATACTGGCGGGCAGGGGTGGTATTTAAAGGTAAATGCATTAACAGTGTGCTGCCACCTCCTTTTATCTCAACCACCAGCACGCTGCGAGCCAGGCAGGCAGGATGCCACCTCCGGGGCTGATTGCTGCCATTTGCATTTTATAACCCATCTCCAAGTGGGAGTGAGAGGGAAAATGCAGCCAAAATGTGGGAGTTCAGTTGCAGCTGCGGAGTTGTCCCTCGTTTTTAATTTCTCCTATCAGCTGGGGAGGGCTGTGGTGTGTTAGGCTGAGTGGCTTAGGCTCTGACTTTCACTGATGAGGAAAGGAAAACCACATGGTAGAATGTTATTCTCACTGTCCTTCCACTGGGTGGGAATTGGGTAGTTTTGGCTCCTAGTTTTAAAGATTTCTGAGGTGAACAAGACACAGCATCGGTCCCATATATGATTTTTTTTGTTGTTGTTTTTAACCTGACACATGGCATTGCCAGTGCTGATGTGATCTCTTTCTCTGTCTTTCTGAGACTAAAAATAAAAACAGAAAAATTAAATGAACCTAGGGGCTTTTTACTGCGTGGCATCTGAGAATATATGTGAATACGGAAGGAGTGAGATGTCACTGCTCTGCTTTAGGGAGATTTAGCAGGGATTCAAGCAACTGAGAAAATCTGCTGTCTGGCTTCCTGACCAGCTAAAATGGATTTTGGATTTTTCAGCAGAGGATCGTGGCCTTTCTGCCTTTTAATCACACAGTATGAAGTTTGTATACTGCATAATTGCAGCAGAAATTTGGTCTTTTCAGGTTAGGTACAGAGCTATACGTTACTAGAATGTTCTGCATTATAAAAAAACTCCACTTGAGAGAGTCTGCCTTGCAAATGACATTTAATTTTTTGCTGATTGGAAAGAATCAAGCTTTTATTTAGCTATACAGGTAGGGTTTGATGCTTTTAAAGGAAAGGAATTCCAGAAGGGATGTTTCATCAGTAGAATGAATTGATAAATAAAAAGACACAATAAAAAGAAAAAGAAAATTGAACATTTCCCCACACATATTTTCTATTTCAGATGTCTAAAACACATGCAATCTTCCAGCTACATTTTCCTCTTGCAAATCATAGTGGGTTTTATTAGGACAAGTTTCATTTTATTGCCTTGTTTTCCTGTAAAGTCAACAAGTTAAACCAACAGGATTTAATTTTAGGTTGGCAGGACAGCTAAGAGATAATACATCATGTGCTCTGCTTTTATCTTTTTCTTTTCCTTCTTCCTCCTGCTTCCTGGTCTCCTTGAGGTGCTCCACTCTGCTGCTCAACTTACTGGCCTAAAAAAAATAAAAAAATCTTTGCAGGTGATTTATAGAACCCAATGGTTATTGTATGGCTAATGATTCATGGAACTTCATTAAATACCAAGTATGTGCCTGCTTACTGTCTGTGCACACTGCATATTAGAACCTTTGCACTCCCCCTTGCAAATTGCCCCCATTAAAGTCGCAGACAAAAGGTCCTCTCAGTAGCTTACATATTTTCCCACATGTGAGAGAGCAATTGGAAACTTCCTCTTGATAACTAAAAACTTTTGAATTAGAATTTATGAGAAGGGTCTTTTGGTCTCGTTGCCTAAGGGCTGAAACAGATCCCAGTGTGTACAAGCGTTCCTTTGATGCGTGGAGCTGCACAGGGTAACATTTTTTAACAGGATCAAAAAGCGTAATGCAGGGACAATGTGTGGAGGCCCTTGCTCTGATACAAGGAGTGGGAGCCTGTGTTTTTCCAAGGCTAAAAATCCAAAAGTAAGTGTCCAGGGCAGCAACAGCATTTTATATTCTTTTTTAATTGCGGTAAAGTCCTAGATAAAATAATGGCAGTCAGTGTTACAACTTCCTTTTCTTTAATGTTCCTCTAAAAATGCTTTGAAGCAGGTTTTACCTTTGGGAAAGTATTGTATATGTGTTAAGGGAAAACATATCAAAAAGAAAATAAAGGGCCAGCTCTTTAATTGGTGGAAATCAGCATGGCTCTCTTACAGGTATTGGAATTTCTCAAGCTGTGGATCTGGCTAAAAACCTTCTGTCATTTCTCACCATGGGTTTATATATTCCTGCCCACTTACTTGGCTGGACCATCCTAATCTGAGTTTACTATTGACAAAACATTTTCCAATAACATTTCTTTACAAAGGCAGCAGAAGACTTAAACCTGGATCTAACTTTCAAATCATGAATATTTCCCATGATTTTGGCTGCACTATTCAAGGAGGCACAGCCATATGTACTGGCTGATCCAAAGTCTCCACAAAAAGGTCTTGATAACTAGAATATTTCTCACCTAATAGCAAAAGCAAATATCTCAGTACTCATTTAGGTGCCCTATGTATGATCTTCCATTATACCTCACTTCACACTGTCTGTCTGTATGCAAAGAGTGAAAAAAAGGGAACTTCTTCATGTTATGGGGCCAACACACCACAGGCATCACCATAAAACCACCACATTATATCCACCTTGTTGTTGCAGAGATGGTTTTGAGACCATTATTTTCTGCATTCACACTGGCAATATTTGCAAAATCTGTCATGATATCCAAGTCATGCATATCATCTAAAAGGGATGTTTTCACCAAGCAAAAGGATCAGGTTTGAACACCTTGATCTGTCTTTAAATGGAGCACTCCAACTTATTCTGCAGCTGATAAGTTAAATGTCCCTCCCTTTACACCAGTTTTAAGTCTTCCAAATGAGACAGAAGATTTTAACCCTTTATTATTTCTGCAGTCAATTAAGAGCCAAGTAAAGTTTTCACCATAAATTTGGCTTGGTCTCAGAGCTGAAAATCTTTTTCTTTTCCAGTAACACACTGCCAGAGTGTTTGGACCTCATTGGTGACCTTTAGAGAGCACAATATATTGATTATAAAGAGCTGAGAGAAGTCACTATCTGAAAGACCACAAAAATCTCCCACATGAGTCAGAAAATGTAATGGAAATGGTGGTGGACAATGAGAAACTTCCTGGGGATGGGTCTCTGCTTTTATGGTGACAGTGTCTCTAATTTTGTTTTCTTATATTTGCTTATTATGAATATCTCTGACTAGATAATAAGAGTTATGCATCATATAATTTATAAACATATATGCATGTTTGCTCTATGCCATATCATCAGCTTACTCTCAGGGGCATATTTCATTAATTTGCCTCTGACCTTGTCTCATTTTCGATGTACTAAATTGCAACTCCAGTACATTTGGGCTGCTAAACTGAGGAAAAAAAGATCCCTCAATCCCTTTCTTTTTCCATGGCAGAACGGACACACATAAACACAATAAGGTGTCTGACAGTAAGGAAGTGAGTGAGGTGGCAAACTACCTTCCCCCAAGTTTCAATCTGTAACCTGAATGGGAATTTGAAATATGTCCCTCAACAAAGGTTTGGGTGCACATATGAAAGGTTTTTGTTGCAAAACATTCTTTTCTTTCCATATGGGCAGTGTATAAAGCAGTGCCTTGGTTGGAGTTATCACTTCCTTAAACTGGAGTGTCCCAGACTAAAAATTCCAGGACAGTAAACGGGGGGAAAGATTTTTCTTTGTGAAATGGTTTTGGAAGTTTCAAATTCAGGCATTTCACCCATCCTCAATAAAAGCTCTCTGTAAGTACTTCGTCAAGATAGATGTAGAAATATCTGGCTGTTAGATCAATAGGAAGTAAATTATGTTTAGAGCAAAATTAGGTAAAAGAAGAGAATTATTAGGTGTAGGTGAATATAAAGAATTTGTTACTCTACTTTAGACAAATATTGTCACAGTGAGATAATAGCAATAAACTTGTTGTTGGACTAAGCAAGAGGTTTCTCTGCTTCATGGAGGCACAGGTGGAGTTGGCACTGTGCTGAGATTCTTTTGCTGCCTCTCTTCTTTCAGCAGCGAGGTTTTGTAATTCTCACAGGGAAATCTGGGAAAGCAACGTTGGGAAATGCTGGTGATTTTGAAAGTTCAGTCAATTTGGGTGACATTTGGCATCATCTTCTTTTTCTTCTGGTGAGATGCCACTAACTTTGCTTACTTTCTTGGCAATAACTAAGAACACTATACGGTTTTTAACTGCAATATGGGGACCTCTACCAGGATGACTTCAGGGCAAAACAGCTGCACCCAGTCTGTTCTTCCGCCTCTTCCTGAGTTTAAATAAAATCTGGTCTTATCTGAATATGCACTCAGAAGACTGGATGGTTATTTAAGCCCCGGTTAGGGAACATATTTAAGAATATGCCTAATTTTAAGCATGTGCTTAAATCAATGCGACTTAAGCAAATGCTTGAAGTCAGGCATGTGGCTGAGGTGTTATCCTGAATGTGGGTCCTAATCCTTAAACAATAGCAAAGCCCAGAGGAAAGGGCAAGCTATCTGGGTTCCTTTCTTGGCTCTTTTGTTGGTCGTGTTATAGTCTATAAAATAAGGATCATTATTCTTATCCCTCTTTGTGAGGCACATTGAAAATTATCAGGGAAAAGCACTCTGAATACTGTTATTATTGGCAATACTTCTTGAGGCTGAAAAAAAATTTAGAGACAGACATTCTCAGTGGATTTCTGGTTCTTCCTCCTTTCACTCGGGCAGGAAATACCATGAGAATGGAAAGAAGGATGCATACCCATGATCACAAATAATCTTAATCTCCTGCTTTGCACTGCCGCTGTAAATAATTAGATATTGCTACACTATTGTTTCTGGAAGTTCCCGCAGCGCTGCAGCCTCACTGTGTGCAGGGGTACCTGCTCCTGTATCACAGGCGAGCTGGAAGCTGTGCTGGGAGATAATAGGACAATGGGGAGTGTGTGTGAGCGAGGCTTTAGGGGAGGAGGGGAGGTCCTGAGCCCACATTGATGGCAGAAAAGTGGGAAGAGGCACAAATTTGTGTGAGTTTGTGAAAGGAACACTCAGATTGGGGCTGCTGAAGGGGCAGCACATGAAGGCAAGTCCTGGGCCTCACATAAATGCTGCTCCCACCAGAGAGGTGTTGCAGGACCAGGCCCCGTGGTGCTCAGCTCCCGTGTTACTGCTTGGCTGGGAGAGCTGGAGGCAGCAAAGGCTCTGTTAGTGATGATAATTCAGAGTTCCTCACATTCTCACTACCTTAAGTCACTGCTCATTCCCCAGCTTCCATGTGAAGGGCCTGGAGCCAAGGCCATGAGCCTGTGTGTATGTGTTCAGGACAGTTAATATTTATGATGCATCTTACTGGGAAAATTAGTATAAAGCTGTGTTCCAACAGTACATTTATCCCATGACCTAGTTTTATGAATAACGTGCTGAAACACGGCCTGCTTGATTTAAACCTTTGTCACCCATTCTGATGGATACGGTGCCTAGCTTTGGCTTAGGCAACACAAGCCAGGATTTGTGCAAAAATGTGATGTGTATTAGTGCAAGGTAAACAGATGGTAATGCTTTTGCTAATACCAAGTGCATACAAAGATATTTATCAAAGGACCACATGTAAGGCCCATAGTTCCTGGCAGAGATCCCTGCGCTGTTACATCAGCTAATAAGAATAACCATTTTATTGCATTGCACACAGTTTTTGTTGGGTTGCTTTAGACTATGCAGGCGGCTCCCAAAACTTGCCACAGTTCATACACTAAGAATCTGATTCTGAATAGTGCTGAACATCTAACATACCCTGTTGGTTTTGTTGTTATTTTTATTTTATTGCTATGACTCTTGGCATTTTTCCAGCTCAAATCCCTTCTAGGGAATTCCGCTGCTGCTTAGCAGCTCTGAAATAAGTACAAGAGAGCCAGGTGGTGAATACACGGAAATGTTGGAGGACAGACACGAGAAATGATAGTGAGAGATTTCAAAGGGAAAGAGGTTGAACTGTAAAGATTGGGGGAGAACTGTGACACCACTCCAGCCACAGAAAAAATACAGGTAACTCTGAAGAAGTTTTTGAAGAAGTGTGGCTAAACAAAATTTATGTCAAAGAATGTTGCATCTGAAAACAGCAATGCTGGTTGAGGCTGGCAGAATTTTCTCATCTGATTTATACTCTCTTCTTCCATCACCATCAGCAGCAGAGATTACTTGTATCATGTACTGGGGAATCTCAGTCTCTGGAACATTGGCAGTGCCCTGGGGGTATAACTAGGAACTCTGCAGAAGGGGGAAAGTAACTTTTCATCACTGCAACCTCACCATAAGAATTTTGTCATCCTTTCCTGTCCCCTGGACTGTTCCTACCTGATAGCTCTTCATCTCATGCTGGCAGAGCGTGACCGGTTCAGTGGCTACACAGTGAAACAATTTGGAGAATCAATTTGGCTGAAAATGGACATGTTTCGACATTTTTTTTCCTGCCAGGTTTGTTTTCAGCCAAATCAAGTTTCCTGATCTATTTTACCTTTGCACTGGCTTGTGCCAGGATGAAGAAATGCTGCACAAAAGAAGGAACGAGCAGGTGGGGAAGGACTGAAGGACTTATTTTAGGTGACAGTGCTGGGCCACGTTGACCCAAAGTGTTTCTGCAGATATTCCAAACCCACTTGGATGTGTTCCTGTGTAACTTGCCTTGGCAGAGGAGTTGGCCTGGATAATCTCCAGAGGTCCCTTCCAACCCTAAGGATTCTGTGATTCTGTGTAGGACAGTTCCAGGGTAGCATGGAACACTCCTGTGGGGACTACTCCATGACCTGAAATTCTGCACTGAGAGACAGAAATGTGGGCAAGGTCCTGATGGAAAACAGCCCTGCCTCAGGTGCCAACTCCCACTGACCTCAATCCTTAAGCACATAATGTGATCTTTCCTGGGTATGCTTCCCTGAACCACAGCACACAACGAGTTGATAAAATGGGAGTAGAATGTGTGGGTGGGGGCATTTCTGTCCACTTTTTCACCTCACTGTCTGCACTGGGTGAGACCTGGATCCCCTTATTCAGTGGTGTTTTATTCCATGGCACTGAAGTTATCAGGATCCTCATGGGTAAAACATCACCAAAAGAGAAGTGAGGGTATGGCAGTGGGCTATGTTACTGCAGCAGTACTTCTGTCACTTAGGATAGTTTCAGGTCAGACTTCCAATTCCATTTTTCTTGGAGACTTTCTTTCAACAGGTGTAGTTGCATTGACTTTATAAATTTGACTATGAATTTTCCTCAGAGATGTAAGATCCTCATGATCTGGACCTTATTTTTTATTATTTTTGTTGTTGTTGTTATTGTTATTATTAATTGTTATCATCATCATTTTTATTATACTGCCTTCCTGTCATTGTAAAGATAATTTATTCTTTCAAAGACTAATTTGTAGCATTACTTTAATTCTGTTTTAAATGGATGAGAAGTAGGAATGACGAAAGGACTTCTACTGCAAAAGTCTTCCTTAACTCGTGGGGATTTAAGTTCACCCAATTCAACACTGCTCAGTCAAATTCTTAATTTTAAGAATTTTAAATGTCTTTGATTTTGGAACAGTGGTGTGACGCAGAAGCAAATAATGTTACATTAGCTCTTGCAACCATCTTCCTGTGAATTTTATGTCAGGATTTTCTGAAGTTAAAATCCAAAAGTCCAGGCACTGATCACTGGGACAACTCCCAGTAACCGTGAGCAGGAGAAACACGGCAGCAGAGCATGTGCTCTCTTCAACTCATTTGCCTGCATATCTGCAGCAAAGCCATTAAACCAGTCAACTTCTTGGTCTGAGGTTTCTTTTAAATGTTTTTTGTATTGCAAACGTTCCACTCAGATTTCTTCTGTGTTGTGGCAAATGCCAGGATTCAAAGGGCTGCCATCGATGACCACTGCCCCTTCCCAGAGACAAAACATGCCCCTGCCTCTTTCCTAGGACTGCATTCATGCTGGCCAGTTTCCATCCCTACAGCTTCAACAGCTCGGTGTTCTGCCTTCTGCTGGGTTTTATCCCCCAAAGTTTTTTCCAGTTTAAAGCCAGCTTGAAGAGACTCTTCATGGGCTTAAAGTAGTTGGGAACAAAGTGGATGTGCAGTGGGTGAACAGAAAACTCAAAAAGTCTGGCTGTTCCTCTAGAGTAATGATCATTTTGGGGCCAAATGGGAGCTGGATGGATGGATCCCAACCTGGTCAGAACTCCTGCCACTGGAGCTGTCACATTCTCTATCAGCTTTTGGCCATTTTGATTTCTCACATTTTTGTTATAATTTTACAGATGTTTCAACCACTCACCAGTAGGTTTCTCAGGTGCCTTGTCTAATCTTTCCTTTTGTTGATGCTTGTTTCCTTGGGTAGCTCAATAAATCATTAGAACTAGGAAAGGGTCCAAAACAACAATAGTCTATAGCCATGACATTCATGAAGGTTTGCATTTAAAACTAGAAATTTAAATTTCTGCTAAAATTGCAATCAGATCAGAACTTCAGATCCACTTTTTTTTCCCTCTGAAGAATATGAGTAAATTTTCTGGAAGCCTGAGTAACACTGTACATCAATCAGATGTGGGTTTATATCCATTCCTACCAATTCCTACCAATCCCCAGTTGGCTGGACCTTCAGAGACCAGGAAGAAAGTTGAGGGTTTTGGCACTAGATAAACCCTGTGCTACAGCAGCAAATTAAAATAAATCTATCTGAAATAATTGTTTATGCAACTGATATTGCCAGGAGCAGGAGTGGACATGAAATAATTTTTATTTCAAGGCTACACATGGTATCTGATTGATTGTAGAGCTGCTACTGCACCCACTGTGGTTTTTCCAGGCTTTTTGACAAGTTGAAATATGTATCAGGATGCCACTTGGAAAATGAAGGCCTTGATTCTGCAGCCCGTTTTCAGATGAATGATTCCTTTTGGTCAGAGTGGATCATTTCTGTTTGTAGGACCTGCTTTTTATTTTTCAATTAATAGATAAAAACACTACTTCTGGAAATGAGTTGAATTTCTAAAGCAATTGATAATTCCTTCAACTTCACAACACGACATGCAAGTTTTATCTGGATTTGTTTCCTCCAGAGTGCCACGTGCTAGCAGGAGTGGGAGATGGAAGAATAGGATGCTCTTTCTGTGACTCATTCATTTTAGAAAAGTTTCTTTAGTTAAAAATTAGTCCAGGACAAGGCAGAGGCAGGGAGGGGATTTTATTTTGCCAAGGGCAGAATGTCAAGACTTATGGGTTCTACTGCTTGAACGAAGAGGAGAAAATGGATTGTGTCAGTGGGGCTGCTCCCTTCACAGGCAGCCTGGAAGGGCACAGGGACCCTGCACCTCCAGAACAAACCTCTGCTTCACAAATGGGTGCCCCTCTGCCTCCTGGGGCTGCACTTGAAGGGCAAGGTGTTTGCTTCTCCCAAGTGGATGCTTAGTTAGTGCCACATTCCACATGACTCTCGTGGGAAAAAAAAAAAAAAATCCCATAGTCAGAGGGCCAAAATTAGCTTCTCCTTAAAAGCCTGAAAAGGCAAAGAGGAGATTAAAACCTATGTGGGTCACAGTAACCCTCTCGAAATGAAGAGACTGATACAGAATGCTGAGGATGAACCACCTTTTCCCATTTCCAAACTGAAAAAAAAAAGGAATAGGTCCTTCCAGGCTCTGGTTTAAAATGCACTGTCATTGATTCCAGGTCCAATGCCATCTATTTTCAACTGTCTGGACCGTCTTATGTCAAAAGGAAAACCTTTATTAGGTTTTGGCCCAAAATGTAAATAAATTATGAAAGCCAACTGAGCCAAGTAAAACGTGGGGAGAGGGGGAACTGTGTGGTGTGAAAAAGAGAGAGAGAGAACAATAAAAAACCCAAAATTCAGAGTGTTTTTGAAAAGCACATAGGAGCCTTTAGACATAGAGAGATATGGTAAATTCATCATTAAACAGCCCCCTCCATAAGCTGGTGTGGGACAGGGTTGGTGGAGGGTGATGAACTCTGTACCCAAGTTGATCAAACCATTTAGGAATTAGGAAGAGAATACATGGGCATTTACTACACAGGGACCTGGTATGATTTCTGCCCCTTTGCTGGTGGTTAAATACCTGTTTAGAATAACCTAAAACTTAAAAAGCTACTTTTAATAGAATTTTTGTGCCAGCATAATGCTAATAAAATCTAAATATATGTGCTTTATGAGTACAGCTGTGCAAATATGTTTTCTGTAAGAATCAAGAGTGGGGAAAGAGGGAGAGGAATGAATTGGGGGGGGAGTGAAATCAGCTTACAAGCTAGAAATGGGAGGAGAAATGCATTTCAGACTGAATGAGACATCTCATTTGGAGGATTCCTTTTTTTTTTTTAAATAGAATGTAGCTGAAGATCTAAGTGAAACTGTAATACAAAATACAAATTTGAAGTATTCCATCTGGATAAACTGTGAGAGAAATAATTTAAATTTTCCACATAAAACCAACATTTGAAAAAGTGTTCAATACACAGCTTTAATCCTTTTGGCTATAAAGATTTATACATGATTTTAAAAGCACTTGGCTGAAAATGTCATTAATTTCTTGTTGCACAGATCTTTTTCTCATGCCAGCATTCACTTGATTGAGCAGCATTCTGGAATGCTGATATCAGAATTTACAGACTGAAGTTTATCTCAATATATACACATTATTTTATTTTCTCTGGTCCCTGCATAGTTTATACCTTGGTATAATAATTTTGGATTCCTGAAATAATTTCTCTTTTCCTTTTCCTCTAACCAGAGTCATGAAGTTGATATTTGTGTGATTGCTAATAAATTCCAATCTTACAGAACACATTTTATCTATTCTCTTTCCGGACAGGATAAGGCAACTACACCAATATAGTTAAATTATAGTGCAAATTAGGTGGGTAGAGAACCTAAATACTGAGGCCATTTAAAACTTGGTGTTGTCTACCAGCTGTATGAGTTATTGCCTTCTCAGCCAGAATCTCTGCAAAGAATATGTGTAAGTGATTACAAGCAGTCCCTTGATATTTTTATTGAATTGTCCACACTCTGCTTCTTCTCCAACAGCAGTAGGCACCTAAAAATAATCATGCCCTGCAGAAATCTCCAGAATGAGCACACTAATCCTATTCTGGAATACAGCAAGACCTCATAAAATACCCAGGGTGAAAAGTGTTTCCTAAATTCTCCAGAAGAGACATGAGGGAGTGTGATGGGTGAATGGGTTTTGACAGGAAAAAAAAAGATACCTTTTCATTCAAAAAAAATTGGCTTGTGTGATTTTTGTGTTCATCTACCTCCTTCCCTTTTTAAAAATTAGATTAATTTGCAATGGAAAAATGTGTCAATTTGCCCTAATAAAGAGTCTTTTGAGCTCTGACTAATGCTTGGACAGCAGGCCTCTGAGGAATGTCAGGAGATGGAGCAGCAGCATTCTTCTGGCCACTGCTCCGTGTGAAATCAGCATCACAGCCCGACTGCCTTACTACGCTCCTGGAATTCCTGTCAGTCAGATTAGATGTGAAACTCAGGGCTGAATCACAGAACACGAAGTTGCCTTTTTCCCTAGACTTTAAAGTCTCAGCCAAATCACTTGGATATTTTGATCTTTGGAGCTGTGTGTTCTCCTACCCAAACTCCTGTTACTATTTCTGTTTGAAATGTCAGTGTTTACTCAGTTTCTGTCCGTGCTTTTCTGTCTGTTTGCCAGCTTGAGCCCTTTTTATCCAAGGTGATTTACTCTAACTGGAAGATAAAATTATTTGGTCTGAAAGATTTCTGTGCAGACTGCAAAACGCTATTATTTAAATAAAGGGTGTACAAAGCCACCTTTTATAATTAAACCGGTTTACACATGTGGAACATGCTGGCTGTATTATGGAGAAACAATCATTTTAAATTTAAAACATGCTCTCCCTCATTACAGAAATATATTCTGCCTTTTTTTTTTTTTTCTTTGCTGTTTTTCTTTTTTTTTTTCTTCCTCTCCCCCTCCTCAGTTCATTTAAACAGAGAGGCCATTCCTTTCTCCATCTGAGTTAAATACCACAGTATCCTTTTCGGCAGGCTTCTAAGCTAAATCTAATCAAGCTGTGTCACAGCTCTGTCAGGCAGGTTGCTCTTTCTTTGGCCTTGAATAATTGGAAGAATGTTGGCACTTGTGCCTGGGCCATGAGAACGTGACCCGAGTTGATATTTAATCTACTTCAGTGCTAGGCTGCACTAGGACTGGGGTCTAAGCCAGGCCTCGGGAGCAGTGTGTTAGCCATCAGCAGCACTCATTTTACCTTGAAATGGATTCCATTTGATGTATCATTACACCGCTCCAGGAGAATGCTTTAATGAGACAGATACATGCGCTGGAAAGGATTAAATTGTTGTCCTTTAAACTCCTTTTTTTTTTTTTT
>VZTJ01000442.1:293744-313454 GCA_013397795.1 Orthonyx spaldingii
TTTTTTTGCCTTGCTTTGCTCGCCTAATAGCTACAAGGTGCTGGGAAGTACCTGGGAAAGGCAAAAAGGTTACCGAGGCGGCCAAAAATAGCTAAAACTGAAAGTCTGTCATCTACGGATCTGCAAGCACTTTGCAGCAATTGCAAATATCTGGTCCACCCCTCTCTTTCACAAACTAGAACTAAGCGCTGAATTTTTAGCTATGTTTTCACCTCCTTTCAGGGAAACTTGGTACTATTAGAGAATATCAAAATTGCTTCACATATTTGTGATTTGGAAATGCACAAATCAAACGTTCATCATGACTCGGGATGTGGGAGAGGAAGGTTTTCCTCCCTCTTCTCACAGGCGTATACAAGCTCCAGGAGCCCTCAGGAGAGAGGAAATTCCTCTCAGATCTATGGGTTGCTCCTGCTGGGCAATCCGAAGTCACAATGGATTTCATTCGTTTTGTTAACACTTTCATGCAGATTTCGGTGAGAGCCTGTGAGGTCGGGGGTGGTGGAGGGGGAGAAATAGCGGTGGGAACCTTTTCCAGGGAGCAGTGTAAATTGCCCTTTTCTTGCCTCACAAGGAAGTCTTGTGCCTTGGATGACTCGCTGAGGCTGAAGTGTTTGGAAGTGCCCCACACTCGGGTCACACACCCGAGCAACTCTTTGAACTCTGCCAAACGGAGAGGGGAACACACCCACAGTTTGCAAAGCAGTCTGCGGCGGCGTTTAATTTGCATTAAAAAAAAAAAAGGGGCGATCCCAATGACCCTTTATCTCTGGTAATGAGATGTATCCATGTGGACACAGCAGCCAGCAATTTCCATGTTAAATCTGCATCGCAGAACTGTTTCTGCCACCCCCAGTGCCACACCTCTTGTCCCCTGCGCCGTGGAGGGATGCTGAGGGCCAAGGGGCAGCACCTCTGTGTCTCACCACATCCTCCGAGGGATGTGAACACTGGGAGAAAAGATCTTTGTTGGGGAGTTGAGAGACACTAATCAGGTGTGTTACTGATTAACTCGGTCTCCTCTGGAATGTCAATGACTTCTTTTCCGCCAGGCTACAGCGTTAAGGGATGCAGTGTTTCTCCCTTTCACGTCTACTTTTCACTGACACTGTTAGCAGAGCCCAGCACCTGATTTTGAGTCATTCTAGCCCCTGAGTGTGCCTTTTACATTTTACACCGTGTGAGTTATTGATAAAAGCAAAGTGCTGCTTCAAAATACGATGTTAACTATAATTTTTTCCCTCTTACTGTGATAAATCATTCTGTGGTCTTGAGAGCAATCTCCTCAAACCTCTCAGGTCAGGCTAAGGATAATGCTAACCTTTGAAGACACTTGATAAAACAGCCTTCTAAGTTTCTGTTTATATTCCTTGAAAGAACCTGGGTGCATTAGCAAAGATAATGCCAATAGCCTTTTTATATGTCTTTTTGTGTGTAAAATGATTGGATAAAAATGAAAAACTTCCTGTAGGACAGACAAGAGTGCTCACGGTTGTCCATTGTCCACAGTTTCTTCTCTGTTTATTTTGACTGTGAACCCTCACAAGACTAGAAAGTCCATTCCTCACTGGGAATGTTTTCTCACAAGTAGGACAACAATGTCAGACTGACCTAAAGGAAGCTGTTCTCTCTTACGTTTCCTTTGAGGTTATTTTTTTCCCTGAAAGTTGCTTGTTTCGAATTAATTGAGGCCATCAGAGATGATCTTGTGTCACTGTCAAAGTGACAGCCGTCACATTGTTCTGTTAGTGGACGCTCTGATTTTAATTTCACCTTCAAGCAGTCCCTTTATTTCATCTGCAGACCACTGAGAAAGTGTGTGCTGATCTTATTTGTGGCATGGATTTTCCCTGGAGTACTTAAATATCCCAGATTTTTGAACAGTTAAGCAACCCACCCCTGCCACCACTTTGCCATTATTATCTTCTTGCTTGACATAACCATGATTCATTTTTTTCTAAATCTTGGATTATGAATCACCTGCAACTCTCCCTTTTCTCATTGAAATAAAATGTTTGGGGGCAAATTTTCAAGGGCATAAGCAAGCCAGAAAACAGAATATTTGCAAGAGAGGACATTCCTCAACCAGTTACAGTTAGAAACACAAACCAACTCTCCCTCAAATTCTAGAAAAATGATCACCTTTCTGGTCCCTGTCAGGTCTTTGAAATGGATTTCAATGGAATAACAGAAATCCAGAGAGTGCAGGACCAGAGGCTTCTGTTGCTCCATTGCTTTTCTAGCACCTTGTGTATAATCTTGGGCAAGACCAAGATTGGTCTCTGTCCACAAAATCACTTTCAGATAAATAGCCAGGGGAATATCTCTTCTCTAGTTGTGTGACATCCATGACCAATCACAATCACACATGTTTATTATTTAAATTTACTGCATGCATTGATTACAAATTAGGATTTGTCCTGCTACCTGCTAATACAAGTCATTATTTAATAATTTTTGAACTAAGTGCTGTTATGAAGAAATGAGGTTTCTTATCGGAATGTGACAACACAGTTGGCAGCCATGATGCTTGAACAATTTTCACATAAGGATTGCTTGCTAGATTCCTCTTGTTGGCCCTTTGTGGAAAACTGAATCAGGGAAAACTGAGATATGGCAGAAACACCCGAAATAATGCCTTCAGATGGGTAGCAGCTGAGCAGCCTTCAAGCAGATGTAAAAGCATTCCTGGATCCTCTGCACAACTAGAGAAGTATAAAGAGAAAAGTAATTTTTTTTTTTTTTTTTAAAGAAAGCTTAGGAAAACCAGGAGAAATGCAAAGCTTTGAGCGCAGAGAAAGGAAAGACTGGGATTTGGATGATGATTTTTCTACAAAGTGGTCAGAAAACGAAAATGAAGCAAGGAATTTCAATGGAAGTGTCTGACTAAGCAATGTTCATCCTTATTCACTGTATCTTCCCACAGGACTGGAACAAACCCTGACAAAGGCAAAGTTGATGGTTTCCCTCTCTACGCTGCGATTTTTCTTTTGGAGCTAAAGAAATCCCGAACTTAGGAACTTACCTAATGGATGAGATATGGCTGGAAAAGCATTTCATCTGACAAAGAGAGCTGAAAGAAAACGTGCTCTTTCACAATTTTGTTTTCTCACCAATCACAAAATGCTAATATTGTTGACAGAACTGGCATACAGTCAGTTGCCTGCTACTGAGTTTGGGGGACTTTGATTTCATTATGCTGTGGAATAGTACTTCAACATAAATATTCATAGTTTTATGCTTAACTTTAAACAGCTGCTTAAGCTGCTTGAGTTCATAGACCTGGTCTTCATATGTCAAAGAAATGACCAGACACAAGCACAGAGCAAAAGCAGAGTTTTCAGAAAGAAGAAAAAAAACCCTTTTCTGTGGCATTTTGGAAAAGTCCAAAGCATATCTCCACAGTTTTTGAAATTAGATGCTAAATGCAGTGGTTGGGTTTAGGGGAAACAGAATTCTGAGTCTCCTTTGGCTTGCACAGTCCTGTCTCTTGAGCTGATTTTGATTTTGAAGTTGTTTTTTCAGTATTGATCTGAACAACTCCTGCAGCCTTCTGAGGCAACTCTGAATGGGAATTTACTCTGCAACGTTCACTAGAGGTGGAAATGCAGATCAATGGGCTAAATACAGCAGAATGTGGTATTAATCTGCATTTCCTGCACTGCTGGGAGTTGCTGCCCAAGTGCTTCACATACATCTTGCTCACACTTAGATTCATATTTTTTATTTTATGTAAATACAGTTGGTTTGTTTTTCTAGGAGAGAAAAATAAAAGGTGCTTTCACTGTAGAGTTCAGAGCTGCTCATTGTGACTAACTTTTTTTTCTCCTACTAGAAATGCAAATACCTGGCTTGTGTTTAGAGCTTGGACCCAATGTTCTCAGCTGTTCTAGTAAATAGAGCCTCTCAGAGATCCGCTGAACAAATAGCCACTGGATTTAAATGGCCATTAATTTAATTTCAGGCATTTTCTCTCATTCTGATGACTAGGCATGAGTTTCAGTAGCAAGTTTGCAAACCAGTTCATTAGTGCCTGGCGATGTTAATGGGCGTGATGACTCTATCCCTGTCTTTTCACACTAGCAAGCTCACACATAGTGGAGAACTTTGCCTTTGAAACCTTGTTTATCTCTTTTCTTTCTTTCTTTNTTTTTTTTTTTTTTTTTTTTTTTTTTTTTTTTTTTTTTTTTTTGCCACTATCTCCTTTGCTCTTTCTCATAGTGGTGCAGTTTTAAATATTTACTGTGGTTGGATACCCAACCAATTTCTTAATGTGGAAATACTCTTTTTAGTTGCAAATGCCCCTTTTATCATGCACAACACTGTTGTCTTTTTTATTGTAACAAGTCCTTGCAATTAAAGGAGCAAAGGACTCCTGAGGTCATCTAGGCATATTCATGACAGTGCAGGATTGTTCTCTGCAGAATGCTTGATCACTATCTAGTTTTGAAAGGTCTGAGGGATGGAATGTCTTTGGGTGGTTATTCTTCCTAAATTCTTTGAAATTACATAGCTGGATTCTTGGAAAATTCTTTCCAACTGCATCTGGCTCAAAAAGCCCTTTCTACTTTGTCCTTCCTCTTATCATTTCCTGTACCAGGGCCATATCTTCCTTGAGCACCTTCAAACTCCTGACCAAACACATCTGGGCCCACAAGAAGTGTCTCCTGAAGTCTGGAAGAGCCATACTTGGAATAGCTGTATTTGGAATACGGAGCCAGCCCTTCCTGCAAAAGGCAGAGCTCACATCCCCCAAAGTCTGCCAGGAGGGATAGCTGTATTCCAGTTGGTGTCCCAGCCTGTTTCCATGTTTATATGTAGCCAGAGAATCCTTAAATGCTCCTGCTGTCAGTATTGTCAGGGTAGGATTCCAGCTTCCCATGGTTCTCCAGTCAGTGTCCCACCCTCACGTTCAGTGAAGACAATTCTGTCTTTGCCATGGAAAGGACATCTCCAGTATCAAAATGACCAAGGTGGGAAGGAGGTCTGTGGAAGGACAAAGGGTTCAGTACTTAAAACAAAGCAGTTTGAAGGGGAATGCCTGTTTTGCTCCCTCCTTTTCCTGGCAGTGGGAGCAAACGAGCAGGACAGCAAGGAGGCTCATTAATGCAAGCAGGAACTCAGAGGGGACAGCAGGAATGTCAGCGCCCAGCGGCCAGAAGAGACGCGGGAGTGTGAGACTGAGTGCAGAGGCAAAGAGGCTGTTCGGGAGGACTGGCTTAGCAGGAGGCTGGACATCCAAAGCCACAACAGCCCTGGGAAATCCATGACATGGGACTTGCAGGGGACCCATGGCTACTGATCTCTGTGTAGAAAAGGTCAGGGTTCAGTTTCTTCCTCTGTCCCAGGGGACTCAAGGCTCATGTCCTACCTCCCAGGAGAGCTCTCTGGCCAATGAGCAAAACTCTGATCTGGGTGAGGATGCTCTCTGTCCATCCTGGCCAAGCTGTGCCACTCAGCAGAAAGGAATTCATGAAGCCAGAGGAAGGATACAAGTGAGTTGGGGAGTGCTGAGAGACTCTGGGAGAGGGCACTCTGGAGTTAGAGCAGGGTGATGGGAGAGCCTGTCAGTGCTGCTGCTGGAGTTATGTGAAATAAAATCCCCTGTGCCCTCTACAGAGCCATTCTTCTTCTCCCCAGTTGTCTGAAGCTCTATCAGTTTGGCACGGGCAAGGTGTGAGTATTAATCACTGTCCCATCTCCAGAGATGTTACCACCAGGAGCTTTCATTCTCTAACAAAGTGGAAATCTTCAAAGCTACGTTCAAGGAAAACATTTCAGCATACCAGGAAAAAAAAAAAAGAAAAAGGAGAGGGAGTGAACTGCATGAATGTGGTGCTTCTGTAGGCAGGTTATTAGCACAGATTGGTGTATCTCTGCTTCTCTGTAATAATTTGAGAATGAAAAAGATTAATTTGCACCTTCAATCAACCCATGTTAAGAACTCTCTTTCCATTTCTTCAAGGAGAAATGTCTCTACAAGGAGATAGTGTCTGCTAAATTGGAGATTGTGTTCTGATAAGCTGCTTCATACAGAAATGGCATATATAGTTTAACATCATTTCCAAAACTGTTGTTTGAATAAAAAAATTTAAAACTGCATCCTGAGCAACCCCTCAGGGCAAAGGCTTCTGAGTCCCTACATCCCTACAGGACAGGGCACATGGCACACTCAGGACCTGCTGAGTAGCTGAACCTGTCACCCATGTATTTCTTCTTGTTTGTCAGAGCACAGAGCAGACTCCAAACACCCAAGAATTTATAATCTCACCAGTGCTGAGCAAAATCTCAACACCAAGGGCAAGAGGCAGCCTCTGATCTCTATAATTTAAATCCTTTCTCTCAAGTACAGGTTTCCTGAAAGTGCTTCTCTGCAAAACATCTAAATGTTGGGGTTTTTTCCCCCCCTTTTATCTCATTTCAGAAAATGGGAAAGTTTCAACAAAAAACAAATGTGTAAAACAGCCTGAGGTGAATACATGGAAAATAGTAGGCCAGACAATTTCAGTTTAATGAAGTAAAAAGTCCAAAAGTCTTTGAGAGAAAACTTAAAGTAAACATGATTGCAATTACTAGTTCCTCCTTTGAAGTGCTTCCTGACACCTTTTTTCTTCTGCACATTAAAACAAAGGAATTAAGTGAAATATTTAAATGAACTAAAACCCAGGCTTTAAAAAATTTGGTTGCGTGAAATATTTGCCACCAAACATTAGGATTTCACAGTATCCTATTGCTTTAAGGCATTATTCAGGAGGCTTTTAGGTTTTATCTTTCTTATTGACAGTAAAGTTTACTATACAGTGGGGTGGCAAACAGATTAGGAAAAGCCCAAGCTCTTCCTCCAAAGCTGGATGAGGAAGCAGGGCCTGTGCACTCTGTTCTCAAGACTTCAAACATACCAGATTCTCCCCCCATCGTTTTTTGCATAATCCAGTGGAATCTGACAAACAAAAGACTCTCAGAAGTCAGATGGCATTTAATTTGAGTAGTAGGTAATCAGTGAAAGAGAGTATCCTGGAGAGAAGGTAATTTGTCTTGAGCTGACAATTTGAGATGGATGTGCTGGGGTTATCTGCAGTGTCAGTTCAGTCAGAGATGAACTGAACTCCATTTCTCTTGCTGCAAGTCTAAATCAACAGAGACCTCAGAGATAATGAGGTATTTAACAGGTTCCCGCTTCTCCTCGCTGGAGATCTCATCTTTTCTCACAGAATGAGAGCTTGAAAGGAAAAGGAAAGGAGAAAAAAAAGGAAACAACAGAAGGGAAACTAAAGCAGATATAAAGGGAAATTTGCTCAGTAAATTAACTATAAGAGCTGCATTAATCTAATCTAACTAATGGCACATTTTCCCCCTCAATTGGAGCAGATCCACAGAGTCAGATAAACCACACCACCCTCTTGTCTCCCAAGCTGTGGTTCATGGACCACTGGAAGACTACAGAGTGCTTGTTGGAGAGATGCAGGATGTTTTCTTTGCAAACTGTAATGTTTTGAGCATTGCCTAAAATAATGTACAGTGGAATTGGCCAAATCTGAGTCTTTCTTTTGGGATAGAAGCCTTGGTATTTTGACACTGAGTCCCATCCAGATGAACTCTGGCCACTTCACTTTGGGGTCCAATGTCATTCACTTTGAGTTGAAATGTATTCTTAGATGTTACTGGGAAAAAATCGAATAAAATCCTCATTTTAAGAAAGTGAATGCCTAGAGAAACAGAAAAATTCTTGAGAACAAATAGCTAATAATGTTACTTTAGAAAATAAGTGAAATTAATCTAGAAAAATTGACCTTTTTTTTTTTCATTTACTTATACCGAGTAATGGCACGTCCTGGAGGGGACAACCTTTGACTAATTTGAACCTATCATTTGTTTTATAGGTCTAAATCAAGATCAGCACTACCATAACAAAAAGCCTCAAAAAGCTTCAAGTTAAAGGTCACAGCTCAAAGAAAAAAAAAAAAAAATCCTGCTCAGGAAACCACTAAAATATGATCTTAACTTCAGAACTTTAAAGTCGATAGCATTGAGACATTTGCTTGGTATTATGCACACACTTAAATATCTGTCCTGAATGCGAACACTGAATAACAAAAGAACTGAAAGAACACAGGGTGGCAGAAAGAAAGAATATTATTAAACAATGTTCCTTAAACAGCATGGCTTTAATTTCTTCTGTAAAATATGCAAGTCTTTCCAAGAATCTGGCATTCATTTTTGCCTGCCTCTTTGCCCCAGCAACTGGATGTGTATGAATATTCCTATCGATAATTTGAGACTCTGTCCTGCAGCAGAGTCTGTTTTCCTTCAGAAAAGCGGTATTCAGGTTTCAAAGTGGACGAAATATCTGCTACTAACAACCCAAACATTTGTTTAGCTCCTTGTTCATACAGAGATCTTTGCATTTATACTCTAAAATAAAAAGAAGCAATTCATGTTTTCCTTATGAGTCATAGATCATTCCATTTCCTTATGAATCTCAGGAAGTTTTTGTACATTACTGGCAAACAATTCAAAACAAGATCTCCCCTTTTCAGTGTTGTTTTAAAGATGGCTGGCCAACACTTTTAAAATTGAAAGTTTTCCTTAAGAAATAATTTATTGTTATGAGAGCAATATTTTGCCATGTCAGTGCATTCGAAACTAATTTTTTGCTATAAATCTGCTAAGGGAAATATTTTTTCGAACTCTTCAAGACACGTTGTGGGAGAAGATGATTTTCTAACCAGAGCTATATTTGACCTCTTACATTTTCCCCCATCAGGATTCTCGTGATTTCTCACCAGGGTGGGTGGAAAGAGGCATGTTCCTCAGTAGAGAGTTTGTGTGTGCCAACACTCAGGGAAATTTCTGCTCCCTGGAAAGTTGGTCCCAGTGCACTAAGAGTGAATGGCCAGCCTAGGGCAGAGTTTCCCTGACTGTGGGCTACAATCCCCCCAGGGCCACAAAAGAGTTCAAAGGGGGCTCTGAAGTGTTAGAAAAAACAGTGCTGGTCAGCAGCTGCTGACTTTTTCCTGGCTGGAAGAGTGAGGCTGTGGTTTCACAAGATTAAGTCTTCAACACCAATTCTGGCTTCTGGTATTCCCTTTCCAGCCTTTTCCTAGTGCTTGTTTCATCTTCCCTCCTGCAGTGCACGGGCCCCTCGGTTCTCCTGGAGTATTGGTTTGTGGCTCTGCTGTGAAACGGATCAGGAATTTGATCCAATTTGGAGGAAGACACATAAAAAATGAAGTGTTTCTCTGCCAGGCTATTTTTGAGCTGGACTTACTCCCTGCTCCAGTTCATTGCACAGATGCATCCATGGCTGTACTGGTGGAGCAGAGGGAGCGGTGTGGTGCTACCCCAGAGCAAAGGACGAGGAGTAGGAACGCAGCACTGGAGGGCTGTGCTGGCAAAACCACAGCCACCAGGGAGATTTGATTACTGGTGGCAAGAGGTTATGCTCTCTAGAGAACGGGGAATTGCTTTTCAGAGCCTTAATTCCTGGCAGCAGCTCAGCTCCTCCAGAGAAGGGGAGCGAGCATTTATCCCTAAAGCCAAAATTGCAGCTGAGTCCTGCTCTCCCTCTGCTTGTGGGGCACGAATGGCTGCTGGCTTGGGGGGCTGCACAAAAGACAAGTGTTTCAGAAAGGGGCCACCTTCTCCAAATGTTTGAAAACACAGGCCCTGGAATCCCAATGGAATTTTTCTCTCTGGGTGCTCATGACAGACCCAGCCCAGCCGGACGGAGAACACACTGAAGCAGAAGTTGGCTGATATCAGGAGGACATTGTTTGTCCCATGGAGTCACTGCCTTGTGTCACTCACCACTGACTTTTCATGACTTTATGTTGGTGCACATCGAGCAAAACTTTGATTCAGGGGAGCCACTTCACAATCAGCCCCAGCTGATGCTGGTACTAAGAGTTTCAGCAACTGGAAATTGCTGAATTACCAACAGGTGTTATAATTAACTCAAGTCATTGTTACAACTGAACTGAGCTTCACCAGGGACTCAATGAAAACGGTGTAGAGTTCCTAGAGCATGTTCTTCTCTTGCAGAGCTTTAGGTGTTGGAGTCAGAGAAGATGTGACAAATAAAAGCAAATGTTACATAGTCCCACTCAGCTTGCACCACAGGCAGCATAACTGATTCTCGAGGTGAACCCAGCTTCTTTTGTACTTATGGAAAAATTACAGAAATATTGTTTCAGTGGGAGGAAAAAGCAAGTTAGACATCAGCTGTGACTGCCACTGTTCTATTTTTGCTGATTGAATTCTAGCACGTTTTAGATCATGGCAGATAGTCAAGATTCACTTCGTTGTGATAATGAGGGAAATGAGAAAAGGTTCAGACAAAGGGCTGCATTCTGAAAATATCAAAGCTACCTAGGAACCTTCATGAAATCAATTAGATTTATTGCCTAAGTCTGCTAAGTTCATACATTCCTAATATATGTGTAAATCCCTTTGGAAAAATAGAATTTAGACTCCTACATCATTTATATGCCTTTGATAATTTACCAGGAGCTCTGGTTTGTAGACCAGAGGTGAAAGCCCAAGACTCTGAGCATCACACTAGTTTTAAATTGAGAAGATGTTGTATGAAATCTAAACATCAGCTCTATCACCCCCGTGCAGCCAAAATAAAGATAAAGAACTGTCTCCAAGGAGTGGTGACTCTGCCCCGCTGCATTGTTCAGAGGCTGTGCAAGAGCATAATTTCATGTGGAACCTTTTGCCTGTGGAAAAACCCAATTTCTGCCCAGTGCCCAGGTCAGAAACCACTCACACTGGTTTTGCCCCAAAGTCTGTGATCTCTGCAAGTGTAGGTGACAAGAAACAACGGTAATAATAAAAATAAAATACAATAAAATACAACAGAATACAATACAATACAATACAATAAAATAAAAGAAAGTAAAGTAAAATAAAATAAAATAAAATAAAATAAAATAAAGTATTTGCAAGGTTGGAAAAAACCTGATCTGGATTCCAGTTTCTGAAAAACAACTCACAATATTTACAGTGCTTACACCCAAGGCTGGGGGTTAAAATTTAGGTTCAAAACCCCACCATTATTACGTGTGATGCCTGTGACCCTGCCCACAGGGACACACACACAGAGCTCAGGGGACAGCCTGTAGCCCCCACCATTAATCACTCAGACTTCACAAAAACTATGGCTACGACCAGAACATGTCAACAACAAGGGCCACATCATTTAAGTGATGCTGATGTTGTTTTCCTCTCCTTTTAACAAAATAATAAACACTTACTTGCCATAGGAATTGGAAACAGTTTACAAATGGCATGAACTTTGTAAGACCTTGTCCCTTAGAGGGGATGTGTTCTATTTTTGTTTGAATTAAGCTAGTACAGCCACCCCCAAACATGCAAATTTCATGAATCAGACTGTCTAGAATAAGGGGGTTGACTTACAAATTCAATATTTAGAAAAAAAATGAATGGATGTTGAGTTTTCTTGTGTTTCAGAGCCTTTCAGCAAATGTGGACCAGCGTGGCAGTGATTTTTATGGCAACACTGAGGCTAAGCAGCTTCCTTTCAATGGTGAATGAAAGCAGAGATTCTTAGAAAATCTTGTATTTTATATATACATCTTTTTAAATTGTCATCTTTCCATCTACATGTGCGGAAGGAAATATCTGTGTTAGCAGCTGCACATATAGAGGGTCCCTGTCCCCAAAAGCTTCCAAGTTAAGCTCTAGCTGAGAAATGTTTATACATAAATTAAAAAAGCTGTTTCAAGCAATCAGTGTTAGATGAAAGTTGCAGTTTCTTTTTCATGGGATTATTTGTGAGCATTTTATCTGAGAAAGGGTTGAAGAAAGATAATGGAGTGACTTTACAGATGTTTATGGTGAACATATAGAGACAAAAGTGCTTCCTTGTGTGTTTTCCTTACTGGAGAGGGGGGCATGAGCATCCCTGAGCAACTGGGGAAGAAGCTGAATTGTGACAGAGCTCAGAGGGACAGAGGGTGAGATTTGGCTGGACGAGTTGCTGGGCCACCTTGTCAAGTCTGTGCTTTTGCCAAGAAGGGTTGGACCAGATGTGATAAAAGATTAAATTAGGAGAGTTCTTTTGCAGCCCAGCAGCACAGCTCGTACATGAGGCACACAAGTCCTGTCCTCCGGGGAGGGCACAAAGGATGCAAAAATATCTTCTACAAGCAGCCCAAGCAGTGCAGTTGTTCAGAAACAGGATGTCAATTGATGTTTCTTTTAGAGGGATGCAGAGCTCTGGTCCTGCCCACTCAGTCTGGCTGCTGCTTCAAAAAGAAAATGAAAAAAAAAGAGAAACATAGCACAAGCAAAAGAAGCCCAAACTATGTGACAGGCAGTGCCTTGCTGACAGATATTATGTGGGATGCATTGTTTTCCAAATTTCTTCACCTCACCTCAAAGAATTATGTTTATTTTATGGATCACAAACGAGAAATTATTTTTCTGACTGTCAACCTTGGGCACATTCTTTGGTGCCTCCTTCACACAGCCCGAGCAGGAGCCTGAGCTGTTAATGATCTGAGCTCTTCTAATTTACACATACCAGTGACTTAAAATTCCTGTGTACACTCTTACTGTACTGTATTCCAGTGCACTGGGGGCAAACAATCCCATTGTCTCCCATATGTTTCAAACAACAAACATAAAGCAGGTGATTAAACTCCATAAACAAACAGGGTTTTCCCAGCAACAAATCAACACCTCTCCACGTCTGGTATTTGTGGAATTTGATAAGCCACCCACTTTGCTCCCTCCCCATTCTTGTTATGTCTGTCCTCAGCCTTCTTCATCTTTTATCCCCACCCTGCTTCACCCAGTCTCCAAAGGCAGGCATTCATTGTTAATTAACTGCTGAAGCAGTGCAAGCAGCTTGGTTCATGGGATTGAGATGGGAATGGAGCTTTAGGTCTGAGTTTAAACTGTTTTGAAAGGCCTAAAAGGCATATTTTCTCACTCAGGAGGAGTGAGGGAGGCAGGAAGCAGTAACAGGAGAGAGGGAGAGTTAGGGAATGGAACTGGAAAACCTCAAACCAGTAAATTGAGACACATGTCTTAATCAGTTTGAATGATAGGGGTTTTTGAAAAATCAAAGGTTCTGGTGTTTCTGGTACTTATGTGCTCCCAGATGTAAATACTTGCCTTGTATAATGTTTCTGGGCCAGATACTGGTCTCAGAGTGGTGTAAATCTGGATTTAGTCGGGACTAGTAAACACTGCCTTCATACAGGAATTATGATGGCATAACAGATTAGCTGTCTTTTATTGTGCTGGTTTACCAAGAGCATTTAAAATTGCAAGACTGGTGAAAATAGAGAAATTGTTAAAAACTACTGCCCATTCATTTTCAGCCAACGTTTGCTAAATATCTTGCCTGAAACCTTTAGCAGTGGATGGATAAATTGCTGTATTCCATCCACACACAGACGTTTCCCTCTGCCTGCGCTGCCTTATCTCACAGACTGTGTTTTCTTTTATTGACAAAATGAAGCCACTAATAAGTGTTCAGATTCCATCCCTACATGTAATAAGCTGAATACTGGGTAATTGAAATGCTACCCCTATCTGATTATTCCTGTTAAATATGCTCGATCCAGTGGGATGGCTCAGAATCTGACTTGAGGTTGTCCTCACTAATTTTAGATGCTGATTTTGGTAGGAAACATTCTCGAGACTTGAGGGGCTGATATTTATGTCCTGAGTGTTGAGGTTGTAGCTGCATCCACAGTAACAGCAATGGTTCAATATTCCCATTGTATTCTGGCTAATGAGAACATGATCTGTAGTGGTCCCCAGAAATCCATACAATATTCCACTTTTTTATGTCTCTTGTAACATTAACAACTCTTCCAGAGAGTATCCTACAGTGTTGCAAACACATTTAGCCTGTGTTGATCAGAAGTGAAAGCATTTCATTCCATAAAGAAATTAGGAGCTGTACTGCTGTCAAATTCAGCAGTTAAATGAAGCAGAACCTTAGTTCAAAGGCCAACTCCTGGCAGCATTTTCCTTTGCAACATTTCAAGAAGCAATGCTTTCCTTTTGGGATTGTCCAGGAGAACACGCCTATAAACGAAATGCCATGCCTTCTTAACAATGACAAATATTTCATGTCTAGGAAAAAATCTGGAGTGTGTGAATTTAGCAGCACAAAAGCTAAAAATTTATTCAAAGGATTTTTTGCTGCACTGTCTGTCCTGGGAAGGGCTCGGGAAGTCCAAATCTCCCCTATAAGTGATGGGGAGATCCAAATCTCCATCCACGTGATGGAGGGGTTCTCTTCCTGTTCTCTCACACAACTTGCCCTGAGGCCAGGTGTGTCACTCCTGCAAACTCCTGGATACACCAAAGAAATACGACTTGGAAGGAGAGGAACAGGTTGTCCAGAGAAGCTGTGGCTGCCCCATCCATGAAAGTGTTCAAGGCCAGGTTGGACGGGGTTCGGAGCAACCCGGGGTAGTGAAAGGGGTTGGAACTAGGTTATCTTTGAGGTCCTTCCAGCACAAACCACTCCATGATTCTCCGAGAGCAGCTCGCAGAGGCCTCAGGTCTCTCTGCCCCTTGCAGCTGTGGGACACGATCCATTCCCAAAGCAGCTTCACTTCCCCCAAACCGTATTTCTCTGCCGCCTGCCTTTCCTTTTGCCCTGCAGCTTCCTCCTTCTCCCATGCAGGTATGGAGCACAGAACCTGCGAGGACCCAGGCAGTGCTGTAATTGTGAATAACAACCACCAGCACAGCAGCGAGAGGGCAAAGGAGAAGGCATTCCCGACTCCTGCCTCCCGGGAGTCTTGGGTGTTCTGCGAGCCTCCTTTAGATGTGCTAATAAGCAGCGAGATGCTGAACTTGAAGCACCCAGATTTAAATATTTTGACCCACGAGCGCAGATGCAGCAGATACTCGGAGGGATTCATCTGGGAGTCTTTTCTCAGGTGAGCGGCAGCTCCGTAGCCCGGAGGGGCCGTGCGGTTGCTCTGCCCACGGCTGCTCTCAGATCCCGGCGCTTTTCCTGTCTGCGAGGGAGCCGGGGCTTATCGGCAGCATCTGAAACGTCCCTAGGTTCTGCCGAGATCTTTTCGCCAATCGGGAGGGTGTTTTTAATCACTCTGAACAGGAAATAGCATGCTGCATTTAAATACTGTATATAATTATCATGGGAAATATAATTAGGAAGCGTAATTAAATGGGCTTGACTGCATATCAGGCTGGTTCTTGATTTTTCACTCAATCCAGCTGTTTCTCACAGGCTCTTTACTTTGAATACTGGTGGTCTGTGACAGAACCTCTGCACAGAATGGAGGAAGAATTACTTCTTTAAAGGCTGTTCATTTAATCTAACTAGTCCAATTTATTTAAATGCAATCAGGACATTTTCCAACACAACCTCCTTTACTTATTTCTTCAGATGCTTCGTTTTGGAATGTCTAGATTCGTCCAAAATATTCCAATTTGAAGGTTTTATAAAACCCCAAGCATACAAAGTCACTGGTGGCATGGGCTGGCTGCTTATTATGTGTTTGTTTAATGTGTTGCATAATGTGGGCCTGATTCTCAGTTGGATTTTCTTAAGCGCTACCAGTATATACAAAAAAAAAAAAAAAAAAAAGGGTGATAAAACAAGTGTGGTTCATTAGTACAATGCTGGTTTATGATGGGTTTTTTTCTTCCTGCTCAGAAATGAAGAAAGGAAGAATTCTGAATTACTGAGAAAATATTCTCTCTTCCCTCCAATAAAGCCATAATACTGCAAGAGTGGGAAATGCTGGGAAGGATATGTTGAGTAAATTAGTGTAATTGCACTGAAAAATGGCCTCTTTTTGGTCCCAGTGGACAAAAATGTTTGGATTGAGTCACATAGGTGGCTGAAGAACAGTTTGCTGCCAGTGAAAGAGGCAAATCCATGCTCTCCCCTTCCTGAGCAGGACACAGCACTCAAGGCTGGTGCTCTTATGACCCTTTAGCAAGCTGATTCAGCTCCCTATGCCAGCAAATACCTAAACATCTTCTTTTAATTATTTTTTTCCCCCTGTGGTGCCTGAGAGAGCTGAATGAGCTCCCAAAGGGATGGGATGAGCACCGGTGTCAGCTGCAGGGGCACACAGGTCCATCCATGCCAGGGTGGGGGGGACACCCCGCTCCCTTTCAGCAGGAGCAGGCGCCTCGATGGGCCCAGCAGTCTCATCTGACTCTGCTTATCACTGCAGTCATGTGGTGGAGGGAAAGGCTATCTGGAGATCGTGGTATGGCATCTCCACAGCCAGGAATGTTTGAGATGTTCCCATCCCACCAGCAGGCTTTGTTGAGTGACACTCATTCTTAAAGCAAAAGAAAACCCATTGCTATTAGGGGCAGTTTTTCTTGGACGGTGCTCATAGCCCTTTTTTGGATGCGTAGGATTTCATTACGTAGGCATAAGCAGTGGCAGAAAATGCATTTAAAAATTCTCCAGGTCTCAAAAGCCCTGCTCCCTGTAGGAGCCAACTGTGTCCTTTTTCCAGGAAAAGAGCGGTTAAAGCAGCAAACAGATTCCTCATGGTCACTGGAGGAGCCAGGACTCCACATTTGTAAAACATCTTCACCAAACCAACAGGCTGTGCAGTACTCTCTGAGCTTTAACAAATATTAAATACCTTATGTCTTACTGAATATAACAAAGAAATTGAAGAATCTATGGCTGACATAATGCATAAAGCTAATTTCCAAGGTGATAGAAAAGTAGAAGTTTAATTTATAGGCATAATGAAAGGATTTTGTTATCTTATTTCTTCGTGACAAAAGCTAAAAATGCTTTTTCATTCCAAGTGTAAAGAATTGACTTAAACTGAAGCAGTGAAATCAATACAAAGTTTCTCCTGATTCAGAGATGTCAGGGCTTTTCCAAAGTGTGACTCCAGTCAGCATTTCCTGCAGTCCAGGGAGAGAAGCTGGCTTTGCACTTTACAGATAATGAGCTGAAGAGGACATGGCTGATGCTGAGAATTGTATTCCCTTCCAACCAGAGATGCCTGGCTGACCTGAGAACCACACAGCGGCAAATGGCAGTCAAGAGAATTAGGGGCCCTCTAATTTGCCCAGTGTCCAAAATGCCAAACCCCAAATTCCATGGTTTCTTCCCTAAGCACACAGTAGAACTAGTCAAAACAGCTATAAATACATTTCCCCTGTATCTGCACATTCCATAAATAGTACAAATATAATTTTATAGCAATAACAGGGACTGGAACAGTGGGATTATCTGCTTGGATTCAGATACTTGTATAGTTTAACTTCTGCTATTAGAGTTTGAACTCCGAAAAGATTATAAATCAATTTTTGCTTTTACAACACAGCCATGTGCAACAGGGTGCTTGCTTGTTTCATGAACAGGCAGCAAACAAAACTTTTCAAGAGCAGGAATCATCCTGCTTCCCCTGAAACCGGGGATAACGTTGTCCCCAACTTTGTGGAAAGGGTGACAGCATCCTCCTTTATATACTTTTTAAATCACTTTCTCTTTGCTTTTTGTTGTATTTTCTTTATTTCTTGAGTAATAATTTCATAATATTTTTTGTGTTTACTCCTTTGTAAGGAGTTGTAGCAGGTTAGGTCTTTTCAGGTTCTGAGAAACCAGAGGAATGAATTTTACTTGAGATTGTGTCCTCTGGGGTTGCAGGGTGAGGAGATGCCAGAGTTGCCAGACCTTCCTGAAGAAAAAAAGGGAAGACAATCACAGCAGAGGGAACAGGAGATCCTTCATTCCCCTAGAGGGATCCTGGTAATCTCAGTGCCTTCTGAGGAGGAGCACCAGCACATTTCAGTGACCAAAGAGAGTCAGAGCAACAGTCTAGCCATTCACTGACCCAGCTGGCTGCAGGATATTGGCTTGTGGAGGAGAAGGGCGCTGGACAGATGTGGAATAGCTTGTCCACTGTGGCCATACGTTTTATTTTATGTTCGAGTGAGGTATGCGTAGCACACTTGGCCAGCGTCCATCCTTCCCACTTGTTGATTATCCTCTGAAGTCATCAGTCACTTTTCTGCTCCCTTCAGTAGGAGCTGGATGGAGTTTTTTCTGGCAGTTTCTAGCAACCATTTTATCTGTCTTCTGTCAGCGCTTAGTTAGTGCTAAATTGGAGTTAAATAGACAAGGACAAACTCTGCCGTGTAAGAGAAACCCTGTGTTTTCAGCAACTTCGTGATTAAGATGCTGAGGCTGGGGTTGGTTTTGTGTACAAGGGCTGGGATTGAAGTCATCCATTTCTGAGCTGGTTCCAGGTTCCTTGGTGTCACTGGAAAAGGTGATCCAAAGATGGAAAGAAATAACACTTGTGTAGAATGTAAAAACAATACTCTTTTTTTTCTCTCTCCTTGTTAAAAAAGGCAAAAATGCAGAAAATATTTTGTGGTGTAATAAAAGTGCAGCCTAATATATTTCATCAGTACTTTTTATGGCATAAAATGATTTCCTGCGATACTGCCAGAGCTAAAGTAGCACAAAACTTTAAAAGACAAAGTAGTGTATTATTATTAATATTGTTGTTGTTGTTGTTAATACAATATTTTGAAATTTATCAGTTATTTCAAATTACAGTAATTATTGCTTTAAATAATCGAGTTAATTTTCATTTAATCGTCGGTTTGAGGGAAGTAACAATATATATTTGCAAGAAAGAAACATAGATACAGGAACAGGTGTTGCCTTGGAATCCCTTAAAGCAATATTCCCTGTTTGCCACATGTCTGTCCCTTATTTCTGTTCATAGAAGTGTCAGCTTAGGGGAACGATAAAAAATTATTATGCATTCAGACGTTCTTGCAGTCCAAATCCTGCAGTGATGGAGCTAGTGGATTTTGGGCTTTTCCCACTCAAGTGTTTTTTGCCACTGAAGAAGTTTTTTTGTCTCTGTGGTGTGTGCGGTGACACCAGGCTCTTTGTGCAGGCACGACAAATCTCTCCCTGCCTGGGCGGGCCACGGGCAAGGTTTTGGCGTATTTTTTACTCAAAGGACAGGGACAAATAAACTGCGAGGGTTGGACCCGGCATTTTCAATGGTGTAAGGTGGATTTCAGCGCCGTGGCTGCAGCCTTCCCGCGAAGGGCAGGGAAGCAGGGAGGGATGATGCTCCCGCGGGGGCCATCCGGGCCCGTGGGGTGCATGGGACGGGGGTTTATCCACGGCCATGGGGTTTATTTCCCGACATCCGCGCTTGCCCCGGCAGGTGCGGCCAGGGAGAGCATCCCGAGCCCGGCACCAGGGCAGCCGCGCCCGCCCCCCATCGCAGAGCCCGGGGATGCAGGGAAGGACGGGGATGCAGGGAAGGACGGGGATGCAGGGAAGGACGGGTGAGGCCGGGCGCGACAGCGACTAGAGACAGCAAGGGACAAGGATGGGACGGGACGCGGATGGGTCGGGACAGCGGCGGGACGGGACAGAGGCGAGACAGAACTGAGACGGGACAGCAGACCAGGATGGGGCCAGGATGAGAGGGGACAGAAATAGGACAGGGCCAGGATGGGACGGGACGGAGATGGGACGGGACAGGATGGGACGGGACGGGACGGGGCAGAGACACGGCAGAGACGGGGCAAGGGATGGGGCAGTACCTGGATGGGACAGGGACGGGGACAGGACGGGGCAGGGATGGGACAGGACCTGGACGAGGCAGAGACGGGACAGAGACGGGACAAGGAGAGGATCAGGACCAGGACGGGACAGGGACAGGGACA
>VZTJ01000447.1:10269-24752 GCA_013397795.1 Orthonyx spaldingii
GGGGGAAAAAGTAGGGGGAAAAAGGGGGAAAAGTAGGGGGGAAAAGTACGGGAAAAAGGGGGAAAAAACAGGGGAAAAAGGGGAAAAAAATAGGGGAAAAAGGGGGAAAAAGTAGGGGAAAAAGGGTGGGAAAAAGGGGAAGAAAAGGGCAGGGAAAAGGAAAGGAAGAAGGGGAGGAAGGAGCGGGGAAAGGGGGAAGGAAACAGGAAAGGCGAAATGGGGAAGGAGAAAAAAAAAGGGAGAAAAAAAGGGAGAAAGGGAGGGAAAAGAGGAGAAAGGAAAGGGAGGAAAAAGGAGGAGAAAGAGGGGAAAGAAGGGGAGGAGAAAGGAGGAAAAATGACAGGAAAAAAGAGGGGAAATGGGGATAAAAGGAGGGAAAAGGGATAATGAAAGATGAAACCAGGCCAAAGTCCCGAGCTCTGCCCCTTGCCATCCGTCTTCCCCAAAGGACTCACCCACGTTTTCTTCCTCTTTCCCTAAAACCACACAATTTATGAGGGAGCTGCTGGTGAGGGCTCCGAGCGGAGCCGCAGGGTTGGGAAGGGAGGGGAAGCACTCACGGTGCTCCTCGAGGCACCACCCTGCCAGGGAGAGCAGGAAATTGTAAAATAACAGAAGTAAAAGGGGATGAAATAAGAATTAAAAAGGTAAAACAGAATGAAAATAATAAAATTTGAATGAAAAAAATAGAATAAAATGAAATGAAATGAAATACAATACAACAAAATAAAATAAAATAAAATAAAATAAAATAAAATAAAATAAAATAAAATAAAATAAAATAAAATAAAATAAATAAATAAAATAAAGACAAGAAGATAGAATAAAACAGATTAAAGTAGAACCAAACCAGCCCTGGGACAGGACACTCACAGATCCTCATGCGGGATTCCTCTGAAAGCAGAAAATTAACACGAATTCATGAAGAAATGGAGGATTAAAATGGTTGCCTGTGTAATTAATTCATGCAATTAATGAAAGAGAAGAGTTTTCTTTCCCCCAGCAGCCCCAGGACTCACCGAGCTCCGCGTTCAGCTCCGCTGGAAGAGGAGGAAAAGGGAGAATTCCCATGAGGGGCTCGGGGATCTCACAGAAATTCCCTTTTTGGGAGGAATTGGGCACTCACCCATTTGCCTGTCCCGTTGTTCTGCGAAAAAAATTTCATATAAAAATGAATTTCATAAATAGAAACTATAAATATAAGTATAAATATAAATATAAATACAAATACAAGTCCAGGTTAATGTCACAGGTACAGTATTTCAAATATTACCACAAGTCAAACACAAATAAAGTACCATTTAAATATATAAATAATATTTAAATAAAATATTGAAAATACATTACATTAAATAGATAAAATATCAAATAAAGTAAAATAAAGTCATATTCAAATATATAAACACTTAAAAGCAATATGTAAAATATATTAAATAGATAAAATAGCATAGAAATGTGAATAATAATAATACCAAAATAATACTTAAACATAAACCATGTGAAAGACAGATTAAATAGAAAAAGCAGAATAAGTAAAATACACGAAAATAAAAATATATATTTAAATCTATAACATATTTGAATAGGCAGTATATTTAAATATGTAATATATATAAATACAATATATAAAATACACCAATATCTAAATAAAATTTAGAAAATATAAATATAAATGACACTAATTTAACCAAATTGATAATAAATCAGAAAAGTGACAGCTCTTATATTTATAAACTGCAATAGATGCAATTATTAGAACACCAGGAATGTGCCATTATTTAGGATAAACAACATCCTGGATCTGTTACCACCCAGTTTCCCTGAATTTCCCTCACCGAGCGCCTCCGACAGCTCCGCTGGGAGAGGAAAAACCCAAAACTCCTCAGTTTCATGGGGCTCGTGGCCAGAACTACCCGAAATTCCCGAATTCGCGGAATTTCGGGCTGGGGGAGGGGGCACACGCACCGATCCGGGCGTCTCGAGCTCCTGGGACGGGAAAGAAAAGTGGGAAAATTCCCAGATTATCCCAGAAAAATCCCCTCTGCCACATCCCACTCATCCCTGGGGTCAGAGCCAGGAGCAAACCCTCTGTTTTAAAGGAAAATCCCAGATTTCGAATCAAAAGCCTCATTTTTTAAAACAATACCATATTTTTAATAGAAGTCCTCAATTTTAAATGAAAAATCCCAAATTTTGAATCCAAATCCCGAATTTTAATTGAAAATCCCGAATTTTGAATCCAAACCTTTAACTATGGATCAAAACCTCGGATTTTAATTCCAAAATCTCGGATTTTCAATTTTTAAAAAATCCCTAATTTGCAGTCAAAATCCCTGATTTGAAATCCAATTCCCGCCCTGCTCCTCCCGCCCCAGGATTTGCCCCAGTTTGGGAATTCTGGACTCACCCAGCGCCGCCCTGAGCTCCTCTGGGAAACCAAAGGGAAACGGGGTTAATTCGGGAGATTTTTGCCCTCCAGCTCCACCCCGGACACCGGAACTGAACCCACCGAGGTTTTTGTCGACTTCCCCTGGAAACAGGGAAAGAAAACAAAGTTAAAATGATTTAAAATAATTTGAAATAATTTAAAATAATTTAAAAATAATTTGAAATAATTTTAAATTATTGGATGGGTTTGGGGATGTGATACTGNCCACAGAAAAAAACTCAGAAAATGCTCAAAAAAGAGTTTTTTTAAAAGGGTTAAAAAGAAAAGCTCAGTAATTCCGTATTCCAACTCATTTTGCCCTTAGAACTGGGGAGAAAGGGAAAGTCCAGGGATTTGGGAATTTTCAGTGGAGAATTTTGCCAACGTTTATTCCACAGATTTGTGGGGGAAGCAGCTCAAGTTCACCAGGAAAATGGGGGAAAAAAGTGTGGATTTGGTGCTGGGAAAGGGAACGACTCACCCGGTTCTCCCAGTTCTCCCAGTTCCACTGGTTCCTTTTCCTCTTCTTCCTCTTTTTCCTCTTTTTCCTCTTCTTCTTCCTCCTCCTCTTCCTCTTCCTCCTCCTCTTCCTCTTCTTCCTCCTCTTCCTCTTCTTCCGGTTCTTCCTCCATTTCGTCAGGGAGTTCATCTGAAAAGAATTAAAAATGAGGGAATTAAAATAAATGATGAATTATAGTTAATCATATGTTAATATATTAATATAATACATTTATATAATATATTCACATAACATTAACATATTATTGTAGTATATGAGTAATTGTTGATTATTATATATTCTAATTAAATAATAATTGAATAATAATTAAGTAATAATTAAATAATAATTAAAAATCAGGGACTTGACCCCAGTGGTCAGAAACTGAAACGAAATCCGCGCAGGTATAAAAACAACAATTAAAAATTCAAATTAAAAAAAAAAAAAAATTAGAAATAACATTATGAACACAGCTACTCCGAATTCCTTCATCGCAAACTCCCTGGAAATCCCCCAAATTTCAGGAGACCCTCACGTACCAACTTCTGCCTCCTTCGATGCCTCTGCACACAAAAAAGAGGAAAAGAAGGTGAAACACAAATTTCCCTTCCCCGTCCCCATTTGTTTTTCGGCGTCCAGGATCCTCCCCACGGCCTCGTTAATTTTTTTTCCTGGGAATTCCTGTTGTTTTTAAAGATTTTATTTTTAAAAATCAGCTGCTCCCACCGTGATCTCCAATCCCACATTCCCAAATCTGATTATTTAAAAAAAACCACACCAAAATCCCCCAAAATCCCAAATCCTTTTTGAAAACAGAACAAAAGCCACTCACCCAGCTCCTCCCTCATCCCTCTTAAAAAAGAGAAAAACAAAATTATTTTAAATCCCTGTTTCCCTTCCCAAGGATACAAAATGTCCAGAGCCGGGCAGAGACTTTATGCCTCTTAATTCCGTTTTTTTTTAAACAAAATTTAGTTAATTTGGAGATTTTGTTTTTTGGGCCAAAATTCTGAGCCAAAGTGGCAGCAGTGAAATCCTGGTTGTGGATTCCCAAATCCCCAGGGATTGCTCCCAAAATCCAACGGCACTCACTGATCACAGAGTCCTGTTCTCCTGAAAACAAAGAAAAAAGGGATTAAAAACCTGGTAAAAACCCGATTTCCTGCAATTTTATAGCCCCCCCCACTACCCAGCTTCAAAAACCTCTATTTTTATTTTTTAACCCAGGATGTTTGTGAGGGGGAAACCCCAAATTTGGGCAAATTTTGTGTTTAGAAATGGGGAGTTGTCCCCCAAAAATGAGAGGTTGGGGCCCAAAAATGGGGTTTGGGGCCTAAAAATTGGGATTTGCAACTAAAAAATGGGGTTTGGGCCATAAAAGTGGAGTTTGAGACCCTAAAAGGGGGGGGTGGGGGGGTGGGTGTTAATTACTAATTAAATCAGACGTGTGCTAATTAAAACAGAAATGCCCTTTTTCCAGGACTTACGCGCTGCCGATTCCTTCTCCTCTGCACACAAAAAAGGAAATTATTGCCACATTATCACCACGTTGTTAATTATTATTTCCCACTATTTCCCATTTTTACCTTATTACTCACAATTTTTTCCCAATATTCCCCATTATTTCTGTTTTTCCTCCCAAGATTTCCCTCCTGCCTCCAGGGGTTTTGCTGATATTTTCCCCAATTTTCCCCAAATTCCCTCTTAATTATGGTTTCTTATAATTAATTGATTAATTGACACTCACCCAGCAGCTCCTCCAGGTGCCCTGGGGGGAGCAGAGAGAAATTAATTAGAATTAATAACACCAAATTTATTGATAAAATTCAACGTACAGATGATTTTAATCATCGTAGGTTTATAAATGTAAATTGGTTTTGTTGCTATAGAACATAAATATAAATGCAAACATAAATGTAAACATAAATATAAATGGTAATGTTAATTATAAATATAAACATAAATAGAAATATAAACATAAATAGAAACAGAAATAGAAATCTCTGACTTACTGATCTCAGCTTCATTTTCCCCTAAAAGAATAAAATGATTAAAACAAATAATTATTTTAAAATGCCTAAAATTGAAATAATTCTAAAAAAAATTACGAAAATTCAGATAAAATTAAAATTAACCATCAAAAAATAAATAGCAGTAAGTAATCACTGAAAAAATTCCAGAAAATAATTTTTTTCTCTGCTTCCTTCATCCCTAAAAATCCCCGGGGCTGGTTCCCAGTACTCACGGATCCGGGCGTCCCGGGCCTCTAAATGAGCAAAAATAGGGATATTTATGATTATTCCTGAATATTAAAAGTGATGTTTACATTTATATCCTAATGACTCATTGTAATAATCCATATTTATTTCAGCTTTTGCACCTGCTCCCCTAAACTCCACGAAATCCAAATTTCCCCCTTAAACCCGTCGGGATTTTCATGGAAAACGCCCCAAAAAAGGAGGGAAAATTGCTCACCCAGCTCCGCCTCGTGTTGCTCTGGGAGGGGGAAAAGAGGGAGAATGGGAATTTCCAAAGTTTGTTCAGAAAGGGGTGGAATTGTCACCAAATTACTAAAAATAGTTTCATTCCGGAAACCGAAAATTTGGGCACTTACGGAGCTTTTTATTGATGACCTCTGGAAATAAAAACAGGGGGAAATTATTATTATTATTATTATTATTATTATTATTATTATTATTATTATTATTATTACTATTATTGTTTTGTTGTTGTTAATATTAATAGGAATAATACATTATAATATTATTGTAATATTATAATTATATTATAATTGTATTATTATATGATATATATACTCCATGGTAATATTAATACTACTAATAATAATAATTATAATACTAATAACATTTACCCAGTGTCAATTTTTTCCCAATTCCCACCCAAAATGAAGATCAACGGGCTCAACTCACCCACGTCGGCCGTGAGCTCCCCTGAAAAGCAGCGAAAAAAGGGAATTTTGAGACCGAATTTTCATTTTTCCCGCAGCGCCAGCGAGGGGGGAGTTGGGGGTTCCCTCCCCAAAAGCCCACCCCGGGAATTTTTGCCCAAACTCACCGATTTTCGTGTGTCGTTCGCCTGGAAACCAAGGGGAGAAAAACGGGGATTTGGGGTTATTAATGAATTAATGAAGGACGGAATTAATGAGGGGCCGGGCTGGGACTCACCGAGCTCCACCGTAAAGAGTCCTGGAAACAAAAATTCCGTTAATTCCCCACGGTTTTCCCTTCCCATAGGATTTTCCACCTTTTCCCCTCGCCCTTTTCCCCCCAAATTCAGGCTCAGCCCCCCCAGCCCTGCAGTCCCGGGGGGGTTTTCACTCAAATTCTCAGGATTTTCCCCAAAATGCTGTGGAATTACAGGATTTCCCCCCAAATTGCATGGAATTATGGGGTTTCCCCCCAAAATTCTGTGGAATGAGGGGATTTTCCCCCAAATTCTGTGGAATTAGGGGATTTCCCCCCCAAAGTCTGTGGAATTACAGGATTTTTCCCCAAAATTCTGTGGAATTACGGGATTTCCCCCAAAATTCTGTGGAATTTGGGGATTTTTCCCCCAAATCCCGTGGAATTTGGGAATTTCCGCATTCCCGTGGTGCCGGGGCGAGTCCAACTCACGGATCGTGGCGTCGCACTTGGCTGAAGGAAAAATGAATTAAAATGGCAAGAATTAAACAGTAAAAATTAATTGGTTGATTGATTAATTGCAAACAAAACCGGAACTTGAAGCCAGGAACAAAAATTAGAATTAAAAATTGAAATTTGGAATGAGAACTGAGACGGAAATTAAAATTACAGTTAAAACAACAATAAAAAAATCAAAATTTGAAACGGGAACTTCAAATTCAAACTCGAATCAAAATTTAAACTGAAATTCAAATTCGAACTGAGCTGAAGTTAAAACTCAAACTGAATTTAAAATTAGGATCACCACTAAAATTAAAATTAGAGTTAAAATGGAAAAAACCAAATTAACATTTAATATTAGAATGACAATTCGAATTAAAAATGAAATTAAAACCAACTAAAAAATTTGTGTTCTAGCTCCTTTTCCCACTTTTCCCCGTCACTCACCGAGCTCTGCTCGGAGCTTCCCTAAAGACAGAGAAATAAAATTAATAAATTCTAATAATAGAATCGAGTCCGACCATAAATGAACAGCAATGATTAAAATAATCCATTTTAGTCATTAATGTAATGAATTTTAGTCATTAATGGCATCAATTTTAGTCATTGGTAGGATCGATTTTTACTATAAATGTTCACTAAGAATGAATATATCAAATTTTAAGTGTGCACACAATTAATTTTAATAATTAATTTTAATAATTAATATGGCCACGATATTGGTATAACCAAAATAACAATTATTGAATTCTAATAATTGCATTCTTGTTAAATATTGATTTATTATTAGTGTTGTGTTATTATGCATTAGTTTATTATTAATATGAATTAATTTTAATTAGTAATTAACAAAACCCTCCAATCCCAGCAAATCTCCCCTTGGGAGCTAAAAGTTGGGGGGAAATTGAAGGATTTGGGATGAAATTCCGAGGAATTGGGGAATTGTGGCACTTACGGAGCCCGCAGTCGCGCTCGGCTGGGCCAGGGAGGGAAAAGCACCAAAAATCAGCATTTTGGGCTCGTTTCTTACCTTCCCCCTCCCCGAGGACACAAAAATCCCAAAAGCCAAAAAATCCCCGACAATTTCCACCCGTTTCCCTCATTCCGAGTTTTCCTTCCCAGTAAAGGAGATTTCCAATTTCCTGTGGTTTTTATTTATATTAATATTATTAGCATTCACATTTAATAATTTTATATATTCATATTTATTTTCTATTTTATGTTTTATTTTTTAATATTTATCCCTAAGAATTGAAACGCTCTCATTTTGCCTTGGTTTGTATTCCCAACTTTCCTGAAGAATATTCATCATTTTCCTACGTTTTTCCATTCCCAATTTTACAGGATTTTCCGTTTCTAATTTTATTTCTAATAAGTAACTTTATTTCTACTTTTATTTCTAATTTCCAACTTTATCAAAACACAGCACTAATTAGTAAAAAAGCCATAACCCCCCCCAAAAATGTCAATTAAAGCTGTCCGTACCCAGCAGCGCCGTGAGCCTCCCTGTGGGGTGAGGGAAAACAGGGGTTAATCCATGAAAAGTGACAGAAATGACCCAAAAACAAGGCGTTTAGGCCCAAAAATCACCAGACGAGGTGGAAAAGCAGGAGAAGGACTCACGGACTTCAGCGGCGAGTTTGGCTGCAGAGGAAAAACGGAGATTTGTGGTTATTTGGGGGTTTCCTCCATGGGAAATTTGGGCAAAATTTGGGGGAAAATTGATTTATTTCCTGTTTTTTCCCAGGGTGGGGTCGAGGAGGATCCGCCTGCCCCAAAACGAGGGGGTTTTGCCCCAAAACAAGGGGGTTTTGCCCAAAATGAGGGGGTTTGACCCCAAAACAAGGGGGTTTTACCCCAAAACAAGGGGGTTTTGCCCCAAAACGAGGGGGTTTTGCCCCAAAACCAGCAGGAAAGTGGCACTCACTGATCTTCCGGTCGCGTTCCTCTGGGAAGGAGAGCAGGAGAGGGGGAGAAAAGCAGGAAAATGAGAATTATGAAAGAATTCTGTGTCAGTTCTGCCGTGGACCAGGAAAGGGGAAATTTCCCCCCAAAATTCCCCTAAAATGAGGATTTTCCATTGGAATCATCTGGGGGGGTTTGGACTTACTGAGTTTGGCATTGGATTCACCTAAAAAACAGGAAATAAAATAAGAAATTACCCAAACTATTCATTTTAGGGAGAAATTGATCATTTTTAAAGCCAAATCTTTCATTTTAAGGCCAAATCCTTCATTTTAATCCACGAAACTCCTTACCCAGGTCCGAGGTCAGTTTGCCTGAAACAAAAAAAAAAAGTCCACATTATTTGGAGCTTTTCCAGGTCTGGATCCAGCACCGATGGGAACAGGGAAAAGGGACCCAAAATCCCGAATTCTTTGGGACCCCAAAACCTCCCAAAATTAATGAAAAGCCGGATCCAGGGGTTGTAAATTTGTCAGGAAAAGGGAAAAGGCACTCACTGATCCTCCTGTCCCGCTCCTCTGGGAAGGGGAGAGAGGAAAAAGGGAAATGAAATAAATAAATGGGGGTAAAAAGGGGAAAAGGGGAAAAAAGGGGGGGAAGGGGAAAAAAGGGCAGAAAAAAGGAGGAAAAGGGGGAAAAGGGGAAATAAAGAGGGGAATAAAGGTGGAATTAAGGGGTAAATAAAAGTGGAATTAAAGGGGGAAAAGGATGGAATTAAGGGAGAAGAGGAAAAAGGAGGGAAAGGGCGAAAATGGGGAAAAATGGGGGGAAAAAGGGAAAATGCAAGGACTCACCGAGCACGGCCGTCAGGTGCTCTGGGAGGAACAGGGAGGGAAGAGGAGAATGAACCTGGGATTTCCTGGGAATTCCTTGGGAATTCCACCCATCCTGCCCCAAACTGCCCCTGGTCTGTGGGGAAAGGGAATTCTGGGGCGAAATGTCAGGATTTGGGGCAAAACGGGGGGGTTTGGAGAGGGGTTCAGCGCAGCTTCAGGTCAGGGGTTCCAGCTTTGTTCCAGCCCCAGTTTCCCTGGGTTTAGGTATTTTTAATGTTAATTATAATTATTTCAAATGAATATTTCTCCTGGTTTTTGTTTGTTTGCTTGTTTGTTTTAAATCAGGCCAAGGAATGGGAATAAATCTCAGGAAATTGGTTAAAACACCACACGAAGGGACTTGGGATGATCCAGTTTGGGACTCACCAATTTCGGCTGCGAGTTCACCTGAAACAGAGAAATTTGGGATTGGGAATTTCCCTGGTGGGGCACAAAGCCCAACGCTCCCCAACTGCTGCAGTTCCAATCCCAAAATTAAAGGAGAAAGGGAGGGAAAATGGGTTTAATTCCCTTCTCCTCATTCCAGGTAATTATTTTATTCCCAATGTTAGGAAATAATTGGGGAACAATCTGTCCTGGCTGGATTTATTCCATTTATCCCACATTTATGGATCCCATTTATCACTTTTCCAGTGAGTTTGGGGGTTTTTAGCACCTTCCCCTTCTGTTATTTGGATTTTTCATAATAATAACAACAACAACAATAATATAATTCTCTTATTTAGAAGAATTTCCATGTTACTATTAATAATTTTTCAACAATTTAGGAATTTGGAACTCACCATTCTCCGTGTCACATTCCTCTGAAAACAAGGAGAGTAAGAAATCGGGGATTAGAGAGGAAATTGACGGATTTGGGCATAAACTGATATTTTTGGGTACGAGTTTCCACATTTGATATAAATTTGACATCTGGGGATAAAATTCTTGCTCCAGGGGCTCATTCCTGGTTTCAAATCCAACACCCAGGAACTATTTTTACCTTCAGTGGAGGAAAAAACTCCCAAATAACCCCAAAAACCCCACAAATAACCCCAAAGCAACCCGAGAAAACTCCACTTACCCAGCTCAGTGTCACTTTCTTTAGGAGAAAACAAAAAATGAAATAAAGTTTATATAAAAATATAAAATGGTGTGGCTCCATCAGTGGCTGCTGCTGGGCCGGGGTGAAGAACTCACCAAATTCCTCCGGTAATTTCCCTTAAAATCCAACGAAATTCTGTCAAAACCTTTGGAATTGAGGCTTTTCTGGGACAAGGGGGGGGGAATAAAAAACTCCACTCACGGATTTGTGTGTCCCAATCATCTGGAAAAGAGACAGAAAGAGGGTTTAAAGCTGGATTTGATGATTTCCAGGATCCTTCCCAAGTGCAATAATTCCATAATTCCAGGAATTCCCAGTGGTCCCTCCTGGGTGTTTGTTTTTTGTTTTTTTTTTTTTTGGTTTTCACCCTCAAAATTGTCTTTAAAAAGAATTAAGTTTGGTTTTTTTCCCCCGGATTTGATGATCTTAAAGGTCTTTCCCAACCAAACTGATCCCATAATTCCGTAACTGAGCGGATTGAACGTGGTCCGGAACATTCCAGCGGTGGGAGGAGGAAAACCACTCACCCAGATCTGCGTTTTCCCCTGGAAAAGAGGAAAAAAAGGGATGAACGAGGTCAGCTCGAGGCATTCCCAGAGGAGAAACTCAGGGAATTAAAGCCCAGTTAAACTAAATGTGGATATTTTGGGATAAGCCCAACTCCAGCAAGGCCAAGAACATCCAAACAGAGAATTTGGGTGCAGAAATCTGGGAAAATCCACCCAAAAGTGAGGGGGGAGCACCCAAAGCCGGGACTTTGGGGCCAAAGGAGCTGGAATTCGGCACCTGATCCTCCAAAAAATTCCATTTTCACCCACCCGGCTCCATCATGGCGTCGTTCCCAGCCAGAATCAGCTCCGGGAGCTCCGTCGGCCCTGGGGGGGAAAAGGGAGGAATTGGGTCATGGATGTGTTTTCCAGGAAAACGTGGGAATGTCGGGAATATTTCAGCCCAGGAGAGTGATGGAGAAGGAAGGACTTTCCCCAGTTTTCCATGATTTCCCAGTTTTCAGGCTGGGAACTTCCCATTCCTGGGGAGGTTTTGGGATGGGGGGTGACAAACCCACCGCCCCCATCCCATCCCGAAGCTCACTTTCACCAAAATTAGGGATTTGGTGTCCTTATGGACACCCCGGCAAGGACAGAGGTTCCACGAGGGAATTTCCCTTCCCAAAGCGCTCCCGCTGGACAGGAGAATCATGAAAATGCCGTTTTTGTGCCCATTTTTGTGCTCACGGTCCCTGAACTTCCCAGGGGAGCCGAACTCCCAGGAAGGGAAATTGGGAATGCTGCTCCATCAATATAAACAGAGAAGATTGTTTTTATCCCGGTATAAAAACAGGGATAAAACCAGGAACTTAGGGAGAAACAGAGACATGGAGCGAGGGAGGTGGCACCAACTCCTTCCCCGTGCAATTACTAATTAATTAACAACATTAGCATTTAATTATGAACTAGGGAATCAACAGGATCCATTCTTGTAACCCTCCCCCTGGATTTTTGGGATCCTCGGGCAATAAAACAGGGACAATAAATAGAACGTTCCGAGGCGCCGGAGGCCCTTTGCCGCCGGGGCCGGATTGTGTTCCCGCCACATTCCCAAGGTGCCTCCAAAATTCCCGTTCCCGGGAACGAGGAGGCCCCAAATCCTCCTGCCCGGCCTCTCCAGAGCCCCTGGACGGGGGAAGGACTCACCGGCCCCGCGGCTGCTCCGCCGGCGCTGGTTTTGGGGTGGGAAGCGGGGTTTTGGCCGGGCTGAGGGTCCCGGAGCTTGCGGAGGAGCCGCGACAGCTGAGCTGGCCCCGAGCCCGAGCCTAAATTTAGCTGGGCAGGAGGATCCCGAAATGGCCACGGAGGGAATGGGATCGCCGTGGGGGAGAGGGGTCAGCCCAGGCCGCGCTCCGGCCACAGCGGGACCGGGATCCATTCTGGGGGATATCGGGGTTCTTCTGGGGGATATTGGGATCTTTTGGAGGGGATATTGGGATCTTTTGTGGAGGGATATTGGGATCTTTTGTGGGGGGATATTGGGATCCTCTGAGGAGATATGGGGATCCTTTGGGGGGGTATTGGGATCCTTTCTGGGAGATATTGGGATTCTTCAGGGGGATACTGGGATCTACTGGAGGGTATATTGGGATCTTTCGTGGAGGATCTATTGGGATCCTCTGGGGAGATATGGGGATCCATCGGAGGGAGGTATCGGGATCCTTTTTGGGGGATCTTGGGATCCTCCCGGAGGCCCCCCACAAGACCCCCTCTTTCCGTACAACACCAACTGGGCGCCGCCATGTTGCCCCCGCGCGCCGCCATGTTTCCGTACGGCGCGAGGTCACTTCCCGTTCCGCCGGAAGCGGCGCCGCCTCTCTCTGCCCGCGCCGGCCTGAGGGGACGGACGGGTCCGGGCCGAGGCCGCCGCGCATCCGCCGCCATCCCGCCGCCCCAGCCGGGCCCCGCCGCCGCCCGCCGCCGCCATNCGCCGCCCGCCGCCGCCATGACGGAGCAGATGACCCTGCGCGGGACCCTGAAGGGCCACAACGGCTGGGTGACCCAGATCGCCACCACGCCGCAGTTCCCCGACATGATCCTGTCCGCCTCGCGCGGTGCGCGCCGGGAGCGGCCATCGGGGCGGGCCGGGGGGGTGGGGGGCGTGGGGGAGACCATCGGGGAATTGGGGGCGGGGGTCTGGGGGAGCCCATTGCGGAGGAGCCCACGGGGGGGGGTCTGGGTGGCTCCATTGACAGAACTGGGGGGGTCCCCCCACATAAACCAGTCTGGGGTAGTCTGGGAGCCCCCCCAGACTCCGCTGGGGGGGNATGATCCTGTCCGCCTCGCGCGGTGCGCGCCGGGAGCGGCCATCGGGGCGGGCCGGGGGGGTGGGGGGCGTGGGGGAGACCATCGGGGAATTGGGGGCGGGGGTCTGGGGGAGCCCATTGCGGAGGAGCCCACGGGGGGGGGTCTGGGTGGCTCCATTGACAGAACTGGGGGGGTCCCCCCACATAAACCAGTCTGGGGTAGTCTGGGAGCCCCCCCAGACTCCGCTGGGGGGGTTGGGACAGCAGGAGCAGGATGAGGATGAGGAAGAGGAAGAGGAAGCGGCACCTCCCGTTAACTTTGCTGGGATTTCTCCTTATCGGTGTCCTCCCGTTCCCGGGCTGGACGGGGGCGGCCGGGGGTCCCCGGGGTGACCCCGCCGCGTGTCCCCTCCCCAGACAAGACCATCATCATGTGGAAGCTGACCCGTGACGAGACCAACTACGGGATCCCGCAGCGGGCGCTGCGCGGCCACTCGCACTTCGTCAGCGACGTGGTCATCTCGTCCGACGGGCAGTTCGCGCTCTCGGGCTCCTGGGACGGCACCCTGCGCCTCTGGGACCTCACCACGTCAGTCGGGGGGGACCTGGGGGGATTTGGGGGGTGTTTCGGGGTCTGGGGTTTCAGCAGGGCCGCATCACCCCAGAACTTGGGTAAATGCTGGAATTTTGGGGTGTTTGAGCTGCCCCCCGTCCCTCTCCCGATGATTACATCCAGCATCGCAGCCGATCCCTCGGGATCTGATGACAAGTCCTGCAATGATGATGGGAGAGGCGTGGGGGAGCAGCTCTGGGGGTGGGTCAGGCTGGATTTTGGGGTGTCCAGGGCTGCATTGCAGCTGGAAAAGGGTCGGGATTTGAGGAGCCAAACTCGTTCCAATCCCAAAATCCTCCTTGAGATCCCTTTGATCCCATTCCCAATCCCTGAGTAAACTATTCCGCGTCTTTTGTCCACCCCAATTTTTTGGACATTTCTCTAGTTTATGCATCTTTCTCCTGGTTTCTGGCTTTCCCCCCAAACTCCCCATGGGTCTGTGGGTTCCCCCCGCTGACCCCGCTGCCGTCCCCGCAGCGGGACGACCACGCGGCGCTTCGTGGGCCACACCAAGGACGTGCTGAGCGTGGCCTTCTCCTCGGACAACCGGCAGATCGTGTCCGGCTCCCGGGACAAGACCATCAAGCTCTGGAACACGCTGGGGGTCTGCAAGTACACGG
>VZTJ01000452.1:0-60548 GCA_013397795.1 Orthonyx spaldingii
CACATGCCTTCAAAATCTTGACACCTGTGACCATGGGCTAAGAGTAGGAAATCTATCACAGCACGATTTTGAAGGGTGGCATGGCGCACGGAGCTTACATCCATCAGCAGACCAGCCAAAGCCAACAAGGTGGCATTAGTCTGTTTGGCAAGCCAGCATCCCATTTTACTCAACGTTGTCAGTGCGCGGGCAGCAGCAACCCCCGGCACCAAAAGGGATGCTGCCACAGTTGCTGGTCATTCCCAAAAAGGTACGTTGGGGTCACAGTCTGCTCGAAAGGACTGCATGCTTCGCTGTGCGCGCTGATGTTCTGCCCAATGTGTGTGATTTAATATCATGGTGATGTTTGGGGTCAACATTGTGAGCTGGGCTATGGTGCATGGGCCCCCCACTGCATGAGAAGGGATGCCAGGCCATGCCCGATCTCCACAAACAAAAAACATGCCCATAGGCAATTGTTGTGGCTGGGGATCAGAAGGTGCTTGGTATTTGTGCTTGCCTAGCATTACTGCAGAGTTGCACCAACTGGTGTCATTTTAGTACAAGGGATTCTTGGGAGAGACCATCTGAAGGAGTGTGTTGTCTCCTTTGTGCCACTTAGAATAATTCAAATAAATGCAGGCATCGGCTTTAAGTGAGCCTAACAGCTCTATCTCTTGTGGCTCAATAGGAGAGACTGGCAAGTGGTTATCCCAAGAATCAAAGTGATTCAGACAGGATGTAGTGTTCTCACAAACTGTTTTGTCTGAAAACCATCTTGACTCACTAATTATGATTGAGGAGTCATTCATTGGCACAGCAACTAGGCAAGTATGAAAGGGATTCTCAGGAGTGGCCATAGATAAACATAAAGCACTCTGATTCAAAGCTTTAGCAAGTGTGAGCCATACATTCCCTTGAGGAATGGGTGGAAGTTGAACAGAAGCAGTAGTGGATTGAGCAACTTGCACCCCCAAAACAAGTATCAACCCACATGCCGCTATGAAAGCTGGTGGGTATCGAGTTGGCAAGTGCATTTTTTCACCACTCGCTACCATTTGTGCTCTGATATGTCTTAATGTCAAGGCACTGAACACCATCACCCACTCTCAAGGGTGCAAAGGCAACTAAAACTAAGTTTTAGGATAAAGTTAAGGCATTCAAAGAAATTCAGATCCCCTATGGAGGGTTTAAGTTCTGTGAGTCCAGTGCCCACAACCACCCAGTCAAGAGGATGTGTAGCACAGCAGTCTTTCTCAGTCAGTCGTATTTGTCACCTGTCAAGCACTAGCGCTCAGAGGCAACCTGAACCAGGATGTCAAAGGTACCAGGACTCAGCTGTATCGTCTTCAGCTGAGGATGGTCCCTCTTCCGGATACGGCTCTGCTGTGTCACCTTCAGCTGATGACGGTCTCTTCTCCAGGAACGGACGGACATTCTTCACTGGTATCCACCTCGGACCGGTATCTGTGGAAACAAAAACACAACCTCTTCCCCATGTAATAAGGGGAACTGGCCCTAAAATCTGACCACTTTCAGGATCCCTAAAGATAACTTTGGCTCTCTGCCGCAAATCCTGTGACATGGCATCACGGGATGCAAAATGCTTTAAAATAGGAAGCATAGTGTTATCAGCAAAGCGATCCAGAAAGTTAAAAACATAAAGAGCTTTGTTCAATCGCTCCTGAGGAGTATAGCCCTGAACTCCTCCTTTCTGTTGCAGCAAAAGACGCTTAAGCGTAGCATGAGCACGTTCAACAATAGCCTGGCCAGTGGGTGAATGAGGTATCCCTGTACAATGAAAAACACCCCACCGCTGAAAAAAGAGAGCAACCCTCTGAGTTATATAGGCGAGGCCATTGTCAGTCTTAACACAAGCAGGAATGCCCAAAACAGCGAATGCGCTCAAGTAATGTCAACAGACATCATGAGCTTTCTCCCCACTATGGCATGAAGCGAACAAGGCACCTGAAAATGTGTCAATGGACACATGAACAAACTTTAAATGGCCAAATTCTGCAAAATGTGTGACATCTGATTGCCACAGCTGCAATGATTGTAAGCCCTGAGGATTAACCCCAGTAGCTACAGAAGGCAAACTATATCACTGACAATCAGGACATGCAGCTACAATATCGCGTGCCTGGTGAATGGTAAGTGCATTTGACTACGCAAAGCATGAGCATTCTGATGAAAAAAGGAGTGACCCAGTCTCACCTGAGCAAGAGAGTCAGGTACAAGCTGCACTGGCATAGCCAGTAAGTTGGCATGGCGATTGCCTTCTGCAATAGGTCCTGGAAGAGATGTGTGGGAACGAATGTGCATTACGAAATAGGGCTCCCTTCGAGAATCTAAAAGCAAAACAAGTGTCCGAAGCCATTTAAACAGAAAAGGGTTTGAAACATCCTTCAGATATGCAGCTTCAGCTCTCTCCATGATTCCTGCAACATAAGCAGAATCAGTAACTAAATTAATGGTCCTTGCCATTTCAGAAAAACACGATCAACAGCGGCGAGTTCTGCTGTCTGTGGAAATCCTGAAACAATTGCAACATCAGAACACCAGGCCCGTGTTGCAGGGTCTTGCCAGATGAAAACTGAGCGATGTGATCATCCAGAACCATCAGTGAAGACTGTAAGGGCCTTCAAAGGAGTCAGGCTGTGCTGCAACCAAAATTAAAACAGTTAGTCAACAGTTTGTGTGAAGGAGGATGAATGCTCAGAGTGCCTGGATAGGCAACCAACGCTATTTGAAACTCATCAGACATCTGAAGGAGCCATTGCAAATATACAGTTGTCAAGGGCAGACAAATAGTGTGTGGTTCTTGGCCTGCAAGAACAAGCAAGCACTGTCGTCCCTTAATAATGAGCTGAGCAAACATTTCTGGCTGTGTAGCTATAGTTTTTGACATCTGGTGAGGTTAAAACAACCATTCAGTAATGATCAGTGGGTCCTTCGCCTCTTTATCCCATTGAAACAGCAAAGCATAAGGTTGTCGTGAAGGGTTTAAAATGATAAGGTCAAAGGGCATGTCAGGAACACTTTATTTCTCCTGTATAATCTGCATCGATAACTCCAGGGAGCATGAATAGACCAGCTAGGGTGGCAGAAGAGTGACCAAGCAAAAGTGCACTTCCACCTCCCCCAAGAGGCCCATGAAGTCCTGTAGAGAGGAGATGGACTGTGCTATCTAGCAGGGTTACTGTGTGGGTGGTTGCCAAGTCAGTTCTGGCGCTGCTGGGGGTGGTGCCATGTAGGCGTGGCTCGGCGCTGCCAAGGGTTGCTGTGTGCATGCGCCATACGGCTCTGCAGTTGCCGGAGTCTGAGGCTGCCACGTCAGTTCTGGTGTCACCAGAGAGATGGATACAGAGGTGGGGTTGGGGAGGGAGTGGGCCGCTGGGGAAGGAGGCACTGAGGGGGAGCCGGGGAGGGGGGCACAGCCGGTGGCAGGGATGGGGAGAGAAGGAGAAGGATGAAGATGGATAGGGGACAGAGCCCGGAGGGTGGCCCCTGGACGGCCCGCCCATCGCCACTGCCGTTCCGCCCCGCTTGGCCCAGCGCTGCCACTCCGTTTGCCACCCCCCCAGAGCTCCTCCTCCGGGTTTAGGTGCTCAGGGCCAGAGGAACCGGACGGATCCTCTCCGGTACCCTGGCTAAAAGCATCTCTAACCCGGGGGGCCGCACCGGCTGTAGATGTGTGTTCTGTTTCTACGGTTTCCGGCTCCCTCTGCGCTGCCAGCACAGGATGTGAGGCAGTGTGTGTGCCAGAAGTTTGCAGAAATTATCTGCTAAAGTTTTTCGGGACCCCTCTTTTTCCCGCAAAGCTTCCAGTACCGCTCTCCACGGAGGGAGCAGTTCGGCCACTGTGCTATCTCCCTTTGACACCAGGTCCCACAACTGAACACCTACAGTGTCCCAGAAATCAGCTGTAAAAATATTCTTGGAGTTTACTCCGGCTGCGTTATCTGCAGTCCACCTTAAAAGTCGCTTGAGTGAGTAGGAGGAGAATGACTTCCCATACTTATCTATGCAGCTGCATCATCCAGTCAAAGATTAATTGCTGTTCAATAGCAGAAACTTGGTTTCCCATGATTATTATTTTTTCATTTTTCTGCTATCTCTCTGTTTGTTTCTCGTTCCCCACAGCTCACCTCTTTATCTCCTGAGGTGATTAATTCTAGCCGCCTGCCACTTCTTTTCAGTGGCATTTCAGTTCCGTGGGGCACACTGCAGACAGGACATATATCTGAATTCTGGCCTCATATGGAAGGCAACATTTGCGGTGATTAAGAAGATGCTGACTTCACGGGATGGTGCTGTCCAGAACGAGAGAGCTTTATTGTGTAGTGAAAATTCCTTATCTACCATCACACAAACAGGAACTAGTTCTACACCACAATGTGCCCCAATCACCCAACTCGGTTCCAAAGTATTGCCTTTTATGGTAACAGGTAAAAAGTACCTTTTAAGGTAACAAATTATATTTCTCACTTCTGACAGGTCCAGTAGCTCACAGACCCACAATGCACTCCTCTTCCACATCACCCGTGACCTGGATGTTTTTCATGGGTCCCAGGGCTTCTTCCAGACCAAAGACAGAAGGTCATTCTGGCTCTCAAGGCCTGTTGCCCTGCTACCTACATTCTGTAACTCCATACACCATGAAATTTTCAAATATGGACTTGCCCTGACAGGTGGTTTTATGAAGGTTTGGACTAAAGTAAAACCTCATTTGCCTTAAGGAGAATTTGAGACAAGATCACAAAGTATTTTCTCTGATTTGTGACAGAGAAAAACACAGTACAGAATAAATACATATTTTTCAGCCAAAACTGCGATGGAAGGCTGCATTAGATTTGATTTGAATTTACAAAAGTGTGACCTTATCACAGCTAATAACAGCCCAAATGTGAAACAGGACTGCATCTGCCTTTATGCCTCTGGGTAACGATTCTGTGTGTACGTATATACACTAAAACCATTTTAGATCTATCTGGACATATATATATCTTAATATATTTCAACTTGCAAAGCTAGTCCAGTTTTCTTACCACAATAGGCATTTGGAGATCTCTCTGGACTCTGGTTTACTGTCTACCAGCCAAAAGAAGTTGGCACATGCAGCAAGTGGCTCAACAGCAGCTGGAGTGGAGCCCGTGCTGAAGTGATCCACAGAGATGTGAGTGTACTGATATGCCCAAGATGCTACTTACTTTCAGCAAACTTTAAAAACTAGATGGAAATCTGCTATATGAAAGAAGATTTTAAAAAGTATACATGAAAAGAGTGCTTGGGATTGGATCCAACATCCATTGCTACCAAAGGCAGTGGGAGGAGAAGAAAGCTAGGACAAAAGAGAAAAGGCATTTTCAAATAGCAAAATGGGTATGTATTTTTTTTCTGTTTCTCCACCTGTGCTGAATGCAGCCAGTTGCTGACCACAGCCTGGTTAGTTGATGTATCATGAACAGCACAAATCTAACACAGTATTAGAACTTCTGGATTACAACAGCTGACTGAAATAATGTCATTTATTACCCTCTGGATACAGCCCAAAAGCTTCTTCAGTGTTGTCTTGCAAATACATATTGCCAGCTGATTCTTTTCTTGCTGATATAAGATGGCAAAGACAGTTGGGCCTTTTAGTCTATGAAAGTTGGGGTACTCATGCTGCATGACTAGCATGTATCTGTACTGCAGGTGCATCAGAAGCCAGACCTATCTTAAAGCTCTGCAATGTTATTCTTTGGTGTGGTTTTGGAAAAGAAGGGAAAAAAAAACATTTGGGGCTTCCTCTATTATTTAGTCTGACCAGGTATCAATAGTCATCAGGAGATCTACTTTGCAGATAGTTACAGAAATACTCTCTTTTTCCAGTTGTCTCGGTTTTGGAGACAAAATTTTCAGGAGGAAACGCTCTGGAATGAGTGCCTCCTCCCAAGGGGAAGGGCCCCCCCCCCCTCCTCCACCAATGAGACAAATCAACAAAAGCAAGTGAAAGGGGAAAAAGAAACTGACCTAGGTATGAACACAACACAAAACTGGGAAAACCAGGAAAAAAGAAAGAAAGGAACAAAGGGTGCCCGAAAGGAAACTGACAACTGGTTCCCCCAGTTTCCGGGAAGGGAAAGGGGAGTCCACACAGCAGGCTGCTGGAGAAGGGCAGATGGAAAAAAACCTGTTGACTCACCCGTTCTCCTCCTCACAGCAGGCGATGCTGGCGGATCTCCATGTCCCTTCGCCCCTTTGCTCACCGGCCTGGTCTTCCTCGGGGTTCAGACTGGTAGGGGCCATCCCGCAGGCGCACCGGGGCCACCCTGCAGGCCCCCCCGGGCAAGAGAGAAGGGAAGGAACGTAGGGAGGCCAGGGGAAAGAAAGGGAAAAAAACCCCAAAACCTCTCTCCAAGCCAGCAGGAACGCAAGAGAGCAGTGCAGCGTCGCTGGTGCACTCCCTCCCAAAGCCCAGCGGAGAGCCATTTAGTCAGAGTCGTTGGACCAAGCCATTGAACCGACCCACACCCAGGGTCCTGCAGCTCCGGCCCAGCCCCCCACGTCCACCTTAAAGATACAGATGTGTCGGGCATTAAGCAGGCGGTTAAGGAATAGAGCAAGTTCATACCATCACCCCAGGACACCAGTATGACTAAAGTATTAGGCAAAGGAATTTAGAACTAAAATCTCTGATATAGATAGTTGCTGGATTCTAGAAGTTGAGCAGAAGCTTGTCAGGCACACGCGTAAGTTTTGATTTGCATCAGGTTTGTGTGGGTAGTCTAACCCTTTTCCAGTTTACATGGATATTGTGCTTAAAGAGGCATTACAGGAATTAGATTTTTTTGCTTGTGCAGGACTTCATGTTTCCACTGATTAACAGTTTCTACCATTATTTGTAATCTGTTGTGTTCAAAGCTATGGGTTTAGTTATATTTTAACTATATGTTAAGTATACTGGACAAATGTAAATGCATCCAGGTCTAATAATATTTACAAATATTTGTAACTAGCAATAATGACTTCATACCTGTGTGCAAGATATTATGTGTGAGATTATATACAAGCTCAAAACAGCAATCACTTCCGTAACAGTCTTTAATAAAAAGAAATTTGAATGAAAGTGTTTAGAAAAGTATAGAATAAAGCAGAAAATATCTCTTCCCTATTAATGACTGGTATAAATCACAAGATGTCTTGTTTAAGTTATAAATTGCAACCTTCACTCCATTTTTATATGGAAAATATCACATTTAATGCAGAACACTGCTGGAATACACGAATATAGGTATTAATCTTTCCTCAGCTTTCCCTCCTTTATAGCAATGGCAAAAAAATATTTTCCTCATCTTTCCAAAATTAATTATTAAAGGAGGCACTGAGAGATTTAATTACCCCTAAACCCCTGTTTTGTTAGACTATGTCATGAGGTCATAACTTAGATAATAACATTTCACTATTTAATAAAGAGGACTATATTCAAACTGCCCTGTGACAAAAAAGCCTAATTGAGTTCTTTCTGATTATTCAACTGATATCTGTTGACTGTAAATGATGAGGAGAAGCTATGGAAATGTTTGTAAACTGATTTTAGGTCATAGAAACATAGAGTGGTTTGGGTTGGAAGGGACCTTAAAGATCATCTAGTTCCAATCCCCCTGCCATGGGCAGGGACATCTTCCACTAAATCAGGTTGCTCAAAGCTCCATCTAACCTGGCCTTATTTTAATTCTACATTTATTGAATTCTGTAGTTATAGTTCTATTGTGTTACCCTACTAAGAAGAGATTAGGATTTATTTGACTTAGAAGGAGCAGTTTGAAAATACACAGTTGAACAGAGGGATTTGAGAGTGGAAGTGTGGTTATTTTGTCCAGTGCACAGTATGATGAGAGACATCCTGTTAACTCTGCAGCTATAAGAACAGTGAAAAAATAATCTCAGTGGACATGTTGTTTAGTATAAAAACAAGTACTTTGAACTTCTTTCTTTTTCCATTTGGCATCTGAATATAGGGAAAGAACTCCACTACTTTGGCTGCAGTAATTTTATTCAGAATCCAGAGTAGAAGAAAACATCCTAAAGACCTATTGGAGGCATTCTCTTTTATTTGATGTAACAAAAATGGATTTGGGTTCAGTTGCCACTTTTCTGTCACATGCAAAGTCAATAGCCACTTCTGCTTTGTAGTTTCTAGCCAACAAGTATCATCAGCATTCCTCCTCCTGACTTGACTCAGAAGTCTGCTGTACAGATCTCAGGTCTGTACAGAGCATCTGATAGGATTTCTGACCCTGCCTGTGACCTCTACACTGAGATTGATTTATCTTCTGCAGAGGAACATTAATATGATGCATTCTTTTCTAAGTCTATGGTTTCTGAGCTTGTGGACTTGGAAATGTAAGAAAAATTATTTGTGGCTGTGATAGTCAAAATATGTACAGTGGGACATACAGCTTCTGTTCAATGACATCATGTATTACAGCAGAGTCCTACCTAGAAAGGTGTGAATTAAAATAACACTGTGGCAGTGGTTTTTTTCATTTTGATAGTGAATTTTAGTTATGATTTATGCAATAAAGAAGGCTCCTCTGAAAATAGGGGAAGTTGCCATTCATAATAAAATTTAGTTAATAATATTTTTTTCATTTTACCTTCCAAGCTATCTAGGGAGGGCAAGTAGATATGTAGAGGCAAAGGAAGGTATTGTGATCCCCAGTCAGTCCAGTAAAATATAATCTTTCAAGCCACTTTGCACACTGATTTGAAAAAAGCATATATACTTACAGACATAGCAATATATTTCCTAGATTCAAAGACCAGGGCATAGATAAATCTTAAATTATTATAAACATCACATTTCTTAGCTTACAGAAATCAAAAATATATTTATGATGGAATCACAGGATGGTTGGGTTGAAAGGGACCTTAAAGACCATCTCATTCCATCTCCTCTGCCATAAGCAGGGATACCGTTCACTAAACCAGGTTGCTCCAAGCCCCACCCAAACTGGCCTTGAACAATTTCATGGATGGGGCAGCCACAGCTTCTCTGAGCAACCTGTTGCAGTATCTCAGCATCTTCACAGTAAAGAATTCTTCCTAATATTTAATCAAAACCTACCCTCTGTTTAAAGGGTAGTTTAAACCTCAGTTTAAAGACATTATCCTGGTTCTATGACAAACCCTTGTCAAAAGTGATGTTAGTTTCCGAAAAGACTAATTTTTAAAATATTGCTGTTGTCATTGAGGTTAGATAATCTATGTTTTGCTCATTCTAGTTAGAAGAAAGCTCAATCCCTATTCAGGACCCTTTTCCTAAGGAGCCAGAGCCTTGACATGACCACATCCCAGTCTGCATAGGCACCTTCCGGGTGACATGTCACTTCTGAACATGATGGGTAGCTTTAGCTACCATGAAGCACACATCAGTTATCAAATGTCACTATGTTTCCTATAAAGAGATTGCACAAAGGTCAGTAGTTGGAATGTTATATTTGATTCCTTCAAAAAAATACAGATGTAGATTCATATCAGCAGTTAGAGAGCAATAATTTAAAGTAGCTCAGGTGGAGATACACAGCAACAACACAGTAATTTTAACTTTCTGAACCAGAGAGGCCAGTTTCCTTTTGACATCTCTTTCATTTCTTGTATAATGAGGAGTTAAAAAGCAGAGTGGTAGAGGAGTCCATACTGAGAAAATTAAGCCTTGAGAAGGAAGACAACTACAGTAAATCCACATGGGTGAAATAAATAAAATGAGTGAAAGCCACTAGGATCCTTTTCATTTGATCAGTCTAATACTATTTGTACTATACACATATATACTATTCTTATTAAGAGAATTTTATGAGAACAAAGTCAAGACATTGAGAGTTAGGAAATCACATAATTAATGCTACAATATCAATTTAATTTTTCTCCCTTGTGTGCCACCATTATGATAAATCTTGAATTAAATAACACTCACAGTCTTTCATATTTTCTTCCCATTCCCTCCACCACCATTTTGATGCATTAATCAACAAAATGGATGTCACTAATGTAATGTAAGGCACTTTGTTTATCCATTTATGTGATCTTACACATTATTTTATGTGTTTCCAACAGAGAGAGATTAATTTCCTCACAGACATTTTAAAGACACAAGTACCATAGTATATGAGACAGTCAGATACACCGATGAATTTACTTTTGTAACATTGCTTGAGAGATTCATATCTTTATTTTAATGCTGAGGAATGAAAGAACAGAGATTAAGGCTGTTGTGGCAGGCAGATGGTGGGTGCCACAACCTCCTGGAAGCGTCTCCAATATGAAGCCGCTTGGCAGGTCCAACACACTCACACACATGCCAGATAGCTTTTGGAACGCATCGAGGCAAAGAGGCAGGAAGGGTCTTCATGTGGAGTTCCATAGGAGAGGTTTATTGCAGCCACACAGGTGAAGGGTTCCAGGGATGAAGACAAGAGAACATGGGAGGGTCCAGGTTTAAATATGGGGAGAGCATCAGGGAGCCAATGATCTGAGGGCATGGGGGCGGTACACATGCAGGCCTAGGGTAAGGGAGCCAATAGGGAAATTCTAAGGGAGTGGCAATGGGACAAGGGCTAATGGGGGTACAGGGAAGGGAGAACCTTCTGGAGTAGGGGAATATAAGGTATAAAGGGGCGGGGGGCAAACGGGCCAACTGGGATAGCAGAACTGGGGTACATTAACATAATGAAGCAAAGCATCCTGGGGGAACCCTTGCTGTTACCCGAATCTGGGGGAGGATCTCAGGGACTGTTCCACCAGTGGACTCTCTTAGTCCCTTGATCAAAGGAGATGTGCTTCTCCTTAGGCCCACCGGCCTCCACAAAAGCCACACACACAAGATCACTCGTGGTATTTCCCATCTATGGTGCTATTGATACATCAATTTCTAATATGGTGTGTAGCATAAAATGCTGGTTTGGATTTAGTATAAAGATACATTCGACTAATCTATAGATAGACTATTCTCCCTGCCATCTTTTTCTTCTCTATAGTGCAACAATGGCAAAAGAAATGTATGAGATGAATGTAAGAATGCCGTATGAAATAAAATAGATTATAGAAAGACTCAAAGTTCCTCTCAGTACTAGTGCTAACAGTGTTCGTGTTTTGACTGTCAGGAAAAACATGAAGAATTGTTGCGAGGAAATGCAACTTACTGACCTGGTTTCAGCTTGTAAATAAACTTGTGTTCTGCATTGTTTAATAAATCATTGAATTCCTTTAGAGCTGCATACAATGGCCTCACTTTTTCAGCTGGTATGTCAAACACTCTGTGTCTTGTTGCATTATTATAATTGATGTGATTACTTGGCCTCTGGAATCCAAGCTATGAAACAAAGGAAAGGAGAAAAAAAAGGAAATTAAAAAAGAAAAAGGAATGTATTCTGTTGTTATTGAAAGAGTTCCAGATGGTTAAACAACTGAATTCTCCTGGAATATCAGTACATTTCTACAGTAAAATTCAGATTGTTATTGGATTGGATTTTGCTAAGTAAGGCTAACTAGAAAAAGGGATAATCAGGAGAAAGCGTAGACAATTTGCTCAAAAATCTATATTATACACTCTTTAATTGTAAGTTTTTTAAAAGAAAACATAATTCTTTTAAAATCAGAAAAGAATACAAACATTTGCATTTCATCTTTTGATGAAAGTGTATAATTCTTCATTCAAATTTTCAAATTATGACCTCTCCTTGGCATGATATATATGTACATTGGCTGGCATTTAATAACGGATTTGGCTGCTGCTAACCCATGCCTGTGCCTAGGAGTTACTCTAATTACTACCACTTCTTGCTTGTGTGTTGCAAAACCAAGTAAGTGGTACAATGCACAGAACAAGTCACACATTCACAAAAAACCGAAATGAAAGACCCCAACCAACCACCCAAAAAACCCCATCCAATCATCTAGAACTACAGACCAAGTTAAACCAGTGTTTTTCCACAAGGTGTCAGGAGCAGACCTTCTCCTACCAACATGTAATCCACCACACAACAGGGATTTTCTTTTTAGATGTTGTTGAAACTACTCACTCTATAATTGTTTACAGCAAAATCACAGTAATCCACCCCAACATCAGTGTAGTCTACAACAGTAGAGGACAGGATCTGATATGCCTCAGGATTTTGTTTCTTCAGGTTGTTGGATATATGAAATCCATCTACAACTTCACTTTCACCTCCTGCAGCTGTTTGCTTTATACAATGAAGAAACTGGACCTGGAATGAATTAAAAGCTCATTAAAAAAATAATTAGCTTGCATATTTAACAGTTTATTAGTATCAGTTCTCTCACATCTGTGATTCTTTTTTTCTGGTTGTTTTTTTTCCCCCCGGTGATAGACTGAGTTCTCATTTACTGCAGCTTCACAACACTCTGCCACCAGTATCACAAAGGCAGAAAATTAAAGTAGCATGTTCATAAATCCATCACATTTGGGATATCTTCTAATGCTTGCAATCTGTGAGTCAGTGGCAAAGTGGTCTTGCTTCTTTCCTTTGAATCCCTCTTTGTGGCAGTCACATAGTTTTAAATGCATTTCAGGCTTATTTCAAAAAGGCATATTAGCTGTGTCCTGCAGAAACAAAACCTGATGTAGAGGTTTTTTCCCCACTTATAGAGGCAAAAAGGTGGCTGTCAGAGAAGGCCTGTGATAAAGGAGGATTAAGACAGTTTCATTTCACTTTAGAGTGAATTTGCCAAGGTGTAAGATGGAGTAGAAAGCCTAAGCTGGGCTCTAGGTTGCATTGGTGTAAATCTGAGCTGCTGACACAAGCAGTAAAATGCCCCTGTGGCTCTAGATATCACACAAAGTGTAATTGCTCATCCTGCAAATGACACAAAATACACTTGTCATATCAAATGTTGTTACCTTTGTCACTTGGCCCTTCCATGACGGTGAATTATTTCTGAGAACCAGGAGAAAAATAACCAAACCAAACAAAAAACCCAACAACAACTAAAAGCAAGCAAACAAACAAACAAAACCACAATCAACCAACTGAAAAAAACCCACAAAACCCACACCAACCCCCTCCACACAAAAAAAAACCCCACCAACCAAAACAAAGTAAACAAAAAACCCCCAAACCCAAAAAAACCCAAAACAACAACAAAACCCAAACAAAAACCACCCCACAAACATGAGAAGTTCAAACAAATAAATGACAAAACCGAAAAAAATCTAACCAACCAAGAACCCAAGCCAAACAAAAAACACCTCAGGATGGGAAAGAGAACTGGAACAGGGTTTGTTCTCCTTACCAGCTGGACCTGAAGACCTTGCTGATGATGATGAAGGGAGAAACTGAAGCTGTGGGCAGGGCAAAGGACCCACTGAAGGGAGCACAAAGCGACAAGTTTTTTTCTTTTGTGACCACAGTTGGCCTTGTGCGAGGTAAGCGCAGCTTGGCCCTGCCAAGGAGGGCTGCAGTAATGTAAGTTATGTTATGGTCCTAAGAAATCCTAAATCAATTTTTATGGGACAGTTCTGAAATTAATCGTCATCCTTTAAGAACATATCTAAATATTTGTAATTAATATGACTTCAGAATTTAAATATTGTGTAATAACTAGATATATAACGAAAACTGCACATTCAGGACAATGTTCAAAAACATTTCAATGCACTATAATATTTCTATTTCTTACAAGCACGTTTGAATGAAAAAGGTTACGCTCTTTTTCTAATGTTTCATATCAGAGTGTGAGCTTTGGCACAGACAGGACAGCGAGCTAATTCATATCTGCGCTCTATTAATGAAGCTCTATTCCATTCTTATTCCACATCAATGAACAGTATCTAAATGTTAAAAAGATAATCTTATTATGAAGTATTTGGTACTTCCCTATGGGTAAATCACACAGGCTTTTTGTTTAAATACAGAAAAAACGGAGTACAAGAGAAAGGAAAGTTTTATAGGTGCAAAATTTTCCAGGGTTATTTTTGTTCCTTTGTACCCATTCCTACTACTTTCCAGTTCTCTGGAATTATATGTATTATGTGCATTACACTTTGATATGACAAGGACTGGGTGAAAACATATTTTCTCTGGTTGACCGGTTTTACAGAATGGCCCTGGTTTTTTGTCTGTTATGAAAGGGCAAACAAGTGTTTATCTTGTACCAATTCACAGAAAACAGAATATACCATCTTAATCATATTTCTTTCTCTGTTCCCCTCCTGAGCTGAACAGGTGAGTTCTAACAGGTCACAACTTGGCTATATAGCATTTAGACACCTAACTTGTGAAATAATGAGAACAGTATTCAAAGCATATAAAGGACCCTAAAATTTTCTCATATGGTAATATTTTCAATACTTTGTGAATTTAATTTTAAAATTATGGGATATATAGGAGACTTGTTATGCTGGATTTACATCATACTGTATAAATTACATACCCATGTGTATATAGATTGTCATATGCAGATTAATATATGGGTTTTATATTGCTCTTTTAAGACAAAATTCAGAGCCACTGATCACTAACCATATTTCATACTATAGGAAGATTTCCCTTTTCCCTTTTGTGGCATGAAAAAGTCAGTAGATACAACTTACCCCAGGTGGATGCTGCAGAATGGGGTAATCAGTGTGAAAACAGAGTCTCCCAGTTGTATAAGCTACATTGCTAGCATCTGCTTTGTCTTGCACTTGCCAAGTTGGTCTTTATAATGAAAGGAAAAAGAGGAAACATGTTAGAACTGCCAGCACGCCAGACTGTACACATTGAAACTGTGAAATTACAGTACAAGAGTAATTTCATCTTTGAACATGAAAATATTACAACATTATAAGGAAATAAGGATTTAGCCGTGTCCCTCCACCCCAACAGAGGCTTATTTCAGCAGTCCTAGATAAACTTCAACGTGTCAAGGGACGTCTGGCACCAGGGTAGTACCTAGAAGAACAATGGCTTTCCAGTGGCAACACTTTGCTGAATGTAAAGGCCAGTTGAAGACATTAACCAGGAGGCTTCTGCCGGGAGAAATCATCATCTTACTACTGATACTTCAGAAATAAGTGAGTAGAAGCTGACTCATTTCTTTTTATCAACCTTCCACTTTCCTTCTGCCACATGGAACACATTATCAATGAAATACAAAATTGTTAAAGGCCATGTAACTTTCCCCAGAAGTTATTTTTAAGGATTTATAATCTTCGAAAATACAGAGTATCCTTTAAAGGGGGATCTTTCCTGTAAATTGAAGGAGGAAAATGTCTTCATGAAAGTCTTTGGGACTTCCTCCCTTCCTATGACACGCTTTTTGAGAACTAGCTCTGTTTATTTTATTACATAGTTTCTGTCTTGGAATTTGGCAAAATTCAGTAAAAAGTTTTCTGATAACTGCAGTGAAAAAATAAGTCAGCTATATTACAAAGACATGAATACCTCATGTTGCTGCACAGACAAAATGTGTTTTGAGTGACACACCATGCAGAAGAATTTAAGACCAAGGACCACAGGTTTTGTTTACACAAAGTTCACATGGTTGAAGACAGTCCTCAGCAGATGCATGTCATAGATCCAGACAAATGTCTGGAAAAGTGTAATTTACCATACAGAGTCCATATAATTGCAGGCACATAAGTGATTGAATAGAAATTATGAAACTAATTTTCTCTTGTAGAATACTGTAGACCACGTATGTTTCAGATGGTATGTGCCTAGCTTTCCTTCTTAATAACAATTTAAAATGAAAATAGGCTAAAAAGCATGCAGATAAAATTATTTATATACAGTATATAAATGCTTTTGTTCTAGGAGTGGTATTTAGTATACAAACTATGCAAAATGCTAAAATTAAATTTCTGCAATTGCCAGGGGGAAAACCCCCTTGAATATCTGCAAATGTGTTTAACTGTCTGGGAGAAATAGTTTTTATTATTTGGTATGGCACATATTCATCAGTACATTACATGCGTAACAGCATATATTCATCAGCACATGACCTCAGTACTCAAGTATTTATCATTTTCAACCACACTTCCACAGTTCCCAGTTTGACAGCCAAAAAATAGGCCCTTATATCATTCTTGTAATTAGTGCTGAAGGCAGCTAGGTTTGTTCTGTCTTTAATTTAATAGGCTACGGTGTCACTTGATGGTTCTAAAACAATTTAGCACATTTTAATTGTCTCATTTATACTAAATATATAAAATTGCTGGAGTGATAACACTTTCTAGAATCATTATAAGCTTTTGCAAAAGCAATCATTGCTTTTGTGCTCTCAGGATTTGCAAGGGAAGCTGGTCCCTAGGAGCTTTGCTTCCACACAGGGAGCTTTGGTCAAAGACGAAGTTACTGATTTGAAATCAAAGATGCTAATAGGGAGCCCAGCACTGAATATGGAGAAATCAGCCTCACTTTGTCTAAGTCTCAACTGAACTGAAGCATCAACTTGGCCGTGTTGGGTACACAGGTAGTAAGGCTAGTGCCAGAGGACTCTTGGACTTTAGGGAGAGAAAAGTGGGTTGGAATGGTTTATGGTTTAGTAATTAGGGCCAGATTTCAAAGTCCATTGCTCAGGCTGTTTGATAGAGTAGGAAGATTGGCACCAAGCAGGTGTAGCAATTTTTTGCATTAGATAGCAACATGGGCTCAGTCTTCATGAATAAAAAATCAGACTGTTACATTTTTAGTCCTGCAAAAGTGCAGTACTAGGAACTGAAACCACATTTGAATCATTTGGTCTTACACTTCATTAAAAGTCTATGTCTCATTCATATGAGATTTGGGACACATGTCCTTCTCTTGCTGCTGAAGCCCTCTAGGACATACTGATGGATTGGCTGTTTTCATGGGAGTGCTGAAGCCCTGAAGGAAGGCCCTCACAACACACCAAGCACTGTACAAGGCTTCAGAACAGAGGAGGAACACCAGGTCTAGGGCATGAGAAGTTGGAAAAATTACTTGTGATATGACTGGAGACTTCGTTAATGGAGTTGGGTCTCCATAATGGAAAGAAAAAGGTTAATTTAAAAATGTGGAAACTCTTGATGTTGTTATATGGTTGATACAGAGAATGTTTCCACTTTTTACAGTAATGACATTTTAGGGAGGTTGCACCAAGCAGACATCTAGACAAGAAAAAAGGTTTTTTTCTTTCATGTGTCAGAATTATATTAATTGCTGTTACATTTCAGTTTAAAATTCAGGCCCCAGTTGAGGTAATGTTTTATTTGGCAAGTTTTCCAATTCCAAGTTTGTTCTTTTATTTATAATATTTTGTAGGCCTTGTATTTGACTTTCAGTGAAATAGCAGGGAAATTACCCAAAGTTATTATTTTATTGCAGCTGTAAAAGCCATCCCAGAATTGGATGCCAGTAAGAAATGAACTTCTGTTTCAGAAGTGAAAATTATTATAAGTATTAGCTACAAACATTTCTTCTTCGTTAGATGGAGGTAACTGACTCAGCTCAGCAAGACGTGAGTTACCACCACCATTTGTCTACTCAGTAAGTGCCTGCAGAGGTAGAGCCTCAGTTTGCCAGTTCTTAGCATCAAAAGGATAATTTACAAGTGCCTGCTTGCCCTCCTTCAAACTGAACTCTGCTTGTTGGGATTGGTTATGGCTTTCCAGAGCAGACTTTGTTGAAAGCAGGGAAATGGGTACTCAGCCCATCTTCTTGGTGATGTGGAACAAAATACCCATCATCTAAGTCTTACCTATTTCCATGACTCAAATCAGACTAAGCAAAGGTTTCATTACAGATAATTTCCACCGTTCAGAAGGGGATTGGATTAGGGATTTTTGGTTTTGTTCCACGGTATAGATAAGTAAGTTTATCTCATTGTTATCCTATATTTGACAACATCTGTTTTCAGGCACTTTTCCTTCTCTAAGCAGTTAATGTTATTGCTGCTCTTCTTTACATACCCTACCTGTAACAGCAAAGCAATTCTCTTGTGCAGTATATAAACTTGATGCCAAATTTTCTAATACATAGAGAAAAAAACCATACACCTTGCTTTAATAAATTAATCTACAAAATAGATACAGCAAACTTAGATGAAGGACATTAGAGGTGATGACAACACTGGCAAAACAAAGATATTATCAAACTTACCTATAAAATGTGAGATGCAGGAACCCAATCCTGCGGCCAAGTCTAATGAATTCTCCCTGCCTTGTAGCAGCTCCTGTCAATAGAATGATTCGTACTTTCTTTAGGGTGCACAACCACTTGTATGCACTTTCATCATTGTACATGATTTCTTCAAAAGATATTTTGAGAAGCTGAAGGTCTGAGTCCCAGTACTGGTGTTCTGAAATGGAAGAAATAGAGAAACAAATGCTTAGCTGTTTTAGCATCAGAACATGAAATCAAAGCATGAATTTAGTGGGATTTCTATGTATTTGTGAATATCCCTCAATCCTGCAAACCACTTAAAATGGGGTCCCTGAGTTTGCATGGATGACAAGCAAACTTATGATGAAATTCAGCAAGACACTGCAGTATTGAAATTTTAGGTCAGATGTTGAATGAAAGGACAGTTTGAAAGGAGTATTTTTGTTAACGGTGCATCAGAAATGTGTGTATTCATTTTACTGTCTGTACTGGTGAGCCACAAGAGTGAAAATTTGAAAGTACAACTGCTTTGAAAGTTTCTTGTCAAAGCTGAAACACCATGGATCACCCTAAGACCTCCCTCATAAGTCAACCTACAGGGTTACTTGAGTTCAGACTCATCACTTGGGACCATAGTGGTGTTACCGGAGTTCAGCCAATTAGCCTGCAGGGTTACGTGAGGTTAAATTCATCAGCTTGAACAATGCTGGGGTCATGTGAGGTCAACCATGTAGCCTATGGGGTTACTTGAGGTCAAACTCATTGGTTGGGATGGTGCTGGAGTTACTTGAGTTCAACCAATTAGCCTGCAGGGTTACTTGAGGTCTAACTCATTGCTTCAGACCATGTTGAAGTCATGTGAAGTCAACCAAGTAGCCTGTGGGGGTTACTTGAAGTGAAACTCATGGCTTGGGACCATGCCAGCCCATGCAGAGCTCTGTGAAGAAGCTTCTCAAAACCTGAAGCCAGAGGTTTCAGTTTCCCTTGCCTGTGTCCATGAAACACTTTTCATGCCCATTCATTTTCTGCCCCTCTGCTCTGCTGAGACCCCACCTAGAGTGCTGCATTCAGCTCTGGGGTCTCCAACACATGAAGGACATTGACTTCCTGGAGTGTAGCAGGGCATGCCCCCTACCCTTAAGAGCTTATCTGTTGCTTGTTAGCTGGTGCAATAACGCAGGGCATCTCGCCCCTCACATAAGTTTGCAAATTGGTGAAATAACTCCATCAGGACAGCTTGTTTTGAGTTAATGAGTTATTTCAGCACCATGGGATTACCATTCCCAGTTGACAATAAACAACTTGCTGTGGAAGCAGATGTGGAAAGCTGGAATTTCTGACTGACAGACATCCCATTTTGCAAACTACAAAAGCTACACCATACTTTTACAAAGCAGAAGTCTTCTGCACATTCCCTGGAAATGTGTGGGGTCTTCTCCACAAAGTTTGGGACACCTGCTTTGTGGTTACTCTCTCAAGGGTTGAGTGAAAGGACTCTGTGTACACTATCACCAATTCAGTGCTAAACTACATTGACTCCTAATCTATACTATTTCTTTGCTAGCTGTAATATAGGTACCTTTATGTCGTGCACTGTTTTATATAATCTACTAGTAGTTCTTTTGTTTTATACTGTGTAGTAAGTAACTCTGTGTAAGGCCTTTTGTCTGTTAATCTCCTGTCTATTCAATAAAAAACTCATTTCATAATAGACCTAATTGGCCATTCTTAAGAACTTGCTAGCCAGAGCAATTTAGGTGCAGGTCACCTAAGCTGAGCTGCTGCCAAAAATCTGAGCCTAAGGCAGGGCTTGTCTAAAGATCTCACTTGATCCATAACATGCAGTGAGTCCAGGGGACACCACCAAGTTGATCAGAGGGATGGAGCACCTCTCATATAAGGAAAAGCTGAGAAAATTGGGATTGTTCAGTCTGAAAAAAGAAGGCTTTGGGGTGACTTAACTGTGGGTGGTGAGGCACTAGAACAGGTTGCCCAGGGAAGGTGTGGAGGTGTTCAAGGCCAGGTCCAATGAGGCTTTGAGCAACCTGGTCTAGTTGAAAGTGTCCCTGCACATGGCAGGGGGGTTGGAACAAGATGATCTTCAAGGTACCCTTCCAACACAAACCATTCTGTGATTCTGTGATCCCAGAGCACTGCTGGAGGAACTCTACCACTGGGGCTCCCTTGCATCTCTCACTAGGCGTGTTTCACTTACTTGTAACTTTGGTAAACCTTAACCATTCAACCTGAGGTTTTCTATAGCAGTATATGCCAAAAGCTTAAACAAATATTAAAAGGAATCAAGCACCTAGACCAGTGAAAATTATAATGTTCATAACTTACCAGTAGCATACAGGAGATTTAGGAGAACTCTGATAGACTAATTTGTCTCTGTGGAGAAGCTAGTAGGAAGCACCTCTTTGCTAACCATCTGTTTAAAACTTCTCACTATGTATATTTTAAGATTTTCAGAAACATATACCAAAATCAAATTAATATCCTTCACTAAAAGGCAGTGCTATAGCCATTCATTAGTGCAGGCAAAACCACATAATAACAACTAAACTCCATGATTCTTTGTTTTGAGCTCAGTATCATAGGCCAAGATCACTTAGTTAAAATAATAAAATGTTGTTCGACCCCTCCCCATTCAACCCCTATTTTTTTCTCTCAAATTAATGTTGCCAGGACCAATTTTGCTAAACAACACTGAAACCAGTATCACCTAAGTTTTAATGGCTGTAAGTGTATTCAGCCAAGAACTCAAGGGAACAGTAATGTAGAAAGGAAAAAGGCAGGATATTAATCATGGAGCTTAAAGCACAATTTCTCACCAGGACACTTTCTGGAGCCTCACAGTGGTTAATGCAGTTAACTTTCATTTAATTTGTCTGTGCTACTGGCAGAGGACACTGGAAGCTACAGTTGTGGGCCACATTTGTTACAAATAATAGTGATTTTCTTCTGCAGAATTCCAGAGAACATTCAAAAATCCTGTATGGTGTACATGGACCACTGAATCCATCTTGGTCTTTTCTTTATTTGTACATTCATAGGGATTTAAAAATAGTACAGTATAAAAGACAAGTAAAATGACTGCCCATGCAGCTGAAGGAAAGCTTCTATGGGGAGTTAGTAGTGATTTTATTGTTACAAATTGCACTTGTAAGCCCCCTTAGTACATGGAACCTGAAACTACTACAAGTTTCCAGTACAAATGAATCTTAGGTGAAGATATAACTTTTATTAAGCTGCCTTGCTAGAAAGCATCATTGGTAATTGTTTTCTCCCTTGTATTTGTACTAGTGCTTATCATAGAATATAGAATCACAGAATGGTTTGGGTTGGAAGGAACCTTGAAGATCAGCTGAATCCAATCCCCCTGCCCACCTTCCAGTAGACCAGGTTGCTCCAAGCCCCATCCAACCTGCCCTTGAACATTTCCGTGGACTGGGCATCCACACCTTCTCTGGGCAACTTGCTCCATGGAAGCAGTGGGTCTTTTCTATTTTATGAAGGTTGTCTGGAGCAAAAGGTGTTGAGGGGAGGGATGGCCCAGACCAGAGAGCCACCAAGCACCTGGGCTCTACACAGCTGTGTCCCCATGCCTGTGCCAGTTGCCTCATGGCCTTCTGCCCTGCTTTCACCACACACACCATTTGCCACTACCCAAAACATTCACTCAGTGTATTCAATGTTATTTCACAGTAAAAAAAAACATTTTATCATTGAACAGAGAGCATGTAAGCCTTTAGAACCCCCCACTCTGACAGCATTCTGTCCCCTCCTCGGACTCCAGTTGGGCTAGCTGTGGTGCCAGAGAGTGGCAGACACCTTGGAGCTATCAACTGCTGCAGCTCAGCTAAGCACAGAAGCAATATATCCTGGTGATTATGACTGTCCAGGCTCTTTCATAGCAACTTTGGGTCTTACATGTTTCAGACTTTTTGTGGACTATGAATAATGGAACATCAACTTGCAGAATGAGGAAATGAGGTGTGATCTGTTCACTTGATCTGAAAAGCTGTGCTGGTAGCAGATACCAAAGATCATTTGGACAGATAAATGGGCCTTTTGAAGGTACTGTAATGCACAGAAATAGATGTGAGGTAATTACTTTTTCTCCTGTGTAAAAGACCTATTTCAGATACTCCCCGAATATAAGTGTCTGCCTCCTTGTTCTCTTCTCCCTTATTTCCACTTGTAATACCTCCTAAGTTTTTAAGTTTACTGGCTTGTATGCACAAATAAATATACACACACGTTCAAACCAAAGATGGTGCACAGTAATGGGTAAAAAGACAAAGATGCTATTTCTTACTTTTTTTTTTTTTTGCATAAAGGTAACATTGATTCTAGTTTTTTGCAAAACATGAAACATTACTGGTTTAAGTAAAGCATTCTCTTAAATATTGAATCAGAGCTTTTATTCTTACAGTAAAGACATATTTGTTTTTCCTTGCTTTTATATATTTAGTCTGAAGCTGCTATTCTTAGAAGAGTGTACTATAAAGCATGAAAAGATTTTATCTAGAATAATTGTTTTGTTTAAATCACAACTACCTTACGTGGTATTGTAGCTAATATTCAGATTACTTGCCCAATCATCAGTCACAGAGATTACACACTAAAAGTGAGACCACATGTCGTGGGTTTACCCAGGAAGGGTCAGTCTTTCAAGTGACTTATGGTGCAGGAAGTAGTGCACTTTGCTTCCTGGGAAACAGAGCCAGTGACCAGTTAGTTTTGAGTATTGATGGGTGTATAATCCAATTAAAAGTTGTTCCGCCTCCAGGGAAAAAAACATATTTAAGAGAGATACACCTGAGAAAAAACCCTCTTCTTCTGTCCTGTTGCTGCCAGAGAAGCAAGTCCTGTGCTTCTCTCTCTGGTAAGGCTGGGCCTTTGCCTTTTCTCCCCCCCTCCCCTCCTCAGAGCGGGGAGGGGGGGAGGTTTGGAAGGGAGTTTGCAGCAGCAGTGCAGCTGAACGTGGGGGAAGACCCGACCTGAGATCTCCGGCTGCTGGGCAAAACATTTTAACTACAGCGGGCAGTGCCGGGCCGGCTCCCTCCGGGCCGGCTCCCTCCAGGCCGGGTCAACTTCGCAGAGCCCAGCCCTTGCTCTGGGCCGGGCAGAGGCCAGGCCGGCTCCCCCCAGGCCGGGCCAGCTTCGCAGAGCGAGGCTATTGAGACTCTTAACTGCTTCTGCAGCCCGGCTCAGACTTTTTAAACAACCCGGGAAAAATCATGGGACTGTCGCAGAGGCCCGAGAAAGAAATTAACCCTTTCGTTACCCAGATCAAACTTGCAGAAACTGATCTGCTCTTGCACAGATAGAAGAAGAGTGAGGACACTTACAAAAACACAGCATAGAGACTCAAAGTCAGTGAGAGAAGCAGAGCTGAAGCTTAGAGGGAAGGAGCATGAGGAGTGCTACAAAGTAAAAGCTGAAAATTCTTCTGTGAAACCATGATTGAGACCAAGCTAAAATATTCCCTGTAATATATGACAAATGGTCTAAGGGGGGATGTGACGTTCTACCTGCAGCCAGTGCAGCCAGTGAATCAAGGCACCTGTGTGAAGATAAGTAGATATTGAAGTAATTGCAGCCTGATGAGAAATTTGAGCAGAGAAGAGAAGAAGCTGTAATCCAGATCCCTTGCCCCGGGGAATGGTCAAAGGAAATTTACATTGCCAGTCATAGAAGAAGGGGATTTCTTTGCGGCAGTAGTAGAACAACTCATCCTTAAAAAAACACCCCATGAACTGTCATAACCCACCGTAGTAGCAGTGGGAAAGCTACTGGTGTGGGAGGGACGTTCCACAACAAGCAGAAATCTTTTTCTCCTGGGCAGCTGCTAGTTGTGAGGCTGAAAACCATAAGAACGGTATTTCTTGTGGAGAAGTCAACATGGTAAAGCAGGAGAAAACTCCTCTCCCTAAATGACTGAAAAAAGACTAATTTAGAAGTGGTAAACTGACTGAAAGTCAAAGTGTTGTTTTTTTGTATCGTCATTGAAAAAATGGAGAGATGGGAAGAGCAAAAGTGTTCTGACGGGTTTGTTCTGGTTCTTAATTTTTTTTCTTCCTTTTAAGTCTGTTAATAAACTTTCTTTATATTCTTTAAAGTTTGAACCTGCTTTACCTACTCCTAATCCTTATCTCACAGCAAAATTAAATAAAATCTGGTAAGTGTGCTGGCGTTTAGCCAAGAATCTCAGGTGAACGAACTCAAACCACTACACCACATAAACATTTGAGAAATTATGCAGGTGGGATCACTTATAAAATGCCTATATCTCTGTTTATTCCAATATCCCTTCAATGGACAGGACCAATAAAAACTATTACAAATTCCAAGGAGCTTTCAGAATTGAGAGCTCTGGGTAATTTCACCTGGTGACTGAGTGACATACTATACTTCAAACAAATGTGAAGGCTTCTTTTTTACCTCTTTCTAGATATAGGTAGGAAGCACAAAATACAATGTGCTCATAAAAAAAAATTGAACCCAGACACTACATAGTCACAATAATTTTCAGCTGCTAGTGTTCCTCGTTCATCTGGCTAAGGCTAGTTAGATATGGTCCAAGAATCGCAACACACATTCCCATATACAAGCTATCCACAAAGACCATCTTCTATACTCAACCTGTGTTTCAAAGAAGCTGCAGTATGATTGACAAGCTGTTGAATTTTGTAATATGTTCACAAAATAAAAAAAGTGCAAACCTTGAGGAGGGATATAACCTCACCTAATTAAATTCCTTTTTGAGACCACTCCATGGCCAGCTACTCACTGCTCCACTGTGTTTAACTTAATATACATCTTTTCACACACTTGAAAGATGGTGAAAAAGTAAAATATGAATGTTTTCCCTCTTCTCTATTAGAAGTTAAGAAATTAAAATAGCACTAAGTATGTTGTGTGAACTGCCAAGAATACCCTTTGAAAGACAGTGCAGGTAAATAACCATGTGAAAACTAATGGAACATTTTAAGTTTCATCTTTTCTATCCTAGTTTTCTTACTGCCTTGCTAATAAATATTTTCCTAATCTTCCTGAAACAAGAAGTAGAATTTCAAGGAATATACCAACAGATTTTTCCTCACTTTGGAAAATAAATACATGCACCTGGAATTGAACTGCAGCTCCAGGAGTCCCAGGCTTCAAGGCTATATGGATTGTAGTGTCTTCTTGTTCAAATTCCTGACGTCTATTGTTCTTGCTAGAAGTTTCACATAATATGGGATGACCCTTCTGCAGCAGGACATGGGCTGTGGTGTTGGGTTTTCAGGTGAAGAGCTTGAGTGGGATCTTTGCCAGTATTTCCTGGTGGTAACTGATCCCACTCAAGCTCTTCATTGTTTTATCATAGCACAATTTTTTCTCACTGCATAAGGCAGTTAATACAGCTTCCATTGTACTATAGTAGAAATATTAGAACATATGCTCTGAAACCCAAAGGGGTAAGAAAGATAGGAATAAGTCATTAGTACCTGGACAGCCTTAGGTCTCACTAGCACAGGAAAATGCCCAAACTTTTAAAGTAAAAAATTACTTTTAACTTCATCCTCCTAATATTATCAATCAGGACGTAGTAGAGAAACTGAAAATACCGTTGATGCTGTTAACATCCTGATTCAAACTTTTGTGGATATATAACCAATATGATATTATCACATTTTAAAGGACTATGATAATCTGAAACCTTTAAACTGCTGTTAAAACCCTAACCTAACCTAAGGTTAAAAATATTAAGTACGACTAGATACTAGCTCTGCAGAATCTTCTCTTTCATCCAAAGGAAAATATCATTGTGATGTTGTCTAATTTCCATACCCCGCCCCCCCCATCCTGTTGTTGGTATGCCAGCATTTTGGAAAATGAGCCTCACCAAATGCAATGAAGTTAGACACTGGATACTGGCTTACTTAGTGTCTATCACAAGCATACTCTACTACACACAGCATCTGAATTACAGACATGGTAAATCATTCCTGTGGCATCTGCTGGGTAGAACTCAACTAAACAGAAAGAAAAAAGAGAGAATCTTTGAGACACCACAGCTGTAGAAGTAGAATATGACTCCTTTGCTGCTCTTTTGGGAGCATCTTGTAAGCTGGGATGAAATGAGCCGTGATATACACAAATAGCAGATTTTGATTTTGCATATTGCATGGATAGGATCTGGCAATATTTTAGAGGGAAATCTTGGCATACTGCTATAGAGCTATTTATAGTCACTTCATCATGCACTGACAATCAGACCTACTCTTCTTTTTGGGTTTGACACAATGCCTGACACCTAAGTTTTTTGAATCAGAAACTATGATGGAAAAACATTTTTTAAAAAAGCAGCACTAAAAGCAAATAACCACTTGCAAAAGGAAAAAACAATAGCCACAGCTGTGATAATGTCAGTAGTGAAGGTTAACCTTTAACTACAGCAGTCTGGTAAGCTTGCGTTTCTCTTTGTTGAACCATCATGCAGGGCTGGCATTCCTTATCACTATACTGCTGGGATATGATTAGCTACTTAAGGGCATGTAATTTGCAGTGTGCAGCTCCACTAACCACAAGGAAGTGGGTTCTAAACTTACCACAATACACAATGAGAAACAAATCTTAAACAGCCAGCAAGAAAACTCACAGGCTGCAACATTTTTTTGCAACTGAAACCTGGAAAAACTGCAAGAAGGTATCAATCATAATAAGCCAGGGCTTTTCTGAGAATATGAGGAAGAGCTGAATGACGCCAATTAAATGACACCAATTAAAAATTGGTGTAACATTTATATACATAATTTCTTCAGATCTACCACATGAAACAGACTTTGAAAAAGCATTGCCCAAAGAATGAAACAGATCTTTGGCATATATTTTTACCTGGATGGCTCCAATGGAGAAGAGCAGTGGCAGAGGAGAGAACTGGCTTCCAAAACATGCACTGTATTTAGGTGCCAAGAGTAAGCACTGTGCAAATGCATGCATGTGAAGGCAAATCGCAGCCAGTTAAGACTTCATAATAGGTGAAAAAAGTAGCATTACATCTGAAATACTGGAATCTCAGTTAATACCTTTGCCAATGAACAAAACCAAAAATCTAGATTATTTTGTCTGGGTATTAATTAAAGCAATGTTCAATTTATGTTGATCCCTTCGAAGGCTACAAAACATCCTGCTAGCTTCCACAGCATATTCATTTTTAGAAATAAAAGTTCTTACTACCTGAAAAATCAAGTCTAGTTTCCCTGAATGAGGTTTGTACCTTCACCATGTTCACTCAGGAAGCATGTCAAACCCTTAAAAATAGTAAATACAGCAGTTGAGGTTTGCCAAAATTAAAGTAGATATAAACTTTTATATTACCAGGGGAAAAAAGTTCCATTCTTAACTATGAAGAGTCTGTTATAGCATTCACTGAAATGAATGGAAATATTTTTTTAAAAAATCATTTAAGTTTTAAAACAGTAATGTCCTATTTTAACAGATACTGTCTTAACACTGAATACAGATGCACAGCTTTCTGCAGCAGCAGATCTCGCAGGCACACTATCAAGAGCAATCGCAGATATCTTGCAAGCTTTCACACTTTCATGATCAGTCTGAAAGCCTGTCAAAGGAATGATGATGTGCATCATGTCAAACCTAGTGGGTTTATAATTATTCACTTAAAAGTGTAAGTGATTTGTACAGGGTAAATATTACAAATCAGTTGTACAAAATACTTTGTGTTCAAAAGACACTCTACCACTAAAATATGTATAGGGAGCAAACAAACACAATTGAACTTCAGCACTACACAATGCTATGCTACACAGTTACTTTTTAACAAGAGGACCATGAAAAGGGAAAAAATATTTCAGTTGTAACTCCCTTGCAATTCTAAATAATCTTTGTTTTTGAAAAAATGTAGAAAAATTTAAATAGTTTTAACAGCACACACACACTTGCATAGTCACAGACCACCGCTGGTACAGGCTCATTTGTGAGACCTACTAACACTTTCTGGAAATAAAAGGCTTTTAGGAAAGTAAATGCAGCTCAATCAGTAGTACTTCTCTCAGGTATAGAAGGTAGAAGAAGGAAAAGATAGCCACGGGTCCCTGTCGTGCATGCACAGCCTGGCACTGGGCACCAAGGGTCCTTGCCACTGCTTCAGCTGGGCAGACCTGATCCTCACACAGGCACCTCTAGCCAGGGCTGTCAGTGTCAAACCCCTTGCATTTGACACAAGCATGGATTTAATTCCTACCTGGTAAAAACAAATCTGCTCGCATTGCAGCTCTGGCTTCTTCAGAGAAGCATCATTTTTTCAACCACTCAGCTTCATATTCTCTTGTGTGTTCATCAGGCCATGTAATAGAGGTCTTTCAACACAAAAGAAAAGGTGAGTTTAAAAAAAAAAATTTGAAAAACATTATCTAGAACAACAACAAAAACCTTTAGAAATGGCAGAAATCATAATATTTAGATCAATAATATCAGAGTTAAGCTTTTCCTGGAGCATGATAGCAAACAAGTAAACCCAACCTGAACACCATTCAAATTCTGATACTTTTTATAAATGCTCATTTTCATTTCAACCCATGACTTAATTTGCTGTTTTGTGTGGACTGTTTCCACTGTGGGAGCTGCACTTAATAGAGAGAAGGGAACTGTAAAAACTGGCACATGTCACTGGGGAGAGCACTTTACCCCAACTCAGAAGAGCGAAAATATCTTGCAAAACACCAACAGCTTGTGAGAAAAGAAAAAGAACAAGGCAGACAAGAACCTTGTGCTAAGAGAGAAATCCATCTCCTGCTTTTGAAAAGTCTTCCCCCTATCAAATACATTTTTAAAAAGTGTTGGGTTTTTCAAGTCCTGAAAAAAACATGGGAAGAAAGCATTTGCTTGTCATGAACTGAAAGAACTCAGTCCAGCACAGGCCCTCAGCTGAATTTTTAAGGTAGATGAGTAGGTATCAATTCCCATTTCACATAATTCTGCTCATTTACATGATGCTAAAACACTAGTATCATTTTAGTATTAATGCTGTGCTTTCATCAGTTTCTGAATGTAAGTGGAAGCAGACAATTCCTAATTTGTCTAATCAAATACTGAATTTACATTGTGTTAATTTTGTCTACAATCAACTTGTAGACAGAATTCTGGGAGCCCAGAATTCCTCACCAGAGACCCTTACTCTGTGGCTGAGACATTCCCACATGGGTCAGCCTCTGCAAACTGCCCTGGCAAGTGAGGCTGCCCTGGCTGCCCCAGAGTTGACTGCTGCATATTCAATATGTTTAAAACATCTTTAAGTGTAAAATGAAGGAAATTAGTTTGCCAAAGGAGCCATGTACTGCTTTTAATAAAACGTAAAAAATCTAAATAATATATTAGGTTTTTATGTATCAGGAAAGATTGAAATTCATAAAGAGGGCAGCTCCTATCCTCTCTTGCTCAATAACCTTCTCCTTTTCAGGAATAAATGTTAATGTAAATAGATAGACAGAGATACAGACATTAGGCCAATTCTGATTATTGTATTCAACTTTGGTTTGAGTTCTCACTCTAAGATGAAGCTCATTGAAAATTTGCTAACAAGCTGATATTTTTGTTACAGATTAAAGTCATCATCCTTTTGCCATTTGTATTTCAGATTTTCAAGCCATTTACTTAAAGAATAAAGAGAGAAAAAAGTGTAAGTGTAATTAAATGTGCGAGAAATGTCTGTATTTTCAACATTAGTGATGAAGAAGTATATGACAGAATTTTAAAAAGCATTATTATAAAAGCTGAAGTCTGGGTTTATGCAGCCTCTGCATAACATCTATAAAGTAAAGTTTCATATGAAGGTGGAAAGATCTGAGTTCCCCAAATCGTGATTTTTCCTAACAGCTTTGCAATACCTGGTAAGGTTTGCAAATAAGCAAACTGTGATTAGAGTACAACTTGGAATTGTCTTGAATTTAGATTAATAAGCATTGTTAGAAAAGTTTCATGAGAAGGTGAACGATGGTTTGCTTCAAATACCTTTTTTCTATCTGCCAGAGCAACCTGCTTCACCACGATGTTCACATCCAGACCCTTGAAGAGCAGCCTGCGTGCTCTGGCAGAGGGCAAGAAGTAGAGGGGACACTGGCAGTTGTCCCTCAGCCAGACACAGGGGTAGCTGCTCTCACTTCCATCCTCCCACTCCACACAGGCGAAATGACCCTCATACAAAGCTTCCACTTTCTGTATCCCTGGGCTCATGCTGAGCTGCTGGACAGCATGGAGCCCCGGCACAGCACGCTGACTACAAGGATGAGTGTTCTCAGTGAGCAGGCTCCCACCCTTCTGCACTAGCAGCTGGCAACACACCTGGCCTCCAGGGACTCTGGTCCTCAGCAGGGAGTTAGTAACTGCCCTCCACCTTTTGGGTTCTATATTGAAAGCATCAGAGGGAGAACCCTGTCATGGAGTTCCTAAAACACCAAGAAGATCAGCTTATTACTGAAGAAGTCAGTACAGCAAAAGAACAGTGTTACAATGATTCCTACCTCCCTTCTGACTACCTAGACTCCAGGAATATTCATTATATATTGCTTACAGAGGGTGTACTCAGACACATCTATTAAAAAATCCCTTCAATTTGATCCATCATCTTGGCTGTCTTTTGTTTCTACTCCCTCTGACCAGAGATTATGCCACATCCCTAAAAGCTCTCCTCTTTTCCCCTTGGTTGGGAGGGAGCATGTGCAAACCTGGCCTCAGCAAATGAGTCTGTGGGCTATGACCTCCCCCACCCCAAAGCCAGCCAGAGATGATTTTCAGGACAGCTACTGGACTTGACTTTCTTGGGGACACGTTGTCTCCCTCAGCCTTGTTACTTCTCCCTAGACTCGAGATAATTGGACAATAGTGTCACCGTTATCTCATCTCATGTTTCCTTAGGCAGTTTAACTCAGAGTCCAAAGTTCCAGTCAGGAAGCATATTCAGGGAGAAGTGGGCTTTGGTGGTCACAGTTTCTATATACAGTTTTGCCATAAAGGGTCAGAAGTCCTTCATAACAATGTTTAAGCCCTTAGCCATAACGTTTCAGTCTCTCACAAGAAGACACCTCGAAATGAATTCCACAAACCAAAAGCAGGAGCTACTACCAACCATATTCAAAACCTAAAGATTGAAAGTACATACACCATAATCCCTGCTGTGCATACTATGAAATAGAAAACACAGAATCCACCTCCCTGCAAGAAAAAGCTTTATAAACATGACTTTAGCAACAGCAACAGAGTTCTGTGAGAGTTCCTTTCTCCTTTCTATAGATATACTATTTTATTTAAGCCAGCTGCATACTATATTGCAGAAAGATGATGCATCCAGATCCTAAAATTAGAAAAGTTCTGGTCTAATGTTTTTGTTATTCAGAAAAATTCAGGAAGGCTACCTGAATCAATAAGTCATTACATATGTATTCTAATAGATGTTATCAACTTCCAATATTGCATATTTATTAACTATCTTTTATTTTTATTCTTAAGCTCACAGGGCAAAATATTGATGCTACCAGGACCAAAGGCTTGCTAGTTGTCTTTGTGCACAAAAAATGTCCTGGTCTCAGTATTTTGACTCAGAAAGGCCTACTGGAGTTACCAGTTGGTTTTTAAATTTTTTCCTTTGCTACAATTTAGAACTAGGTTACCCAGGACCCTTGGGTTTCCATTTGTTTTTATTTCATTTGATTGAGTATAGCAAAGCAGAATACTGTTTTTTTCTTTCTTGTGTTGGTGGACAGTAGTACCATTGGAACCCAGTAATTACTAACCCTCACCTGCAGTGCAGTACAGCTAGTTTTGTGCATAAAGACTTAAACATCTTTTATCCAAAACTGGGTTTGTATCCAGATTGAATATATTTTCTTTTATACAAATGTGTACATAAATATACATATGTCAATATATATATGTGTGTATTTCTACCATACTACAATTTTCCTTTAATCTATAAAAATACTTATACTGCAAGACTGGCTGCAGTGTCCTTCTGAGATTTCTTGGACAAAGTTTTATTATGTATGACTGCAAAGCTGTGTTATTGTGTTGATTTGGCACAGCCTGGTTTTTGGAAGCGGGGGGGACACAGAGGTGGCTTCTGTGACAAGCTGGTAGAAGGTTCTACGATGTCTGGCAGAGCCAGTTCCTGATGGCTCTGAAGATGGACATGCTGCTGGCCAAAGCTGGGCCAGTTAAAGAGGTTGGTGATGCCTCTGTGTTGACATATAGTCTTGGGATGATTTTATGATATGTATTCCTCTATCGTCTGCTTTATGCCCAGGAATGGGTCCTGTAACTTTAAGCTGGATTCAGGGGGCAGGGGTCGGAGCCGGGGGAACTCTGGTAAGGTTTGTGTTTAAACCCTCACGCCTCTGGGTTCTCTGCTATGCAGCGAGAAGGGAGTTAACATTCCTGTCTCTAGCTAGCTTGGCTTGTGTTAGCTAGGGAAAAGGAAGCTTTTTCCCTGAACTGCGATATCAATCCTTGGCGGCTTCTGCTGTTTCTTCTTGAACTGTTCAGCTTGCTTTTTTGTCCGAAATCAGACGATCCCCAGGAGAGATGGTCGGCAGGACCTGCAGGGGAGCTGCCAGAGTGACTCAGCCTGGTCACAGACTTTGGAAGAAGCTAAGCCAGAGAAAGAAAGGACTCTAAAATCCACCAGCTTTCTCCACAGCGAGAAGGTTCAATATCCTCTTTTTCCCTGTACCCTGTGGGCACTTCATCTGTCCAAATAAACAGGTTTTTTCACTTTCAGTCCAAGAAAACTCCTTTAGTGTGGTGGGGAGGGAATGCCAAATACCCTTTTTCTTTAGAAGGAACGTTGATTCCAGAGCATTTTCTCCTAAACTTGTCTCTAAACTGGGACACATATTTAAGAAGAAAATCAAAACAAAGTGGGGCATGCGCAGTTTTTTTCCTTTATTCAGAAAAGAAGAGGAGGTGAGAACATGTGAGGGAAACAACATGGAGACACCAAGGTCAGTGGAGAAGGAGGGGGAGGAGGTGCTCCAGGCGCCGGAGCCGAGATTCCTCTGCAGGCCATGGTGAAGATCATGGTGAAGCAGCTGTGCCCCTGCAGCCCATGGGGGTCCACGGAGGATGCAGAGATCCACCCACAGCCCGTGGGGGAGGTGCCCATGCTGGAGTGGGTGGATGCCTGGAGGAGGCTGTGGTCCAGTAGAAGACCCAGTGGAGAGACAGGGCCTTTGCTTCCAGGCTGGAGCAGCCTGTCCTTGGAGGACTGCACCCCATGGACAAGTGACTCACGCTGAAGCAGTTTTGGTAGGACTGTTTGCCCATGGCAGGGACTCACGTTGCCACAGTGTTGGGAGAACTGCTGCTCGTGAGCTTAGAACCATGCTGGAGAAGTTAATGGAGAACTGTCTTCCATGGGAGGGACCCCACGGCATAGCAGGGAAAAGACTCCTCTCCCTGAGTGAGCAGAAGATCTCTGGTGAGGAACTGACCAAAACCCCCACGTCCTCTCTCCTTGAGCTGTTGGTGGGAAGGAGGGAGGGGCAAGGGGGAAGAAAGGTGTTTTAAGGGCTTGTTTTACTTCTCATTGTCTTGCTCTGATTCTGTTAGTAATAAATTCACTTTGTAACTCTAAGCTGAGCCTGTTTTGCCTTTGGAGTGTTTTCTCCCAGTCCATATCTCAATTCATGAACCCTTTGTTAATTTTTTTCTCTTGTCTGCGCAGCTGTGGCAGGGGAGGGTGAGAGAGCAACTCTCATGGGTGCCTCATGTTTGGTCAGTGTCAAACCATGACAGTTATACTTCAGGGTTAAAAAAAACCAAACAACCATTTCAACATGCCATTAACCTTTGCTACCTCTGTATTCATTTCAGGATAGTTCTCTGTTCAAGGTAGCAGTTTACCTAATGGTAACGAGTCTCATTGCCTGACACCCGGACAATGCTGTGTTGTCCAGTACAAAGCATGGTACTTACATCCACTTGAATTTAAGCACTTGAGCAACAGAAATGGCCAGATCAAATTATTCACCTACCTTTCAATGTATAAGAAATTCAAGAACAAAGCACTCTTCCCAGAACCAACCATCCAGTTCTTCTGGGGATGCTTTTCTCTGTGTACTAAATATAGTGGGTACTCTTGCAGGTATCTGCTTAAGACAAGACCATGAGAATTTCCTTTAGAAGTTTAAGGCCACCAGGAAGCTCCTCCAGCTTACTAAAGTGCGGATGCAGGAGAAATCCAAAGGTCTGGATATACATATGAAACCCACCTAAGTATTTAATTTCAAAGTTTCTCCATAATATATTTCATACATTCATTACATTCATCTATCCAGTAGCCCACATAATGGTTTTATCACAGATTTCTCATCTTACATAAGTGGATTGCCAAATAATTTTAGTGTTATTCACATGCCTAAGCAAATGCTCTTCTTTAACTTTAGCATGGTGGTTATAATGACCTGGATTTTGCATATGGACATTCTATAAATATTTTTCTTCAAAATGTCACAACAAGGGACTGGAAGAAATACTAATCCTTTGCTTTCTGAATGTCTTGAAGGAAAGATTCATCACTAAATTTGAAGCCCTATGTGAAGCTAGCCAGATTTAAAGGGCTTCTACACATCTCCTATTTTATCATTCAATTAAGAAATCTAAAGTTGCTTCTAAGAGACTCCAAATACAGTAGTGGTAATAGAAAATCACATTTTTTATGGCAAGAAACTGAGGTGAATTTATTGTCTTTCTATCACAAATGTCACTTAACCGGTATTTGTTCATCTGGTAATAGGTAACTTAGTCACACAAAATGCATGTCAAGCTGTGAAAAGCCAATTTAATTTTGATTTGTCTCAACACTGATTGTCAGAGGCATGTGGGGGAGGGGTTGAACATATGCCACTTGCAGGAGGCAACTAGGAGAGGATGGGAGAAAGCTTTGTTTCTGGGGAGCCTTTGCCTGACAACCATTTCATGTCTCACATGGGACAGGCAGTCAGCAGGAGAACACCAAAGACACTGTACTCTCCAGAGAGGTTCTCCAATCAGACCGTGAAAGGCCTCCACCGATGGACTGCAGTGGAACATTGGACTGGGCCAATGGTCTCCTGTCAGCAGGCAGACTAGGATGAGCCAGGGGGCATAAAAGTAACTGTTGTCACAAGCTCTGGGGATTTTTGACTATGACTTTTTGAGTCTTGTCTTTTTGGGGCTTTTTTGAGTCAGGGCTTTTTGAGTCTGGGGGCCTTTTGAGTCTTGTGTTTTTACTTTGGCTCCAGCCTGCTGAGGTCTGCTTCTTGCCCTGGCCCTACCCTGTGTTTTGTCTCTTTTGCCCTGGCTCCAGCCTGCCTTTTGGCTCTCCTGCCTTCACTGGCCCTTGCTCGCCCTCGTGTACTCGCCTTCCCTCCATCTGGGCACCTGGCAGGACATCGGCTGACCTCCAAGCCTCATGTGTAGCCTGTGTTCTGCCCTTCCCCTTTGCCCATCCCAGCTGCCTCCTGTCCTGCCTCCCTGTGTCCCTGACTAACGCCCTGCCTGCTTCGTCCCTGCATTCCTGCCTGAGCCACCCTGCCTGCCTCTGATCCAGCCCATCACCATGATCCCCGCCACAACCCTCTCCAGGGTCCCTCACCTCCTGCCCTACATCTCCACTCACCTCGTGCCCAGCTGCCTGTCGCCGCGGGAGCTGTGTCTGTGGAGCTGAGCCTCTCTGAGAGCCGTGCAGGCTCCCCAACAGGCAGCCTGCACATCACTCTCTGCCGCTTGGACATCAATAGCACTCCCCGACCCTCTAGTGGGTAATGCCCGTGTTTTGTCTCTGTCTCCTCTCTCTCTCTCTCTCTCTCTCCCCCCCCCATCCTTTTCCATTTTCCTTCCTCCTTTTCTTTTTTTTTTAGTCCTCTTTTGTAGGGCAACTATTTTTTCATTACCAATAAACGGTTCTCAGATACAATGCTGTCTCGTTTGACTTAATTTCATCCTGGACCATCTGTTTTAAAAGAACTCCTCACAGTTCCCCACAGCAGAACACGACACAAGCAGAATATCTTCTAAATCCATGACAGCAGGTTTTGTAAATGCTTTGGAACAAAAGGCTAACCTAAAAGAAACAGATGCAACCAATCCTCACAGGCACAATTTCCAGATTAAAAAAAAAAGTATAATAAAACTGCTGGGAGCTACTGAGGTGAGATACATGTAATTTAAGTTATGATGGGAAAGGCTGTAAGCCAATGCAAATTTTCATCTTTGCTTGGATGTGAGGCTTTTACAGATGTGTTCAACCCACCTAACTTCAGACATGTACCATTATGACTTACACCCAAACATCAGATAGACCAGCATCAACACTCCTAAATAACAGGCGTATTTGGATCACAATTCAGCCAACCTTTTCAGAAACCTACTTTAGGAGGAGACAAACCAAACTCTTCTTTCTCTCCACTGAGTACAAAAAGAACCTCAGTTACTAGCTCCAACATGCATGTTACACCATGTTACTTACACTTCAGCAAGAGTACTTTTCATGGCGTTAATTTTATGATTCATTGATGCTTTTATTTACTGACACCCTTCGCCATGTACAATTCGCTAAACACTAAACTGCTGGGAGAATCACAATGTCAGCCCTAGACTTCACTGTGACACAGAAAAAGTCTACACAGTGATGCCCCTGTTCCACAAGGCTGTAGTTTTTGGTGTCATCAGACAAACCTATTGTTAGTCATAAAGTGCTCTCTTGAAATATTTTCAGTCCTAAGAGCCAGAATCTGAAAGAGCCATTGCATCCCACAGAGAGAGGGGAGGATCTCCTTCACAGGCTGCAACAGGAGCATTCGATATCTTCAGGACAGGAAATTAATCTACTGGACACTTTGCAATATTAATAAAAATAATTATATGTGTCTTTTAAAATATGTGAATCTACTTGGTTCACTGCCCCAAACATAATCAGCTCTTTCATTTATGTCTATTTATTGAAGTCAATGAACTTGTAACTGCATGCCACCACTGTTAATTAGGAGACAATTGGGCACTCAAGCTTTGGTATTATTCAGTTTGCTGGTTATGCAAGAGGAGGTGTGAAAATTATTATAGCAAAAAGATTTCCCTTGTGGTGAAGTTAAGCATTTACTATTTAAATACACTGTAGTGTTTACTTTAGACTTATGTCTCTGTCTTCACTAAAGTAAAGCAATTCTTTGGGTTACTCACCTGCCAAGAGAAATCCCGTAACAATAAAAAGGCTGTTTATTATTTACCTTGAGCTATTCATATCATAGTGTCACTGTTAAAATGAAAACCCAGTTCAGAGAGACTAAACATATTTGCTATGACATGCCTTCTGGAGATTTTTCTACTGAGATACACAAATTCAATAGATCTGCAAGACTAGTTTTTGTCCTATACACACAGCACCAGAGCAGAAGTTTCTCCCTTCAGGAGGATTTTTTCTGATTTGCATGAGTGGAGTGGTAAGAGTATTCTGGGTTAAGTTCTGCACAGAGGTCACCCCACATGTCTTCACTGGTCTACTTCAATAAAGCATTTCACATCAACCAAGGATTTGTCACTACTTGTACTACAGTGCTCAAGCTTCCTAGGTGGGACATGTGTGCCAGGTGATTGTCAGGCACATAGTCCTCTCTTTCTCAGCTGCACCATGCAAGACACAACATCTAGTCTCTCTGATTGTCCTTGGCCTAATGGCAGTGAGGACACAAAACAATCAGGTATAGAAGCCCTAACTCCATCAGTAGCACAACAGTGGCAAATAGGAAACCAGATGTTTGGTGCTGCGAACAGGACCTATTGGGTATGCAGAGACAATGCCTATAAATGATTTCTAAAATGATGGTTTCGTTTCTGTTTCCAAGTAATATTAATGCCTCCCCTTGGGGTACTTCGGCAAAAATCACAATTAAGAGTTAGGGCCAAGAGAACATTTTTCATCCAGGCAATGCAAAATGATCCTCCTTTGATTTCAGAAAGCAAAAGATTACAGTTCACACTATGCCCCATGTACACTACCTTGTCCTGTGAGTTTATATAAACAAGATAAAGAGATTATTAGAAGTGGCAAATGATACTATTTAAGTATTAAATAGCACATCCTAGCAGCTCCAACCAACATGAATGGTGGCTCTAAAGAACTTCATGGCCTTAGATTATCTGCTTGCTAGCCAAGGAGGAACATGTGTTATTATAGGACAGGAATGTTGCACTTACATCATTGACAGTTTGAAGTCCAACAGTCAGGAATCACCTCAACAGAGCAGTAGAAGAGTGGCACAAAGAGGAAAATTCTTCTTGATGGGATTGGCTTACTTCATGGCTACCAGATTGGAGACTGCTACCAAATGCATTTGTGGCAGTTATTGTAGTGTATGTACTTGCTTGTATTACGATTCAGTGTTATAGTTGTTGTCATGCTTTATGCTGAAAAGCGAAGCATTGAGACTTGCCTAGAAGAGACACAGTTTCAAAAAAAGGGGAGACTTGACAGCTTGACAGACAATAGAAATTTTCAGTTCCCCTTGAAAATGCTAAATAGAGCTTAAAGACTAACTAGCAAAATAGATACAAAAATGTAAAAGTAGACACACAGGATGCTAAACGTAGCTGGAACCAGTATATATGCAGATAATGAGGAACATAGTGGCTTTTGTGGCAAAACCATGTAACAAGAAGGAACAGTGCATGCCACAAGAGAAGTTCAAGCCAAGGTCATCTGCAACACCGGGGGCACTCAGTGAGTACGACCACCAGAAACCGCTTTAGATGACTCTGTAGGACCACAAAAGGACTCCCAGTAAGAGGCAAAAATAGTTCTAGGAAAAGTGATGTTTGTGTACTAGCTAGGAAGTACATTGTATTGAATATGTATGATCATGATGGAATAAATACTTTGTTGTAAAGTTTCATGACACATCTGGTTAGGGGAAATATCCTCTGAGTGTGTTCAGCACGCTGAGAATAAAGAATGCCTGCTTTCTAATGCTTCAAATTGTGTTGGAAAGTTTGTTTTCTAGCTGAAATCACTCCGGTATCACCCTTGCTTAAATACAGCACATGTAGTGCCTTTGGTTGCAAGGCTAGACTACATCACCTTGTATTCCAGCATGCCAGTCTCTACAGGAAAACACTTGTCTGTTACCTCACATGCAAAGCAGCAAACATACTGTAACGGCAGAAAGCCCTGTGCGCCCACATTCCTTCATGGTTGCACAGCACTGTGTGTGAAGGCTCAGTGGAGACACTGCCTGAAGGGTCCCTGCTCAGGAGCCAGGCCGTAGCCTGGCTGCAGTCCCTCTCCAGCCTTCCACTTCTTTTCTGAGTGTAATGAGAGTACATGATGAGAGAGATAATGTGCGCAGGTAGTGGCTGCAGACAGACATGCTTCTAGTGGAGGATGCGCGGCTCCGGGCGAGACATCCCGGCTGATACATGAGCTCCCGGATCCGTCTCTGCTCAAGCGGGCGCACAGCTGCCTCCACGGTGGGGCAGTGCAGGCCGGGGTGTAGTTCGACTGAGCTAGGCAGGCCCAGGCCCGGGTCTGTGTAAGGCTCGTGGTTGCAGCTCACACACACATCGTGCTCCACTGGGAACCTGGCCCCCTTTTGAGTTAAGGGGGATCTTTTATGGATTATTTATCACCTGAGAAACACACCGAGGAGCATGGCTTTGTTATTCCTATTATCACTGCACTGACTTTGCAGTTGTAGATGGATTTTAGAAGGCATTAGGCCTGGATTTGGGCATGAAAGGTGGAAAACTCCTCACTTTCCGTGACTACTTTTCCCCTGTGTGTAACAAATCTTTCCCAACCACTCCAGGCTCCCGGGGTAAGGAGGGGGTGGTGGTGGCGGTGGTGTGTGGAAAGAAAAAGAGAACCTGAGGTTTTAAATACTAGATGTAACCTACAGCATACACTGCCAAATAGAGATGGCCTTTTATGAACAAGACTGAATAGGACTATGGTCAGAGCCTGTGCTGTGTCACAAAACATCCCTGCTTCTTCAGATGGAGCCACTTTATTCTGTACCTTCCAAGTTAACGGGGCAGATTTGTCTTAGACCAGCAGGACCAGGGCAGTGAGCATCCCCCCAAACTTTGCGCTGGTGAGGCCACACCTCAAATCCTGTGTTCAGTTTTGGGCCTCTTGCAATAAGGAAGACATTAAGGTGCTGAAGCATGTCCAGAGAAGGCAATGGAGCTGGTAAAGGGTCTGGAGCACAAGTCTGATGACAAGCAGCTGAGGGAGCTGGGGGGGGGGTTCAGCTTGGAGAAGACTTGAGAGGGACTGTATCACTCTCTACAATGACCTGAAAGGAGACTGCAGTCAGGTGGGGGTCAGTCTCGTCTCCCATGTAATAAGCTATAGGACAAGAGAAAATGGCCTCAAATTGTGCCAGGGGAGGTTTAGATTGGATATTAGGAAAAAAATTTTCACCAAAAGTGTAGTCAAGCATTGGAACAGGCTGCTCAGAGAAGTAGTGGAATCACCAGCCATGGAGATATTTAAAAGCCATATATAGATCTGGCTTAGGGACACAGCTTAGTGGTGGATTGGGCAGTGCTGGGTTAAGAGTCAACTCGATGGTAGAGATCTTTTCCAACCTAAATGACTCTATGACTCTATTAGGTGATTTTACTGCCAAACAAGTCTTCTGAGCAGTAAGCTTCAGGCAAGTGAATTTCTTGGGAACAAATTTTAAAACAACATAAATATCAGTTCCTGATATCTTCTGGCTGGCAAATATATGAATGCTGCTGTAGTGGTTTGAGTTTGTTCACTTGAGTTTCTGGCTAAACACCAGCACACTTACTAAATTTTATTTAATTTTGCTGTGAGATAAGGATTAGGAGTAGGTAAAGCAGGCTTAAACTTTAAAGAATATAAAGAAAGTTTATTAACAGGAGAAAAAAAGGAGAAAAAAAATTAAGAACCAGAACAAACCCATCAGAACACTTTTGCTCCTCCCACCTCTCCATTTTTCTCAATGACAATACAAAAAAACAACACTTCGACTTTTAGTCAGTTTGCCACTTCTAAATTAGTCTTTCTTCAGGTCATTTAGGGAGAGGAGTTTTCTCCTGCTTTACCATGTCGACTTCTCCACAAGAAACACAATTCTTATGGTTTTCAGCCTCACAACTAGCAGCCGCCCAGGAGAAAAACATTTCTGCTTGTTGTGGAAAGTCCCTCGCACACCAGTAGCTTTCCCACAGCTACTACGGTGGGTTATGACAGTTCATGGGGTATTCTTTTAAGGATGAGTGGTCCTGCTACTGCAGCAAAGAAATCCCCTTCTTCCATGACTGGCAACGTAAGTCCTCTTTGACCATTCCCCGGGGCAACGGAACTGAATTACAGCTTCTTCTTTATTTCTGCTCAAACTTCTTGTCAGGCTGCAATTACTTCAGTATTTACTTATCTTCACACAGGTGCCTTGATTCACTGGTTGCACCGACTGCAGTTAGAACGTCACATCTCCCCTTGGACCATTTTTTCATATATTACAGGGAATATTTTAGCTTGGTCTCAATCACGGTTTCACAGAAGAATTTTCAGCTTCTACTTTGTAGCACTCCTCATGCTCCTTCCCTCTAAGCTTCAGCTCTGCTTCTCTCACTGACTTTGAGTCTCTGTGCTGTGTTTTTGTAGGTGTCCTCACTCTTCTTCTATCTGTGTAAGGGAGGATGGGTGTCTGCAAGTTTTATCTTGGTAATGAAAGAGTTAATTTCTTTCTCGGGCCTCTACGACAGTCCCATGATTTTTTGCCAAATTATTTAAAAAAGTCTGAGCCAGGCTGCAGAAGCCATCAGTCAAGAGTCTCATTAGCCTTGCTCTGTGAAGCTGACCTGGTCTGGAAGGAGCCAGCCCAGCCCCTGCCCAGCCCGGAGCAGGGGCCCGGCTCTGCACACTGTAGTTGGAATGTTTTGCCCAGCTGCATCGGAGCTGGAGAGCTCAGGCTGGGTCCTCTCCCACACTCAGCTGCACTACTGCAAACTCCTTTCCAAACCTCCCCCCCTCCCCCTTCTGAGGGGGAGGGGAGGGCAAGGGCCCAGTCTTACCAGAGAGAGAAGCACAAGACTTGCTTCTCTGGCAGCAACAAAACAGGGGAAAAAAAGGGGTTTTTTTCTCAGGTGTATCTCTCTTAAATATGGGGTTTTTTTCCTGGAGGCAGAACAACTTTTAATTGGATTATACACCCATCAATACTCAAAACTAGCTGGTCACTGGTTCTGTTTTCCAGGAAGCAAGGTGCACTGCTTCCTGCACCATAGGTCACTTGCAAGACTGACCCCTCCTGGGCAAACTCACAACAGCTGCATTTACTTGATCAGTGTGCTTCTTGTGGTTAAAGGGATGGAGGTTCTAACAGAGAGAAATATGACTTGTGTAGTTGAAGGGAATGGCAGAAGATAGCACCTACCATTTTTCAGCTGGAGTGGTCCATGTTCGTCTTCAAGTTTTTAGCTTTTATTGCTCTGCAATCCCCACCTTCTTCAGTATGCATGAACTGGTGGCATGACTGCCATGAAAGAAGAGGAAAACAGAAAAGGAAAACCCTTCTTTATCTCCACATGGAAAGCTTTTCCCAGCTGTGCAAGAGGCACATCCTCCATGCGATACTCAGTGGCCATATTGGGGTCTGTAAAGCATCCAGAAAAGTCCTGGTGCTTCAGTGTAACCAACAAAGGGGAAAACCTTAACATAAATTTTGCCTAATCAGCATTTTTCAAAGACAGTAAAGCATTCACGAAGATGGAAAGTTGGCTAGTTGGATGGGAACAAGTACATGCAAAAGTGAAAATATTCAATGATTCTTTAGAAACATTTTGGCAGTTAAAAGGACTGAGTCTGCGACTAATAGGAAATGAAGTATTTGTGTTGGTAATTATAATTTAACATCTTCAATGAAAAACAACCCTCACATGCCAAGGCAGTCTAGTATGCGTGGAGTTGGATACATTACTTTCTTTTAATGGAAACAGTGGTAGGAATTAAATGCTCAATAATTAGGTCCCAAATCCATTTTTTCAGCTTTCTTTCACATTCTTGCCTTGTTTCTTTTTCTATTTTCTCTCTGGAATACATACATTTTTGGTTTTCATGGCTGTCTTCTGGTTTTTTTAATTAATTTTTCTTAAGAACTAATAGATACCTCCCACCTCCCCATTTAAATACATTCTTTGAAACCAGGAGTGTTGTGGCAGGTAGATGGTGGGTGCCACAACCTCCTGGAAGTGTCTCCAGTATGAAACCACTCGGCAGGTCCAACACACTCACACACATGCCAGATAGCTTTTGGAACGCATCGAGGCAAAGAGGCAGGAAGGGTCTTCATGTGGGGTTCCACAGGAGAGGTTTATTGCAGCCACACAGGTGAAGGGTTCCAGGGATGAAGACAAGAGAACATGGGAGGGTCCAGGTTTAAATATGGGGAGGGGAGAGCATCAGGGAGCCAATGATCTGAGGGCACGGGGGTAGTACAAAGGTGGGGCTAGGGTAAGGGAGCCAATAGGGAAATTCTAAGGGAGTGGCGATGGGGCAAGGGCTAATGGGGGTACAGGGAAGGGAGAACTTTCTGGAGCAGGGGCATATAAGGTATAAGAGGGCAGGAGGCCAACGAGCCAACTGGGATAGCAGAACTGGCGTACATTAACATAACAAAACAAAGCATTCTGGGGGAAGCCCTTGCTGTCACCATAACCTGGGGGAGGATCTCAGGGACTGTCCCACCAGTGGGATCTCCCGTTCCCTTGTCCCAGGGGCCCCCCGGCCTCCACAAAGGAGCTTGAAAATCCTAACTTATTTTCAAGGTTTGATAGACAGGATGTCTGGCAGATAATTAGGTTCCTTTCATAAATACTGTTTACAAATGGCTTTATTTATTTATTCCAGAGGTTTTGAAACTCTTCATTATCTTTATCTAAAGGTAATAAAGAGATTATTTACCTGCAGATATTTTATATGAAGTGTATACCTTGACTCAATCACTAGTCTGCAAGTAGTAACTCCTAGAAAAGAGCAGGATGATCATTTTGCCTATGCTGAATGTAGATTATTGCTTGAGAAGCCATATTTCACCTTCCTGACTCTTATGCTGTTGACTTTGCAACATAGTACCTTAATGCTACGTTTCTCAATTATTTTTGCTTCTTTGTTTTCTTTTAGAAAAAGTACACATTAAATTCAGACTGGGTGAAAGAAAATACTTTATATTATATGCATTTATAATTTGTTTTGTTTTTATTAAATGAAGAAAAAATGACTCAATTTGTTTCAAGTGTCTAAATAATACAATTATAGGCTTTTAATGAATTAAATCTGTTATTAACATAAGCTACGTATATAAGCATACATATAAATTCTAGTCAGGCTGGAAAAAAAAGAACCAAACGTAATTTAGTTTGGACCTTGGTACATATACCAAGAATAGAGATTTGTTTTTCTCCAGTCAAAAAGGAAACATATTGAAGTATTATAAGCATAAGGGTGTAAGAACTCTTGTTTGGTAGCAGGAGCAGTCCAAAGTATTTGCAAGGCTGGGTCTCTATTTTTACAAAGACTACTATATAATATACAAGTGGAAAAGTATCCTATCCACATGGAAATAAAACCAAACTGCTTTTAGGATGACATAAGACAGCAAAATCTAAATCATTAATGCTGTGCTTGTATTTGTTTTGTTTCTGTAAAAGAAAGACTCTTAAAAGAGGCATGTCAGAATATATAATGAAAATCTCGACCTACAGTATATTTATGTGCCTTTTTACTGTCACAACATCATTTTGCTTAATCCTGTAGTGCAAGATCAGTTCACTGATTCTCCATCATTCATATGAGGATGTACTGTGGGGGTTATGCCACAGGTCTCCATGTGACTACTAGTCTTTGCAGTAAGTTACTGCCACATAAATATCAATATAGCAGCAATTAGTAGGTAAAGGGCATTGCAAAATTTAAAGTCATGGGGTGACATACAAAGAGCAGACATTTCAGAAAGCAAACTCTGCTTGCTACCCTGACATGACAGTAAAAGGTTACTACCTAGGGCCAGTATTCCCAGTAGAGTCAGACATAGCAACAATAATGGTGTTTTCTTGGTTCTGCGAGCTGGAGCTCTGCACACATGCTAAGGGAGATAAAAGCAGCAACTTCGAGCAGACCTGAGATGTGTGTGCAGTGAGACAGACTGAAATGTAGCTTAGAATTGTAGAACAATTACTATTAAAGTCAGTGAGATATGCAAGTAAATATGCAGCCTGCATATTGTTGTGGAATCAGATACAGTGGAAAAGTGATTAGGATAGGAGCCATAAATCAATATATAAGTAGCACAAGGGGATGCCTGGCTTTTTGAAAAACCTAATTGCTACAGAAATATAAGTGTTAGAAATGAAAACTAGACCTGGCTGCAAATTAGCTTCTAGGGTAAATGAGCACACAGTGAACTTCAGTTCATTCTTGATGTACGTGGTCAGATTAATTCCTCTGCACTGATATAAGGAAAAGAAAATCTGAGGGAGGTTTACCTCTTGTGCATTCATTCTTTTTTCCTAGAGTTACTCTTCTGAAATTAGAGAGTATGTGAGATATTATTTAAAGTCACAAATCTAATAGAATTCTAACTTATATGCTGATCCAGTTATGAATTAGCTTGCATTTTGTTCTGCTTCTGTTGGAATCTAGAGTAAAAACTGCATTACTTTGTAAGAAAGTATCAAAACATAAAAACAATTTGCAAGTTATTTAACATACGCATTCATATTTTTCTGATTTTTAATACAAATCTCAGATGAATTATATTAAATGAGAAACAAAATCATATTAATTTTTAAAGGACAAACCTGCTATTAAGAAAAAATGACTGCTCTTAATTAACCAAGAAGCTGTCCACACAGAAAGTGTAAAGAAAAGAATTCTTTATCATTACCCAGGAAAAGGCATAATAAGGTTTTAGATAAATTCAGCTGAGAACCTAAAAGTCCACTGAATTAATTGTCATGGACTAAAACCTAACACTAAACTGAAAATCACAGTCACATATTTTTGAGAAGAGATAACAAGTAGATGGGAAAAAAAATCTTGCCGTTTGGAGTATGTCTAAATTATTAGTGTAAATAATAGTTTTTACACTATATACCAAATATATAATACCAAACTATTAGTATTAATAGTAGTAAATCTCTATTATAACATTAAAACTATGTTGGTAACTCCTGTCACAAGGAAAAATTTGCAGACTGGAAAAAGTATGGAAAATATGATGCAAGTACATAGTTTTTTTGGTTGTCACACACTTCACACTATCTAGCACTGGATAATGAATTTTTTCCCTCAATCAACCTTCTCTAATTACTTTCCTCCCTGCACTCCCAATCCCCCAAAAGTTCAGACATGAATAATGACTACTCTACAGACAGTTTGTAAGCACTTAAAAGGGGTGTACACACAGTCTAAGGAAGGTTGTCATCTGAGAAAATATGATACTCTTGGCACGGTCCTTTCTTATGAAAGAATGTTAATGGCATGTTGGAGACTGCCAGCAATACCTCCCCAAGGTAAGTTAGTTTTCAAGGAGTAATGACTCTACACAGATATGAATGACTCTGTCCAACCCACGTCATTAAAAATGTAATGATTATGGAGACCATATGTTTCCCTTGTTACAGAATTAGTCATTAAATTCTGCCTTTTCCAGTTATAAATTGATCTTGTAGGCAGGATGACAACTCAATGAAGAAAATAAAATAAACAGTTTTAGTCTTTTTATATACATATGTTCTAACAATACCGTTTTTAAAAAAGGATGTAGCACAGTCAGGGTTTTTTGCCAGTTTCACATATTATAGGAATGAAATACCGACCCACAAATTGAACAATATTTTGCTAATGGCTCATAAAAAAATAATATAGGTAATAAAAAACAAATTCACCAATGAACTGCAAGTAAAAATACATTTTAAAAGACAGAAAAATGACAGACTTTGAATCCACTGGATTACTTCAGGAATAGTGGCTGTGAAATGCACTTTACTCAACAACACTTCAGTGTTAGCTGAAAACTTCTTTAATAATCACAAAATTGATATTCAAGAAACATGAGCAAACAACTGGTAAAGCAACATGAAGACCATCTAAATTAACAGCCACACCAATAGTAATAGACACATCCAATAGAATTTCTCCACAAAATACATACTTTCTAGACAAGATTATAACCAGAGCTCTGTAGCTCACAAGGTTGTTTTTAGTGACTAAGGCAGGTATATTTTTTGCTTCTGAGGTTCACGTCTGGCCTAACTGCATTTGTGTACGACAACTTGTAGGAGCAACAATTTAGCTTCAGACAATTCATACATCCCAGCTTGGCACACATAAGTTTTTTTAAAGGCTCACCAAGTTTTTGAAAGCTTCACTTGACTTCTCTTTGTGAGGATGGTCCTAGGTAAGTCAACCTGTGAAATTGGAAGTTGCAATTTTGAAATCCAGTTTGCACACTCCCCTCTGAATTCCTAGCCATTAACTTGGCACAAGGCAAGGACACTTTTGTTTCTCAAGCTTTTTTTAATGGTTTTGCACATGCTCTGAGCTTCTTCTGTTCTTTGTGTATCAGTGGATGTGAGAATGTTCACATCAGAGCACTGCCTTCAAGAGTGAGCTACCTGGAGAGAAGTGGAGGTGAGTCCCTTAATGCCTTGCTTTGACTCTAAACATAGAATGCTTTGAGTTGGAAGGGACTTTAAAGATAATCTCATTCCAATCCACCTGCCATGGGTAGAGATACCTTCCACTAGACCAGGTTGCTCAGAGCTCCATCTAGCCTGGCCTTGAAAACTTTCAAGGATGGAGCATCCACAGCTTCTCTGGGCAACCTATTCCTCTTGGTGAAAAACTTATATATTAAGTAAACTATGACTGTTCCAGCTGCAGCATTTATTTCACCCAAAAATAGTCTTTTACTCTTCAGTACCATCAACTCTTTAATAAATTCAGAAATAATATATGTTTTGAAAATCTTCAGAAAACTACAAAAAAAACCCCCACTGTCAGCTCAATTTTAGCTTGAACTTCTGCATTCTGAAAAAGAAAAAAGAGTCCAATACCAATGCAATATTTTAACACAACAGAAGGACATAATGGGTCAAAATAGCTGTTACAATCATCCTTGTAAAGCTCTCTGCTTAAAAATAGTTACCAAATTTTCAATGATAAGAGGGCCTTTACTATTTGAAATAGGCTGTATGAATATCCAGGTCTAGGGGATCTTCATACCTTTGAAACAAGTAAGTTTTATCAGATAAAAAAGCAAAAGCAGGACATTTATAAGACTGCAAATAGTATTGCAGTATAATTTTCATAGTTTTTTTTTCAAAAATTGAATTTTCTGAAAAGACACATTTCAGCAGAATCTATTAAAATTAAGAGCATCTCAGAAACTAATAACAAAAATGTACTTTGACATTGCTTTCAAATATTAAAACAACCTATGAACTTTTTTAATCCAAACAGCTATTCTGCCTGCAGTATCTGTAACCTAATACCCGCATTACCCCAAGCTGCTAAATAGCAATGAGTCTGAAAACCCAAATAATCCCCATCCTCCTTCCCACCAGGCACTTCTGCTATTGTCTAGGACCACAAATAGTTTTATTAATAGCTTAGCTAGCAAAAGTACAAAGTCACCAACAAGAAAAGTCACTGTACTTGCACAGGCAAAACCTTTTTGTCTGCTTTAGAAACATGCTCCTGGCTCTCAACTATGGGATCCAAAACTCTAATCACCACTAGGGCTCATTCTTTTGCTATAAAAATCTCCACCAGCATTCTCAGGATCTGACATAAGCCTTTTTGGCGGCTTCTTAGGGTTATGATAGCTTAGAGTCACAGATAAGCAAGCCTGGAATTACAAATCCTGCCAAAATAGTTCCTGTCTTTCTAAACACAAATGCAAATCACAGCTTTATGTAGTGGAACAACATTTAACAAGCATATAATACATGTCATTAGAAAGAAGTTAATAGAGGGCCAGAGGTCTCACCCTGAAGGACTAATAACAAAAGCAATTTAAGCATTTGCTACACAGGAGTCTGGAAAGAGCCGGCCAGCACCTCACTTTAACTACACATACAGCAGGTGAGCCGCAGCAGAACAGGTGATACAAAAACAACAGGGAATCAGAGATGAGAAAGCTTACTTCATTTTTCAACCAAAGATGAATGATATAACAGAGGGTAGATTTTTTAATATGGAATATTAACTTAAACATACCTCGAACCTCCTGGTTTATAGGACTGTGCTATTTGTTTAGAAAGTAAAATAAAATAAATAAGGTTTTCCATGAAGAAGAACGTGTTTTGGTTACTACCCCTGGAAGTGCTTAAAAATGAGTAAATGTGGCACTTCTCAATGGTTTAGTGGGTGTGGTGGTATTCAGTCAAAGGTTGGACTTGATCTCGGAGGTCTTTTCCGACCTTAATGATTCTAGGGTTTGTTCAAGGAGGTGCTCCTTCCAGGCAGACGTCAGGGATATGCCTTCCGGGGGACTGGCGGCAGGGCTGAGGGTCTTTCTTTAAGCCGGTGGGGGGTCCGGGTTCAGCTGGGGCGGGGTCTCCGGCCGGGCAAGGGGTCCCGTCTCAGGCGCGGAGATAGTCATTCTTAAGGCGACTGAGGCGGGCGCCGTGGCTGCGGACGGTGAGGGCCAGCAGGTCGTACTTGTCGCGCAGCCCACTGGAGACGTGGCGGGTCTCGCGGAGCAGGGCGCGGGCGTGCAGCAGCAGCCCCAGGAAGCTGTCGCCCAGACGGGACTCCTCCCGGCCGCCCTGCTCCTGCCCCTGACGGAATTTGCCCTCCAGCTCGCTCAGCGAGCGGTCCGAGCTGGAGTAGGCGTCGCTGATCTGAGCGGACTCCCGGCGTAGGTAGGCGCCGTAGCTCTCCTCCCCGTCCAGGTCGTAGGAGATGCTCCTTCCGATGCCTTCCAGCACCCGGCCCGCGTCCTCCACCTGCCGCCCCAACACCGTCAGCTCCTCTCGCAGGCTAAACCCGCCGCCCGCCGCCGCCGCCGCGCCGCACCACCGCTGCTCGCTCACCCGGAACAGCAGCTGGCACCGCTCGGGGTCGTCGTTCTCCTCGTAGTCCCCATCGGGGACGAAGTAGTGGTGCAGGCTCCCGTTGGACATCTCGGGGTACAGCGGCCCCTCGAAGTACCCGCGGCAGAGGCTGCAGAGCCAGAACAGCCACGCCAGGCGCAGAGGAACCGGCATGCTGCGGCCGACGGGCAGCCTAGGGCCGCCCGTGCCCCATGGGTCTCCCCAGTGCCGCCGCTACCGTCCCCGGCTCTGCTGAGAGCCGCCTGAGTACCTCAGCACGGCCGCACAGCTGCCAACAGTCTGCGGCCGGCTGCGCTGCGCCGCGCCGCTCTTAAAAGCCGGGCAGCCCCGCCGCGGGGGAAGCGGCCCCCGCGCCGCACCAGGCAAGGCAAGGCTGGGCCGGGCCGGGCCGCCCCTCGCCCCGGGCGCCGTCCACAGGGCCCCCGCGAGCACCGCCCTCCGCATCGTCCCCGCGGGGGTGTCAGACGCGGGGAGGGAGGAATACATGTACACCTTTCTCCTCGTAATAAAGAAAGCCCCCTAAACCTAACGTTGCTCAGCTCTGCTCTTCGCGTTAGAAATGACTACTTTGCTAAAAGCCTGATCTGTACAGAAGCTCAAACACAGGGCTTGGGACAGAGGGACTTCTCAGAGTTGCTCAGACCATATAGTTTGTCATTGATCAAAAATTTGGAAGGGCAAAAGATGCAGGATCAAGTATAAAGTGTAAAACAATAAACTTTGATAGGGTAAAATGCAAAAAAGAAACACAAAGTTTGTTCTTAAACAAAATGTCAGGCGCATTTGAGGAAAACCCCATTACAGGGCATCCTATGGGGTTGACTTTGTAAGAAGGGTTTCTTTTTCACGAAACAATATTTTGAGTGAATCTAGTAGCAGGATTGCAGCACAGTTGAACTGTGCATGTAACTTTTAGAAATCTGTCTTTACCATTTTTGAGTTGTTAAATCAAGGTGAGATCACAAAAAGAAAGGGTCTATGAAGTTACCAACTCCTTTCACATCATCTTTCCTCTTTCATGGAAAAAATCACCACCTTGCAAAGATCATACCAAATCCTGCAGTCATCCAGAGTTAAAATTCTTGCTGCTGTTTGTGGGGGATTTGCATGCAACAGTATTTGTATTGCCTCTATAAAGTAAGTAAGTACTTTAACTATCACCTTGACACTTTCTGCATGTTGTAAATAACTATGGTGCTTATAGTTAACTTTGTTGGGAAAATAGGCCAGACACTTAAGATGTATCTCTGCCTTTTTCACTATTATGCTGGGCACTGTAGATTAAAGCCTTATGGGGCTCAGAGGCCTTTGAGTGTACAATTTCTTATGTTGCCATCACTTTAGACACCTATAATTCAAATGCAGTCTCGAGCCGCTTCCCTCACATCAGCTTTGTTCTGTAATCACAAGCTATGCTGTCTCTGGGCACATGTGAATCTGCTGTAGAGACCAAGTACTCATCTCAAGTTCAAGTGTACTGAGCTCTACAAGCTGCTCCCTGCTTTGCTGGCTGCTCCTTGAGAAGATCCAGGGAGGCACCTATTTCCATGTGTCTGGCAGGTTCCTGGGAGCTCAACGATGGGCTTAACTACATAACCAGGCTCTTTAATGTAAGACACATAGCTACTGAGTGCAAGCTGTCACTTCAGTGTGGCCTGTAATACTTCATGATAACCTGTGATGTCAGTATGCCTGGGTATTGACTTCTGAGCCTACTGAAGCACTTTACATAAGCACAGAAGATCGTAAGACTAACACCAAGAAACAAAAGCAAAAAATAAACCAACCAGTTAGACAACCAACAAAAAACTAACCAGAGACAACAAGAGTAATAACTGAAGCCTTCGCTTACTGAATTGACTTAAAGTAGTCTCTGCAAATTCTGGAGTCTTTTGAGATCACAAGCACATACACCTCAAGATGAGCAATATTTGCAGTGTCCAGAGAGCTTTTCTTTCCAGGCAACTTCCTGTTGAGAAGCCAGGCCAGACAAACTATTGTAACAGAAGCATTCCACTCATTTGGAAACATTTTAAATTTGTAATTAAGTTCACAAAACACTCATATAAATAGGTTGGATTAGGCTAAGGTACTGTGCTTCAGCTTTCTATAAAATGTTTAAAGCTTATTCTGCTGAGGCTGTTTGGTATTTGTCCTTAGTCTGTGTGAACCAGCAGTGGCTCCTTGAAACAATTCTATTCCCAGGATGCTATTGTTTCACCTAATATTTTGTTTGGATCCCAGTTCTTTGCCAATCATCATACATTGTCTCCATCCATTTCCACCCAGGCTGGTGTTATTGACAGTCAGCTCATTTGGCTGGTACTTGGGTTGTAGTGGACTCCACTTTTGAGGTCTCTCTTCATGGAAGTACTACACTGTAAATCATCCAGCTATAAATTTGTCAGCATGATTATGCTTTCCCCAGTGACACAGAGGGTAAAAAAAACCAACTAGCCTTAGTAAATACTTTGTCTCTTTGTACATTTAAGAGATTAAAAGGTGTATGCTGTTCCCTGCTGCAGCTGCTGACTCTCTACCACTGCTGTTTTGAATCAAGCATGCATTATCCAAGTTTAATTTAAATTTTATATCCAAACAGTCTTGCATCAAATAACACAGTTGGAATGTCTGCTTTCAGAGGAGGTTTGCAATTTGGGATCTGCAGTCTTAGTGACTCAATGGGCATAGCTTGGTAAAAACTGGAACTGGATGAAAGATACACAACAGCCTGATCCAAGGCAATACCTATTATGGGTCAGGATTACAAAGCAACAGAATTCTAAGTTTTAACTGAAAACTTAAAAGCATCAAACAGTGAAAAAGATGAAGACTCACACTGACAGAACAAGACTGTGAATGACTAGACATTATTCATTCCAAAATCACACCTAAAAGACAAAAGTCTTACAACTGCAGTGAGACAATCCAATATGAATACCTTTAAACTGTCTATGAAACCATGTGCATAAAAATGACAATCAGGTTAATTTTTTCTGAAAGACATGCACGGAAAGTAATAATTACCTTTATTTATCGAGACTTGAGTTGAAGGGTCAGAAATTTTCATCACAGTTAACAGCAGCAGGAACACCACAGTAGAGTCTGAAGTAACAACATAAAAATCAGTCAGTGTAGAATTTCATAAAGTAATTTCTGGCAACAGCTGGAAGTTCAGAGGGCAATAAAACTCAAGGAAGACAGAAAGGAATTTCTCAGGAATACCAAAAACCTGGGGTGCAGAGAACCAGGGAAGAGAACAAGCCATTTTTCTGATGAATGTTGCATTTTCTGCTGGGAGTCCATATGGATAGTTGCATGACATCAGATATCTGGGGAGCTTTTGGGATGCATCCAAGAAATAGATCTTCCTTGTGGCATGCTCCCATGAAGGCCCTCATTTAAACCCTGACATTATCAAAAGACCCGTTGATTTCAGTATTTTATCCTCCATGCCTGCTTAAGCATTTAGAAGTTCCTTCTGTGTAAATGAGGAAAAAGCACAGGAAGCAAAAATAAAGCAGCATACTGATACTGTTGTCTTACAAATACTTGGCATGATGTACTCTGCTGTGGTAAAGCCATTGTTTTTCCACTGGATAACATTAGTTTAAAGTACTATAAATAACTGTAGAAGTTACTCTGCCTAACCTCTTATGCAACAGCACCAAAATCAGCCTCCAGCCCAGAAGTTGCCTATAAAGTGATGGCAAATGCACAGCTCAGCACTGGATTTCAGGTGACAGTTGTATACATCTTCCTCTGCAAACTATGCTTCGTCTTTGGTTTTTGGCTCACATGTAGTTGCTGTTTCTGTTGTAAATCATGGTAAACTTTGCAGCATCAGAATATTTCAGATGTAAATGGCCATTAACTTGGAGAACAGATGTATGTTATATGGTCCTAAAGGCCCCATAGACTTTAGAGTATAAATGTCTTCTGACTACTGCCTTTTGTTTTCCTGCTATGAACTGTTTTATGGCTTTACCTATAAAGATACGTTGTTTAAACATGAGACTAAAAAGTATGTGTATGTAATTTTTAATTGTAGGGTGCAGTACTTGTTACAATCCAGTTTAAACTCAGAAGAGCAAAGAAAGCTAAGCCTCTGTGTGTAAAACAGACTGTACCCCAAAAGATTCAAAATATTCCCAAAAGCGAGATAAAAACCAAACGAGATTAAATGTTGATGCCAAGAAATTGGTATATTTTTTATTTAATAAGAGAGGCAAGGACAAAGAAAGGGAAGTGCAGAGAAAAGTTAGAAAAAAGAGGCCGAGGTTACTTAAAAAAGCATGGGATAGGTCACCACCACACTGTTGCTACCTTTGTTGCTGCTGGAGGGGGGCAAAGCGGTTTGTGCCTTTTTTTTCTACTGTTTGAATTGTCTTATCTGCCTTCTCCAGTCTCAAGAGTGGACCCTTTCTGGTGTCCAGCAGTCATAATGATGAAGCACTTTTTAAAGCTTTTCTTTTATTATTAGGCTCTTAAAGTACTAAATGCTCAAATGACATCAAGTGAGGGGGATGTGAAATAGTCCACGAAAAAGTAATGCCAGGGGTTTTTGTAGGAAAATTGCCATAAGAACATACCAGAAATTCTGTAGAGTAAAAAAAAAAAAAAAGGTTTGGAGAATTAAGCTTTTATAACGCATTTAGTATTCATTCAGTATAACTTGGCAATACAGCAGAAATTCACAATCAATATACTGAAGCACAAACCATACTGAATGGTCCAGGACCAGAAGCATATCTGGGGTTTCACCAAAATTTTGAATTTCTCGGAAAGGCATATTTAATTCAAAATTAGAACAGCTGACCAACAGATTTCTCAAAAACAAATTTGTAGAGAACACATCTTTAATCTTAGCTTGTTTAAGCTAACTGATTCTGATAACCCTTTTCTCCTTCACAAAGTTCAGGCTGAAACCACATCTGTGTCTGGGCACAGAATCCTCTATTAGCACTGGTCTGCCTTGGATAAGCAGTACAGAAAACCAAATTCAAAAAATGCAAGTAGCTATAGAAAGATTGGGTATGAGGCTGAATGTGAATACAAGTAATGGAAAAGGTCTGTCAGGCTGATTGTCTCAGAAGAGTATGTAATTAATACTGAACCTACTTCAGCTTTAGCTAACACCAAAATGAGCTTGGCCTTGGCAAAAAAATATGGGAAAAAAATTTATTACAGCCCATCTCTGTAGTGGGTACTGGTTTACTTTACAGAAATATCATTTCCTTAAAGCAGAAAATTGAGGCTATGCTCAGTTTATTTTTATAAAGCAAAGTGATACATCTGGATGCTTCCTAAGAAGGGAAAAGGTTAAAAGAGAGTTAAAGCAGGATAAATATGTACTGATAATTTAGTAGAGCAGTTTCTCTCTGTTGATGAAAAACATCGAACCCCAAAGGGGATATTGCTAGCGTCTCTTCAGCAAGGTTCCTGAAGTGGAAATAATAACACTTCCTCAGTGGAAATGAAAACACTTAGAAAACATCATTGCTGGCCAGCACATGGAGAAGTTTTCCAATTACTGTAAATGTGGTTTGTTAGAGAGACATCATATCATGCTTTTAACATGTTGATTTGATTTTCAGTCCTTTCTGTGTTATTTTTAATGTTCTTTGTAAGCATGAAAAGGCTGAGTGTGGAGACACATACTTTGCAGTTGTTACAGAAACATAGTTCACTAATTATTCATAAAAATTGCTTTCTCCTTCCATCTAACTTGTTAAGAGTAAACTAAGATTTTAAAACCCCAAAATTTTCTTCTTCCTTCTCTCCCTGTCTCACAAAATAGAGAAAACTTACAATCTGACATGTCCTTCTCAGGCAGGGGTAGCAAAGAATTTAAATAAAAGCCTTGGAAGAAATCTAGGAGAACCTGGTGGGGAAATGTTGATGTCATCTCCAATGGGATTAATCCATTTATACAGTTTCTCAGGATTTGTAGGCCTGTGATCTAATGTATTCATTTGAGGCAGGATCTTGAGAACATAAATTTTCTGAAAGTTGGATTTCACCAGGTCTGTTCTTTAGGTCAATTACCCAACAATTTAAACATGCTAAAGAATTTCTAGTTTTACCATCTTTATAAGGACAGTATTTTCTGATTTTTACACATAATCTTATATATTAAGATCAGGGATGGATTCCTGAATAGAAGCTGGATCCTGACACATTTATGCAGGTTAGTCATCAAATTTCCTCTTCTCACTAAACTTTTACGGTCTTTGCTCATGAATTTAAGGAGGGACCTTCCCTGTTTAGGCTAACCAACTGCATGTAGTTTTATTAAACATGTCTCCACAAAGGATTAGCCTTCCTGCCTTAGGCAAAACTGAAATATATGTAATAGTATCCTCTGTGCAGATAAAAGTAAGTTAAGATGGAAAATGTCAAAAAATTAATAGGATTTAGCTAGTTTAAACTCCTCTCAGGCGTACCTTTCCAATTATAGCATAAATAGAATAAACCCTCCCATGCTTCTATAGTAAAATTCACTTGTATTCACAAATCTATTTTTAGGAGTTGAAAAATATCCTTTTTGTATCCTAACACATTCACTCATTTTTTTGTTTAGGTGTTTTTAACAGTGTATTAAATCTAAAACTAGTCAGACTTTGTATATGAGCAGTGTAAACCCAGGCATATGGTTTCAATTTAAATATATCAAAATCTCTGTGTTTAAAAAAAACCAAAACAGTATTCCCTTTAACAAACATTTTTATAAAATTCTACTTGAAAAAGCAGGTGAAGGAATTACTTACAGTCAGTTGTGTATTTTATTTTGTGCAGCCATCATTGACTGTTCCACAGGTTTTTAATGACTCAGTGCACACAGAGCACTCATTCAGCAGTCTGAACAGTGCATTATTCTCCCATGCCTGAGGCTGGTGCAGAATGTCAATATGGAATTTATACCTTCTACTAAAATTTGTGACTTTTATTTGGAATGGCATGGCTTAGGAACTGGCATTCAAGGTTATTTCCTTGTGGCTCTGCAGATTATGCTGCAGAGGATGCAATGGATGCTAGTGAAACTTGCCTCTGCAGCTGGACCTGGAGCCCCAGCATGGCTGTTTGCCCTGACTCTGAACCACAGTGAATGGGGTGCTCCTCAGAGCTGCAGGAACATGACCTGCCTGATTCCACATTTATGATCAAGAAGCAAAGACCTATGACTGGCTTTAAAGTTTGGGGGTTAATTTAGGCTTAGGAAATATTATAGCTCTTCCAGTTTGGTTGCCTTGGATAAGAAAGCCCCATTCAAGGTCACTCACAGCCTCTGAACACCATGTTTGGTCTCACATATCAGTTTCTTCAGGTTCTTTAATCCCACAGAGGTTTATCCTCCCAGAGACTGTGCCAATTGGACAATCTGTGCAGGCTTTCCCTAGGCAGTGTCTTTTCTGGGTGCTGGAAAGTCTGTGGCAGCAGTGCTGTAGTACCTTGTTAAATTTGGAAGGGTTTCCTACAAGATTAGATAGGTGATGCCTGAGTGTCAATATGCTAAAGGATCTCAGTGACCAAACCCACAGAAGCACACAGAAGAGCAGATTCCCTCTAGTAACAGAATAAATGCTTTTATTTCACAGTAAGCAGCTTTGGAGGCATTTAAACAATTTCCTATTCAGAGCCCCAAGAAGGGGTTAGCAAAACCAAAGCAATGCTGTGGCAAGTGTTTGAAATTAAGAGGGCGTATTCAAAATGAAGAATTATCTGGAAGGCAGGACAAGACAGCCCATCCTCTCTCCAAGAGTAGCCAGGAGTACATCTCCGTGGGATAAATGGCTGCAACATGTGCTGCCTGTCATGCAGTAATTTGGGTTGGAGGGGACCTTTAGAGGTCATTTAGTCCAACCTCCCTGCAATGAGTAGGGACATCTTCAACTAACTGGGCTCCATCCAACCTGAGTTCAAATATTTCCAGGGATGGGGCATTGACCACCTCTCTGGGCAACTTATGCCGGTCTTTCACCACTCCCACTGTAAAAAAATTTTTCCTTATATCTTTCCTAATGTACCCTCTTCTGGTTTAAAACCATTATGTCTTGTCCTATTACAACAGACCTTGCTAAAAAGTTGGTCCCCATCTTTCTTGTAACCCCCTTTAGGTAGTGGAAGGGTCTCTAAGGTTCCTAAGTACTTGTCTCTAAGTACTTGTACTTCTTTAAGTCTGACAACTCAGCATAGTTCCAAGGTTTTGTAGAGTTAGGAGACCAAACATCCTACTATCTTGAGGAGCCATGGCTCCTGCAGTAGAATGTGTTCTGTAAACTAGAAATTAGATCATCCAAGCCCCTTATTGGGCCACTTTGGTAGACATGCTAATGTATTAGGTCTATAAAACGTATACTAATAGACGGAGGGGGGGGGCATGCATGCATGGTGGGCACCGCAATGCCTTCCACCTCAGTGAAGTGGTGCATCAGACAGGGTTCCTATTAAAATACTGATGTAATTAACCCCCAACCCTTCTACCGTGTCTGGTTTTTCATTCCCAGGACCAGACAAGGCATCAGTTGCTGGCGACTCCGCCAGGACTCCAGAGACCTCGAAAAGCAGTTCTTGGATTGAGAACATTCTCGCCTTACCCCCTGCTGGCATTTCGGGGCTGAGGCGACAGCTTGGAACTGTGATCAGGACTCTGGGACCCAGCAAACAAAGGCACAGAAGGGAGGTGAGCTGAAAGGGGAGTCATTATCTCGGTATTGTGTTAACATCAGAAGGGAATTCCACGAGTGGGTGGGAGGTGGGGCCAGAGAGGTCCACAAAAGGGGGGAATTAATCCCCTTTACCTGCAAAAATCGTGGGAGGAGGGAATACTCTCCGTTCAAACCACGAAGGTGGGTAGGTTGGTTGGTGGGTTGCTGGCCAAAGCCTCAGCTGCAGAGTGGCTCAGCAGGCTGAAGCGCTGCTCGGTTAGGTAAAGCAGCATAGTGGGTGGCCAAAAGTTTGATTCTCGGCTCAGGAAAGTTTTTCATGTAAGCACAGTTTTGCTGTCTATAGTCTGTAAACTAGGTGATTCGCCCGGGGAGGGGCAGGGGTGGGGATTCCAAGAGAGTCACATTCCACGCCTGATCGTTGTTTTCCGGTTGTTTTTCCTGCTTGTAAGTAAAAATGGGTTGTGTATCTTCTGATGAGAATGTACAAATACCCCACAATACTTCATTAGATCTGGTATTGAAACATTGGCGTTATTTAACCGGGAAAAGGACCCCCCTGGACGCACAGGAATTGATAAGACTTTGTACAAGAGTCTGGCCAACATTAAAACGAGGAGAGCAAAGAAGTTGGCTGCACTTTGGAAGCTTGGAAAGCGAGATAATCACAGAGCTATTGGTAGAACTTCGAGAGCTATTGGTAGAACTTCGAGCTCTGCGCAGATTTGATAAGTTAAAATACGCAGAACTCTTTACTATATTGTTGAATACACAAGAAGCATATGAGATAAAGGAAGGCTGTCTGGAAATGCTCGTACGAGGGAAGGGAAAGGAAAGAGAGAGAGCGAAGCGGCTGCTGGCTGGGTCGGGGGAGACAGACGAAACGGACATGGTAGCACCAGCTTTGTGTGGGGGTGGGAGGGAATCGCCCCCTGCCCCATTGCCTGTACACGTGGGGGAAGGGGACAGAGGTGGATAGCCGCCTCTGCCACCCCTGCAGCCATTGCAGCCAGTGCCTGCCCCATCCCCCCCGCCGCCACCACGCCTGCCACCGGCCCCCTCGACTCCGCTCCGGGGGCGGGGGCAGGGGCGGGTCCTGCTCCTGCACTGCCTCTGGCGACAGTGAAGGCGGAGGTGGACACGGACTGGCCTACGCCCCCACCCCTCAGCAGTGCCGAAGGCGGGACGGAGATAGGCTGGCTACTGCCCCCACTCAGCCCTCCCGAGGGAGGGCACGGAGGCGGGGTGGAGTCGGGCTGGCCGGAGGCGGGGTGGAGTCGGGCTGGCTGTCGCCTCCCCGCCACCTGGAAAGTGCAGGAGAGGGGGGAGAATGGGCTACCCACGGCATCCTGACCCGACTGAGAGCTGGGGTGGGGGGGACACTTGCGATCTCAGCTCCGTCGATCTTCCAGCTTCAGGGAGGAAGGCGAAGCAAGCCCGAACAGACAAGGGTGGAACATCTCTGACCCTGATTATTTTTTCAGAACTAGGGACGGAGCAAACCAACCAGGGTTCCCTCTCCACCGCTCTGCCAGTGCAGTGATTCCCAGCGAGGAGGGTGGTAGGAGCAGGGGAAAGATAGCCCAAGAGGCCATGAGAGCTCCTAGTCCAATTGCTGGACACACGAGATTGATGAAAGGTGAAAAGGGAGGGGGAG
>VZTJ01000472.1:225-11790 GCA_013397795.1 Orthonyx spaldingii
CCCCGTCACCACCCCCCGCCCCAACCGCCCTTGTCCTGTCCTATCTTCCCTCTGCCTCTCCACTCCCCTGCACCCCCTTTCTTCCCGCTCCTCTCCCCACTTCTTTCCCTCCAGCTTTGTGTCCCCCGAGAAGTTCCTACCCCACCCCACGGCCCTACCTGCACTCTGTGTCCCACCCAGCACCTCCTCCTACCCCCCGTGCCCTGCTCACCTCCGCTCCTGCCTCCCCTCCCGGCTCTGAGGGGTCCATGTGTTCCATGTCGGGGTCGCCTGGGGCTGACGGGAGTGGGGAGCACAGCGCTGTACCCTGCATCCAAACCAGGAGGTCTGCCGGGGTCCCTTCCCCTTCCCCTGCTGTGGGAAGAACCCCAGCACTGCCACCCCCAGCCCCGTGTTAACGGGCTCTCTGTCCCGGAGGAGGGGCAATGCCAGACAGGCCACGCGTGCTGACAAGGGGCAGAGACATGGACCGTGGAGTCACCGTGGAGAACCCCTACGCCAGCGTCCACATCCCCCGGGAACAGTTCCAGCAAGGCTTCATCACTCGCTACCTGAGGGACGAGCCCACCGTCATCGCCAACCCCGCGGCCGTGCCCTCCTACAGGGCGCAGGAGCAGACAGAGCTCGCTAACAGCTGGAACAGCCCAACCATCCCCACGGACAAGTCCTGGTCCCGTCCCTACAACCCCTACGCCAGCCTGAGGATGCCCAATGGGGAATCGTCTGCCTCCTTCTACACTGTGACCCTGGACAAGCCCCCCAGGGGCCAGGAGCAGGGGGCTGGCAGGCGATGTGGCTGCTGCAGGTGCTGCTCCTGCTGCCCAAAGTGCTGCTGTGTCATCTCCTAAGGGCACTCCCTGCACCCACAGGATGTGCTGACCATGGGATGAGGCCAGGGGACCCCACAGGGACATGGCCACTGCCCTGGCACCTGGCAGAGCTGGCAGCTGGGAGCTGGCACCGGCTGGACTCTGGCATTGCTTTTCACCTGTGAACTCTGCAGCCAGATGTGCTGGTGATGAGCACCTGCCGGGTGGGACATGGGGCCCGGGAGTCCTGGGGATAATGTGTGCCAGGACAGACGTCACCGAGAAGTGACTGCACTGGGGACGGGGCAGCACTGTCAGCCTGCAGTCCTGTCCAGTGCCTCTGCCACTCTCCCCGTGCTGGAAACCTCCACCTTGGGAAGGTGCAGGCAGTGTCCCCCTGCCAGCAGCAGGTTTGGATGCTGGCAGCCCTGTGTGAGTGGCAGAAGGGACATCATTTTCATAGAGCAGTGGAGAGCAGCCAGGGACAAGCCTCCAACTGGGACAGGGGCCCACATCCCCAGAACGGAGTCGTCCCCCCTCCCACAGCATCACAGGGATGCTGCTAGCACCCTGCACCCAGCTCCACCTGGGTCCTGCTCCTCCTCACCGTGCTGCCCATGGGACAGAGGGAAGGAGGCAGGAAAGACAGACAGCAGACATGTCAGAGTGCTGGGCCGTGCTCCAGGGCAGCACCTGATGGCACAGCATGGATATGGGCATTAAGATCCTGGTGCCAGGAAACCCCCAGCCTCACTCTGTTCCTCCTGCCAGGCTTGTGGGGTGCTGGGCACAACCTCTCGCCCCATCTGCATCCCAGAGACAGGCCTGGTGCCGAGGGCTGGCCCAGCTCCAGCAGTGGGGCAGCACTGGGACATCTTGCTGGGCATGCAGAGCCCCAGCATTCGCCTTTTGCAACTCCCTGGGCTTAGAGGAAGGCAAGAGGAGCCTGCTGGGGCGCCTCCAGCCTGGGCTTTCAGCTGGGGCTGCTGCCACCGACCTGGAACAAGCTCACTGTTGTGCTGCTGTCCCGCCTGGTGCTGACGTCCCTCGGTGGTGCTGGCAGCCCTCCCTGGTGCTGGCGTCCAGGGCACAGTGGCTCTGCCAGGCAGCAGCTGCTCCAGGGCTGCTGCAGAACTGCCCGGGCTGTGGGAGCAGGGGCTTGGGAGGAGTGCCTGTGTTTGCAGATGACTTCAGAGTGCTGCAAATAAATTCCAGCCATCTCCTCCCCTGTCAAGGTGTGCCTCTTCTCTCCACCCTGGCTTTTCTGGGATTCCCGTGTTCTGTCTTGCTTTCACTGGTGGGTGTGTGAGGGCAGTGCTAAAGCCTCCAAACCAGGCTTAATTGTTGCCCTGCTGACTCGTGGCAGCAGCAGCTCACGCTGAGTGAGCTCTTTGGCTGGCAGTTGCCTGGTGCCACCGCTGCCAGCCTGGGTCCAACAGAGCCGGCCTGGATCCAACAGAGCCGGCCTGGATCCAACAGAGCCGGCCTGCACCCAGCAGTGCCCAGGCATTCCCAGTACGGGCTGCTCCTGCCTGTCCGGGGACACTGGCTGGTGCTCAGCCCAGCCCTGCCAAGCTGGATGACTGTCTCCATCTGGAAAGATTTTGGGAGTCTTTGGGAGAGGCTGAGGAAGGGCCTGGGGAAGGGAAGTTCCTGGCTGGGCCAGCTGGGTGGGCTTTGGGGCACTGCCCAGGCTAGCTGTGACCCCCTGGGAGTCCATCAGCAGTGGGAGCCCACCATGGCTTGGAATTCACCACTGCTTGGAGTCCACCTGCACTGAGACCCTGCAACACCTGGAGCCCACCACTGCTGGGAGACCACCACGAGGAGCTTCCCGCTGCCTGGAAACCCATTGCTCCTGAAATTCCATCCCCCTGGGATGTTCTGGACTGGGGTGGCAGTGGCTTGGCAGAGGTTTGGCCCTGTCGGTTTGGCCCCCCCGTCCCGACCCCCCTGCCCGGCCCGGGTCCCACGGGTGGGTGGCCGGGGCTGTGCGGCTCGCAGGGGGGGCTGGCGGGGACACAGCCCCGCTCTGCCCGCCCTGCACAAGGAGCTCCCTTGTTCACCCTGCCCAGACCGCGGCATGGGAACGGGCAGATCCACCCCTTGTTTGCTTTGGTGTCCCCGCCGCCAGCCCTGCCCTGTCGCCGAGCCCGGGGACACGTCACCGCCGGAGCAGAGCGGGGGCTGGGGACTGAAAACTGTCCCCAGGGGTGTGCGGTGCTTGGGCAGAGCCCGGGGCGGCAGCGGCCAGTCCGAGCACGGGCAGGGCAGGGAAAGGCGCAGCCTCTGCCGTGTGTCACCGCCGCCCTCCGCTCCGCCGGGCCCCGCGGCGATGGCAAACACGGCAGGAGCGGCGGGCACGGTCTGCCGGACAGCGGGTAGTGATTAAACTGGAGAGCGGGAAAGGGCGGTGAGCAGGGAGGCTGCAGGCAGCGGCCCCAGACCGCGGCGGGGCTCTGATCACCGGGCAGCTGCGTGCGGAGTCCCGCGGGAGCTCCCCGGGTGCACCCGGGTACCCGGCGTCCGGAGGGCTGCGCTGGGCGGCTGCCGCCTCCTGCCTCTGCAGCGTGGGCGGCGGTGCCGGGCTCCGGCTCATCCCCATCGGACCTTTGCTCTCGCTGAGGGTGCCTCTCCCCTCCCCGCGGTGCCGAAGGTCCCTGCAGCGCCCGGGGATGAGCCTTGGCAACAGCAAAACACGTTTCCCATCCATGTGTGTCGCTGCTGATCGCAGATCTGCCTTCCCTGAGGGGAGAGCTTATCGCTCCACACAACTTCCTGAAAGGGATTGTAGGGAGGTGAAGGTTCGTCTCTTTCCGCAAGTAACCAGTGACAGGACAAGTTCTGCCAGGGGAGGTTTACATTGGATATTAGGAAAAAACTTTTCACTGAAAGGGTTGTAAAGCCCTGGCACAGGTGTAGTCACCATCCCTGGAAGTGTTCAAAAAATGTGTGGATGTGGCACTTGGGGACATGGTTCACATGGTGAACTCCTCACCTGGCCCCACCTGGACCAATGGATTTGACCAAAACAGATGTCCCTGGCACAGCCCTGTCCCAAACTGGCCCCACTGTCCTCTGCTTGCCACCTGCCTGGCAAGGGGAGGGCAAAACCCTGCCATGGGGTGCCACCCCCGTGCCTGGGGACCCGTGGGCACACGCAGCCCATGTGCACTGCCTGGGGAAGCCCGTGGCAGGGCCGGATCAAGAGATGTGCCCCAGAGGTGCCGTGCTGCTGGTGCTGCTTCCTCAATCCCAGGCACCGGTGTCAGGGGTGAACCTTTCTGCAGAGCCCAGGGACCCTGTGGGGGTCTTCGTTTCCAAAACCCTCAATTCCTTCTCCGAGAAGTGCTGGAAACACGGCCTGAGGGCTGCTGGTGAGGAGGCAGCGCGGGAGAGCCCTGCCTGTCTCCCTGGCTGCAGTGGCAGCTGCTGCCCTCTCTGGCTCCACGCAGGAATGCTGCCGGCTGTCCTGCCCTGCTTCCAGATGGGCTTTTCTCCTCCAGGATCCTGGGTCCAGGATCTGTCCCGCTACTACACTCCTCTCTTCAGTCTGCAGCATCCTCCATGCCAGGCTGGGACATTGCTGCTGGACGAAGGGCAGCTGTGGGGGCAGAGGCTGGCACTTCCCTGGTGCTGTCACCTCCCCTGGGTCCTGCACTGCCATGAACCCTGCAGGTGTCCCCGTGGGGTGCTGGGGTGTCCCCAGCAATGCTGAGCATTGGTAACTCAGCCCCAGAGCCTGCAGCCCTACAGGGAAGGGCAGGGCAGGGGCAGGTCACAGACACGTCACCCCCAAGGTGGGAGCACCACGCCAGGGTGGGCACTGCCAGCCCGGATCAGCCTGAAGCCCCAGCGTCCCTGCATCAGTCCCAGCCCTGCCACCCCCCCGTGCCCTCCTGCCCCTGTCCCAGCTGCCCCCGGAGCACCTGGGGATGTGTGGGCTGGAGTGCGACGGGGCCTCCGCTGGCCATCATCTGCCCAAATGCTCTTACCTGTGAAGGGCTGCCTAGGATGTGGAAGACTGAGTTGCTGCTGCCCACGTCCAGGTGAAGTCCAAGCCCTCTGCCTATGGTGGAGCCCAGCACTCCTTGGCCTCACAGGAACGGTTCTTTCTGTTAATGAAGCACAGGCTGATGGTTAATGATCATTTGTGGGCTTAGATTTCAGAGGTCTTTGTTGCCCAGGTGCTTGCAACTCTATCTCCTGGGCTTGGCTTCCCTGCAGCAGATCCAATAGCACCTGTCCCTGAAAGCTGAGCCCCTGCCCACTACCACAGCAGCCACAGGGACCTGGCTGGGGAGTTGCTGGCAGCTCAGCCCCCCGATGCTCCCCACAGGACTGCCACAGCCCCCCGGAACAGCACAGCCCTTCTGCCACCAACCCCGAGGCCCTGGGAAGAATCTCGGGACAGGTAGAGGTGGGGGAATTGGGAGGAGGGGAGGAGAGGGGTCCCCGTGTGCACCAAAGCACTTGAGGTCACCTAAGGACAGGGAACAGAGTCTTAGTGGCCTCCAGGAGAAGTTTGTAAATATGCTGAAGGGCACCAGACCCCACCTGAGATGAGGTCGGACCCCTCAGACCCCTCCCCATGGCCTTTGTGCCCAGCCCATGCCGCCGACAGCCGCACCAGCTCAGCCCCGGGCTGGGGAGGAGCAGGCTGTGCCACTGCCTGCTCTCCAGGTGCTGTTCCCTGGCCCACCCAGCCACATCACTCCTGCTCACCCCGTGTTCCCCCCAGTCCCAGTCCCACACCCTGAGCGGGCTGCTGAGGTCTGGCTAGCCGGAATTCCCGGCAGAGCTCCCAGTGTGGCACTGGGAAGAACACATCCCCCATAGATGCAGGGACAGCCCACTGCCGCGGCAGCATCCTACTCCTCCAGGCAGCGCTGGGCACGGGGCAGGCGGGCAGCGGGCAGGGATGTGGGGCAGGGATCGCTGCTGCTCCTGGGAACCCACATACGGACTGGTCCCCATCTCTCCCACGTGTCGGGCACACTCGGAGGTGACATCCCACCCCTGTGCTCCCTCCCAGCCATGGCCTGACGCCTCCTCTCACCCCCTCCCCAGCATGTCCCAGGCCAGTGGCAGCCCCCGGGCAGAGGATTCGGGGCCGTGTGTCGGGGCGCACTCGCGCACCCCGAGCAGGGGCAGCCAGCGCGTCGAGTGCATCATCTGCTACTCCTCCTACGACCTGGGCGTGCGGCTGCCGCGGCGCCTCTACTGCGGCCACACCTTCTGCCAGGCGTGCCTGAAGCGCCTGGACGCCGTCAGCAACGAGCAGCGCTGGATCCCGTGCCCGCAGTGCCGCCAGAACACGCCCACGCCGCGCGGCGGGGTCACCATGCTCGACCTGGATCTGGCCACCTTCCTGGCAGTCAAGGCTGACAAGGAGCATCCCCGGGCGGCCGCGGGGTCCCCGCCCGCGCTGCCGGCCAAGGGCCCGTGCCCGGACAAGGCGGCGGTGACCCAGCAGCCGGCGGGGCCGTGCCCGGAACCGCTGCCCCCGGCGCTGTTCCCCCGGCGCGGCTGCTGCCGGCTGTGCCCGTGCTGCGGGGCGAGCGCGGCCTTCGACGGCTGAGCTGGGCAGGGCTGCCGGGGCAGCTGAGCCCCAGGGACAGCCCGGGACTGCTGTTGGGGAGACTCAGACCCACGTGTGGACTGCAGTGGCGGGGCTGTGCTGGCAGCCTAGGAGGAGCTCAGCCTGGGCAGGGCTTGCTGTCCCATCCCTCATCCCGCCCATCTGCCCTGCTGACAACTCAGAAACCCGGTCTGGCCATCACAGACGTTCCCTGGTCCCTGAGCACGGGCTGGCTCCTGCTCCGGTCCCCCGTGCAGGTGGCTCTGCAGCAGGGACAGCGACACCGAGCACCCCCAGGCAGGGACACGGGGCCTGGCACAGCGATGCCGCGGGGAGCGTGCCCAGCAGCCTGAGAGCTCCACGTCTGTCAAAGACACCCTTGGCCCCGCTGGGCTGCACATCCTGCTCATGTTTGTTGGCAAGGCTGGGGCTGGCCCGGGGCAAGCCCTGCCTGTGGCGAGTAGGGGAGAATGAGCTGCCCTGCTGATTGCTGTGCTGTGACTGTTTGCTCTGCTGGCCTTCTGCTTGAGAAATTTTGGCACTGGGATAGGGGGACGGTTAAAATTGAGGATGACAGAGTTGTTAGGACGCCTCCAATGTTGCTCCAGCTACATTGCTCTGGTGCGGGAGGAGAGCTGAGCTCAAGGAAGCTCCTGCTTGGTCTTGTGCTCTGTGGCTCATGCCAGGTTTGGCTTTTCCTGCCTGACCCTTTCCTCACACACAAACTCTGCTGCTGTTTTCCAGTCGTGCCCTGCTGCCTGCATGGCTTTCCCTGCCTGACCCCACACCAGGGTGCAAGGACAAGAGCCCAGGCAGCTGCTCTGGGTTAACAGGGGCCAAACTGGAAACACTGGGGTGCACAGGGTGATACTGAAACAGCTCTTGGGCAGGGCTTGGTATTACCTGGGCAGCTCTTGCAGTTCTTCCTCAGGGCCCATTTTCTGCATCTGTTTTCCATGTGGTTTATGAGCTCTTGCAATACCCCAACACCAGGAACCCCCTCAGGGCTCAGCAGGGGACCCCAGCCTGTGTCTCCCTGGGGCTGGGAGGGACCTTGTGTCTCCTGGGCAGTTCTGGTGCTTGGATATGCCCTGTGCTGGGGCCCAGGGCTGCAGCCAGAGGACTCCATCAGCCATGCACAGCACCCACTCCATGCACAACAACCACACCCTGCACAGAGCTCATGCACCATTCTGCCACTTGGTGTCACCTGCCATAAAAAAGTCCCAGCTGGGATGTTCCCAGAAGAATAAACCTGGGGTGCTCCAGGGCAGACAGAAGTATGGTATGGTTCAGAAATTCCACTTGAGTCCTGCCTTGGACCTTTAATTACCTGGGAACCTGCAAGAAATTAAAGCCTTCAAGGAATGGATAAGAGCTGTCACTGAGTCCTAATGCACCTTCCCCTCTATCTCCGTTTCTCCCCAAACACTCAGCGTTGGGTGGTGGGAAGGATGTGGGAAGGGCCCATCCCTCCGTGCAGAGGTGCCAGCAGCAGCTCTGTGCTCACCCCGCCACCTCCGGGTCCCAGCTTTCCAACAGTGCCGAGTGACCAAACCCACAGCTCCCTGTCCCACAGCCCATGTTCCTGCCTCCTTGCGCCCCCCCAGCACCAGAACCCCTCTGGGGGGCTTGGCCCTTGCTTTGTGACCCCGTGCATGTCCCCCCGCTCCCAGCTGGTGGCCGGTCCCTGAAGGAGTGGATCATCCCTTCCACCACTCTGGGACCGCTTCTGGCACTCTGGCTGCACCCCCTGACTTGGCACCTTGGGCACAGCAGGGCCAGTGACGAGCCCTGGGGGCTCCTCCACTGGCACAGGCCACCTGAGCTGTCCTGGCAGAGCAGCTGCTCAGAGCAGCCTGTCCTGGCCCTGTTCCATGGGGAGCCCAAAACCTCAGGAACAGACATTGTGGAGGGGGAACAGGACACCGGTGGGTGCTGCTCTGGCTGGGGACAGGGACGTGGCCTCCTCCTGTGTGAGTTCTAGGTCCCCATGATCCAGAGAAGAGGCAGTGACAGGGCCCCAAGCACTGGCAGCATGCGGAAAAGGGCAGTGGTGGCACTGCTGGGGTACAGGACCCCACATGCCCCCAACCTGCCAGTGCAGCAGAGTGCAGCTAGAGATGGAGAACAGGAGTGGGGCCAGGCAGGAGCATGGGGTGATGTCTGGGCATGTTCCTGTCAGGGACATCTCTCCTGCCACGTGCCAGCAGGATGACAGCAAGGGGCTGGCAGGTGAGCTGAGTTTTCAGGGTTTTCAGCCTCCTGGGCTCTCTGAGCACAAAATGGAAATGACCTTGCTTTTAACAGTGGTTTGGGTTATTTTTGTAATGAATGTTGCACTTCTCACCTGATCCCAGATGGATGCAGGCAGAGGGCAATGCTTTTCCTGGGGAGGAAGAGCATTTTGGGAGAGGGCTCCCTCAAAATCCAGGTCTGCATATAGCCTGTGCCTGCGGCTGGGATGAGCTGGGGCTGCAGCTCCACATGGCAGCAGGTTTGTGCCTTTGCCCTGGGGCTGGGCTGGGCTGGAGGATTCCTCTGAATTATTTCCAGATGGGGATTAATGCAGCAAACTGAGTTTGCTGCAGGATAGATAAACAAACCAAAGATCCTCGGGATGCTATTAATAAACCCTGTGCCTGCTGCTTCTGTCCCAGATTTGGGAACATCCTGGCCTTGGCCTGGGATGCAGCTGTGCCCTGCCTTGCTGCCCATCCAGCCCCTTGGCCGTGAGGCAGAGTGACAGGGATTCCTTCAGGACCATGGGCACCGAGTTCCTGACGGGACAGGGATTGTGAGGGTGTGAGTGGGGACAGTGCCCCTGCTCCGGGCCCCCACTCTGGCTGTACGTGGGATGAGGCACTGGCAGCTTTGTCCCTTGGTCCCCCAGTCCCCACTGAGTTCTGCCAGGGGCAGTGACATTGGGAGGTGACACTTTTTGTCCCCAGCCTCAGCTGCCGGGCTTTGGGTGGCTGTGAAGCGCAGCGGGTGTAAACAGGGTGGAGGCAGACTTTGAGCCCTATGGAAACTGGCATTGCCATGCCGGGGTGAGGGCAAACCAGTTTTGGGTGGCTGCAGCCCAGCAAGCTCACCTTTGCCATGCTGCTCGTCGGGGGGCTCCCGGGTCACTCTCTGTGGGCACATGGACGTGTGTGTCCCTTCTGGGAAGGAGGAGAGTGGCCCATGGCATCCTGTCCCGTCTCATTTCGGCATGGCCAATGGGCTCCTGCCAGGGGCAAACAGGGCTCAGACAAGGCCTGAGCCCAGCAGGGTGGGCCATGGTTCCAGCACAGCTCCTCACTGATGACCTCTGGGCATGGTGGGACAGCACATGAGATGGGCTAAGGTCTGCAAATGAGAGGATTTTGTCCCAGTTATGTTTTGTCCCAGTAACCCAGCCACTTATGGGGGTCCTGGACCCACACACCCCTCTGTGCCTGGCTCTTGAGGCAGTAGGCCCATGGGGGATGCCCCTGGGGAGGATGGAGGCTTAGAGATGGATCTGGATTTGCTAATTTCCAGCTCTCCAGCCTGCAGCATACACAAGCAGTTAATCCCAGGCCACGCAGAGCTGGCTGCTTACCTGGCTGGAGCGGTGCCTGGTGGAGGGAGGGACGTGGGCACGGTTCCACACCTTGCAGGGCAAGCACCATTGCAAAAATATTTGCTGGAAAAAGTGCAGCTCCACCCCGAGGAAAACCGGGTCCGGGAGCAGCCGATGCAAGTTTGCAGCCGGGTGAGCAGGGGAATGAGCGCGAGCGGCTGCAGGGAGCCGAGCGCTGCCCAGCACCTCCCGCCAGCCCCGCCGGGCTCCGCCGGGGGCAGCGGGCAGGGCCGGGGGCCGGGCAGGGCGCGGGGCTCCGGGAACCCTGTCGCTGCGGGAGTCCCGGCTCGGCAGCCCCGGGAGCCCGCGGTGCCTCGGGGGACGGCCGTGGGCTGCCGGAGGGTCCCCGGTACCCCCGTGCTGGCCCTGCTGCTGCTCCTGTGGCCGCCGCCCTCGCCAGCCTGCCCGGCCGCCTGCCGCTGCTCCCCGGCGGAGGCGGATTGCGCGGAGCGGGGGCTCCGCGAGGTGCCCTGGAGCCTCTGGGCCAACACCAGCGCCCTGTGGCTGAGCTACAACTTCATCACCGTGCTGGGGCCGCGCTCGTTCCCCGCGCTGCCGGGGCTGCGGCTGCTCAGCCTGGCGCACAACCGCCTGGAGCTGATCCACGGCCGGGCGCTGCTGGGGCTCGGGGCGCTGCGGGAGCTGGACCTCAGCCACAACCGCCTCACGCTGCTGACCCCCGAGACCTTCCTGCCCCTCACCAGCCTGGCCACGCTCAACCTGGGCGGCAACAGGCTGGGCGAGCTGGAGCCTGCGGTGCCGGGCGCCTTGCCCCAGCTCCGAGCGCTTCTCCTGCAGGACAACCCCTGGGTGTGCAGCTGCGGCATCCTGCCCCTCTGGCGCTGGCTCAGCCACAACAGGGAGAAGGTGCGAGGTGAGTGCCCAGAGGGCTGTCCCCAGGCTCCCCACGCGCTCCACGCTGGCTGCTCACCCTGCCAGGCCTGGGGCAGGACCCAGCACCCTGGCTGCCAGCTGGCCGAGGGCTTGGGTGGTCAGCGTCCTTGGAGTGAGGTTCCCCAGAACCTGTGCTTAGGTCAGGCTCCTGTGGCCACTTGGGTGGGTGCGCCCCTGGGTCTCAGTTGGTGCCCACTTTTTGATTCTGGTCACCAGCAGGGATTGCCTGGAAAGGAGAGCCAGGCAATATCCCAGTGACAGGCACCCAGAGCTGTCCCCAGCAGTGGCACCAGTCCTGCCACAGGGCACTTGAGGGGGCAGCTGGAGCCTGTGTGTCAGGGAGTACATCACTGCTGGCCCATCCAGGATGCAGTGCTTTCAGCCCCTTTCCCAAAGCCTTCACGACCTGGTTCTGGTCCTGCATTTCTTCCCCCAAGAACCCCAGTGAAAGACAGCTCTGACAGCAAGGTCTCTCCCACCACTGCTGTCCCCTCCTGCTTACTTCCAGCTCAGATGTGTGACTGCTCTTGTGCTGGCTGGGACCTTCTGTGGCATCTCCAGGCTGGCTGCTCACTGCTCCCCACATCCAGGAGCCAGTCCCTCCACCTTGCCTGCCCCACTTGCCATTCTGCCCCAAACCCATCTTGCTGTGCCCCCTCCCACACTGTGCCCAT
>VZTJ01000472.1:11854-51652 GCA_013397795.1 Orthonyx spaldingii
AGGACGTAGATGAGCCGCAGACCTCACAGTTCCCCTTCTTTGTAGCCTGACGTGGGTGCTCTGGGTAACCCTGGCCCCTGTCCCTCTGCCCTGGTGCCATCTGTCCTGTGCAGACCTGCCATCCCCCCTGTCCTTGGCACTGCCTTTCCCAGCTGCCCAGTGTTTCCTCCAGCACTGCTTTTCTCTTCCAGAGAAGAGTCTGCTCCTCTGCAGAGTTCCGGAGCAGCTGAACAAGTACCCGATCATGGCCTTTGGGGATGAGTCCTTCAGGCAGTGCCAGGAGACCTTGCTGTCCTCCCAGCACTACATCGCCTCCTTCGTCATTGGGCCCTTCTCCTTCATTGCCAGCATCTTCTTCTGCACCTTCCTGGGCTCCCTCATCGTGTTCTACCACAGCCTGCGGCGGGACTCCCAGTGCTGCAGGAGACCCCACATCTGCAGGATGCACTGAGGCTCAGCCTGGCTCTGGGACTGGGCAGCCTGGGCTCCATTCCTGCCCCTCTGCACAGCCTGGGCTCCATCCCTGCCCCTCTCTACAGCCTGGGCTCCATCCACGCCCATCTCCAGGTGCCTGCACCCCCTGTTGCAAACATGTCCCCGTGGACCAGCAAGGGGAAGTTCCGTTCTGGGAATCGCTTGGGATTTTCTCAGAGTCCCCCAGGATGGTACCAGGCTGCCTCTGCCAGAGGGGAGCAGCCTCCAGCTCAGCTCCCTGCAGGGCATGCGCTGACCACAAATGCTCTCAGTGTTTCAGGAGGCTCCCGAAGGCCACCCTCAGAGATGCAGATGCCCTTCCTGGGGGCACCCAGGTGATCCTTCTGCCCTCATCCTGCCCCCCGTGCTGCCCAGGGCCCTTGGTGTGCAATTAGGATGCCCCATATGCCTCACTGTGCCTTTAGATGCAGCCTGGGAGCCCCTGTGGGCATCCCAGGACTCACTGTATTCCTCTTGGTGCCTTTCAGGGCACCCCAGGAGTCACCATTTGCCTTTCAGGGCAACCCTGGAGCCTCTGTGTGCCTTTCAGCTTGCCCCTATGCCCTCCTTGGGTCTTTTGATGCCCCCAGCACCTTCTGACTGCCTTTAGTGACCCCAGCAGACTCAGTGCTTTTGTATGTGCCCTGAGAACCCCTTGGCTTGGCTTTTCCTGCACCCAAATGCCATGTTTGGCCTCAGTGTCCTGGCAGGCATTGTTCTGCCTTTTGGTGTACCCCAGAGCTCTCCATGTGCCTTTTGGTGCACCTGAAGATCTCTGGGTGGTTTGGAGCATTCCAAAGCCTTCACAGGGCTTTCAGACCACCCCAGGCCTTTCAGTGTGCTGCCCAAGGACAGGGCTGGTTGCAAAAAGCCCCTTTTGATAGTTTTTTTCCATTGAGTCAGGAATGCTGATGCTGAGAAGGCTCAGCCAACAACCGAGGTCTAGGGTGAGGCTGAAGTTTAGGGTGAGGGCCAGGAAGAGTTTTGAGCTGCCACTGATGTGGTTTGGCAGAGGAGCTGCAAAGGATGGGTGAGGCTCCAGTGGTTTCTCCCTCAGTGGCTTTTCCCTAGGTTATAGGTCATCCCAAGCCAAGGTCTAGGGTTAGCTCAGTGATGGAAGTGGGGACAAATAAGCCCTTTACAGCACAGAGGTGCAGCCCTGGCTGCTGCCTCACATCCCATCACCCTCAAGACAGGGCTGGGGCTGCCCCTGCACCTCCCTGCCCTGTTCCCTCCTGCCCTTCCCTGTGGAAATTTTGCTGGAAGTGCTTAGCGAGCGTGCTGGGCGATGGCCTGGAAGGATCTGGAATTGTGCTCCAGGGGAAAGCCACAAGCTGGGGTGACAAAAACATCTTTCAAGGAGAAACAACAGCCCTTTTTGGCTCTTACCCACTGCAACATGATCAGAGCCACAATGAGATGCTGTTACCACCAGCCTTGTTCACTCCCTCTCCTGCCCATGCAAGAGTTGGGACCTGCCAGGGATGTGGCAGGAGCTGGTGCATCCTTTGGCAGCCTCTTGGCAAGGGTTCAGTAAATCACACGGAAATAAACCAAATGCCACCTCAGTGGGGGCTTGCTCCCATTTTTATTTTCCAGGGAAAAGCCAACCCAGTGTGCTTCCACATGGCCAGATTCCTACTTCCTCCTCTCTCGTGGGGCTGGGGGCCTGCAGGGAGCTGCTGGAAGCAGCATCTGCTCCAGTGTTGCAGGACTTCTGCCAGGATCGTTGTCTTGCCTTTGTCAGGGGCACTCCCAGTTCCCCAGATTCTCTCTAGACAGTACTCAGTTATTACCAAGACGGCCTGAGCTTCCCATTTGGAGCTAGGACCTCGTTGCCATCCTGCATGGCCACCTGAACCCTGCTCCTTCCCTCAGACCATGCCGAGGCTGAGCCCTGCAGGGAGGCTGGGCTGTGGTCTGAGCACATGGGGAAGATGCTGTGAAGGGGTGATGTTCCTTCAGTTCAACCTTGGGGAGCTTCCTGTGATTGGGCTGATGTGTGGGGACTCCCCCAAAGCCTTCATCCCTGCAGTCCATCCACTATCCCTAAGGGCTGGCCTCTGGCCAGGCCCCACACTGGATCCCAGGAGATGGGGAGCCCAGCAGGAGCAGGGACTGTTTTCCCCAGGCTGGAGGTGGGACAGGGCCAACTGCCGAGGTGCTGGTGTTTGGACAGTTCCAGACTGTCCCCATCCCCATCCCCTTGCTGCAAGGGCTGTGCCCCACCTTGGCTGTCCAGGCTGTCACCTGGGTATCCCAGGATGGGGATGCCCTTTCCCTCCCAGTCTCCTCTGCAGCCCCTGGCCTTTCTCCCTGTGGGTTTCTCTGTCCCTTCCTGTTCCTCCACTGTTTGCAGACCCTGCAGCAGGGCTGGCTGAGGCTCTGATTCACTACAGGGCTCCCTGCCATCTTTGCCAGAAGTCAGAGACAGAAAGAGGCACATAGCTCTGGAATAAACCACTTCATGATCCAGTCTAGACTTTACTGAGCTCTTGCAAAAACTCGGTATTAATGTAACATTGATGTATAAAGTAAAATGGGTCCAATTTCTCAGCTGGAGCTAGATGAACTTAATGGAGCCACAGCAGTCAGTGGGACACGCTCACAGACCTCAGCTGCCATGTGAAAATCCTGCCTGTGGGGCTGCTGCCCGCAGGGCAGCCGCGGACAGGGAGAAGTCAGGGAGAAGGCAAGGAGAAGGCAGGGAGAAGGCAGGGAGAAGGCAGGGAGAAGGCAGTTCATGCCCTGGGGCTGGGTACCACGGTGCAGGTGGGTTTCTGTGTGGGCAGGAGCCGGGGTGTGATGCTGCCCGTGCACATCCGGTAGCTGCTCATCCCCAGCTGGGCTGGTGCCAGCTGTGTCCACCCCGGTCAGGATGGGCCCGTGGGCTCCAGCGGAGGAAGGTGAGGGCAGGGACGGCGTCAGCCCGGCTTGTTCGGCTCCCTTCTCCCGAGCTGGGATCTGCTTTCCACGCCTCCAGGTTCAGGCAGATGCAGCGCCGTGAGCTGGGGCTTCAGGGCTGCCGGGGGAGCTGCTGGCAAGCTTGAACTGCAGGTGAGGGTGGCAGGGAAGCCGCCAGCGCTGTCCGTGGTGCCCCCACAGTGCGGACAGGCTGGGTGGCCGCTGCAGCAGCGCAGAGCCGTGACCAGCCAGCAGCATCTCTCCTTGCATTGCTGGTGCTGAGGCAGTGTGGAGCTGGGGTAGAGGTCAGTGCAACCATCCAGAGCCATTTCCTGTGGAGAATTCCTGGCCAGGAGAGCTGCTGTGTGAGTGCTACATGCTGGCCTTGGCCAGGTCCTGGGGATGTCTTCTGTGCAGGAGAGGTGGGAGCCGGGGTCTTGGCTGCGGGAACTCCACGGGCTCCGCAGTACCGAGATCAGCACAGGGCCGGGCTGCAGAGCGGCAGCTCTGTCTGCAGCCGGACCTCGGACAGGAGCTGAGTCACAGCCACGGGCTGATGGGAGGGAAGGGAAGAGGGTCCATCCCCTGCAAGGAGCAGAGCACACACCTTCCAGCCCCTGAGGCAGATGGAAGGGTCACAGCACATCAGGAACCTGTGCCCGGCCTGCCGCACCAGGAGCTGGCTGCTCCAGCTGCTCAGGGCCGTGGACACATCGCTGGAGCCCTCCAGGTGATGGGAGACGGTGGACCACACGTCTGAGGGGCAGTGTGTGCTCGGAGGCTGCAGCCTGCAAGGTTAAGCACGTTTGTGGTCTGGCACCAGCTCTTCCCTGCTACCATGGGAGAGCAGGCACCGTGTGCCTTCCGCAGTCCTGTCCCCTTGCATGGAGCCAGTCAGTGGCAATTCTGATTATTGTGGCACTGCTTGGAAGCAGTTATCTCTGTACAGTGAAGTCCAAACCTTGTCCTGGTCCTGCTGTGCTTCTGGGGGCACGAGCATGGCAGCAGGCCTAGGAAGGGAGGGAGATATACAATGGAGTCACTGTGTATGGATGAAGGATGCTTTCCTCCCATCTCACCCGGAAGAACCCATCAGTGTCCCTTGAAAGGCAGTCCTGGCTGTGCCTTCCTACTGTGTTGGGCAAGGACTGATGGCCCTCGGGGAGAAGGTCACACCACAGTGCTGACTGAGGGGTCGGAGAGGTTGAGCTGGCCAGTGATGTCGGTGGGGTGATACTGCTGCAACACACAAATAGACAGACAAGGAGAAAGAAGTGTTAGGCAGTTCTGGCACTTGTCCCCACTGCTACTTCTATCCCATGTGTCCCTACAGGATATCTCTGGGGGGTGATTAATGCCCCAAAGCTGCTGCTGGCTGAGGTCCCCTTCCCAGGGCAATCCACGCTTGTGCAGAGGTCATTGCAGACACTCTCCAAGCACCCCAGAGGTGGGCAGAGGGGACACCCAGGAGCGTGGTGCAGCTTCTGCAGAGCATGGCTGCCACGTCACCCGCTGAGCCAGGCCCTCTTTGCTCTGGGAGGGCCACAAAACAAAGCCTGTGACTCATCAGCCCAGCCCACGCCTGAACCCGTGTTTGGAGGGTCTGGCTGGGTTTTGGCACCTCTCTGGTGCCAGATCAAGCTGTGCTTTGAGGCCAGGGCATTTCACCTCCTTGCTTGAATGACCCTGCTGTGACTGTCCTTTCATGCAGGTGAGATGTGTGGTGTGGTTGACTTGTGATAAAGTGCAGCGTTGATTGCTAATGTGAAAATATAGCCTGTGTTGGGGATGTGGCCTGGATTTGGGGTTCTGAGCTCCTTGTTAATGGGGGAGGCTCGGCATGGGAGACACCATGGGAGAGACCTCCCCTGCTGCAGTCCCATCAGCAGGTGGGGGGAGAGCAGAAATACCCATCAATGGGCAAGAAAAGAAAGTCCTTCCTCCCCAGGAAGGAATTTACAGCTGGGCAGTTTTTTCCTCCCTTCCTCCTTCCACAGTCCCTTCCTCTCCCTGCTCCACTCTCCTAACTCCAAACCCTGACCTGGAAGCCCTGTCTGGCCCTGCTGTGGGAACGGGTGGCCCGGAGCATCCTGCGCTGCTCTCTGGGGTCCTAAACTGGCGCCAGGGCAGGAAAGGGTCTCTGTGGGTCTCACGTACTGCAGCACAGACCCTCTCCAGTGTCATTTTCCCAGCCCTTGCACCACCCTGCCCAGGAGGGCCGATGTTTTGAGGGGCTCCAGGGCTCCTCAGTGACAGATTGTACCTGCCCTGCCATGGTCCATGGTGGCCGTGGCCTGGGCGGCGCTGCCGGCAGCTCTGGCACTGTGGCTACCCTGTGTGCTCCATCCACACCCTGCCTCCTGCCACGGGCAGGGCTGGGGGCCCACGGGCGTTGCGTGGGGTCCTTGGGGCTGCTTTGCCCAGCCCAGCTTTGAGCTGCTCCGGGGCCCTCGGTGGGAGCTGCCGGGCAGGGCCGGGTGCCAACGCGCTCCCGTCTCTATGATACTGTGCTGGGGACACACTGACACCCGGAGAGCCTCTCATGGGACTGTTCTGCCGCTCAGGGCTCTAGCTAAGATTCCAATGGAGCCTCTGGGAATTCCTTGCCATGGCCTTGCTTTGCTAAGGGGCAACAGCTTGGCCATCACCCATCGGCACAGAGAGCGGCCAAGACATCCTGGTGTCACTCTGTCACCCTGGGGGGAGCTTTTTGTGGCAATTCATCAGCCCACCAAAAAACACCACTCTCTCCCAAAATCGGGTGCAGCCACCCCCTCCTCATGAAAAATTTGGATTCCAGCTAAATGCAATGTTTCCATGGCAGAGCTGCTGGGAGGTGTGTGCTCATGGGATGGGGCTTGACTCCTGTAGGGAGGAGAGGTGGCAGGGAAAGGGGAGAGGCTGGGTGACTCACTGCTGGAGGAGAAGGAGGAACTGGAGATACAAAAATGAATGAGTAGAAGAAAGGTCCTTTGTTAAACATACTGCCTGATGCCAGGGGTGTGGAAGAAGCGGTGTGTGCCCGTGTGAGTGTGTGTGCCTTGGTGCACGTGTGTGTGTGGCTGCTGTGGTGGTGTAGCAGGGCAGGCTGGGGCCTTCTGGCCTCTCTGCACAGCTCTGGGCATGGGAAATGCTAAAACAACCAAGAGAAATGGGCAATCTGTCCAGAAAAATTAAAATACAAGAGCATGGCTTTTGATTTGAAAGCATATCTCCTCCAATCACAGAGTTATCACAGGGTAACATTCTCATTTACTTTTTTTTTTTGTGTAAAGTTCATGCATGCAATTTTTAATAATAAAAATGAAAATTAAAAATAAAAGAAAAGGAAAAAAAAAAGCAAGAAAACGGTCATATCAAAACTATGTTAAAGTAGGATTAATGCTAGAAGCACATATCAGCAATTTAGGGTAAATTATATTACAGGGATGGTGCAATAATCCCCAAACCAAACATTATAAAGCCAAGAAATTAATCAATATTAACCGTAGAAGAGACTCAAACATGTTAAGGTATGGAAGTGAAGTGAAGGCACCAAAAACTTTAAATGACAACCAGGAAGAAAATATAGACAAGAACTTAATGTCTTTAAAAATGACTTCAACCTAACTGGGCTCATATGGTAGTCTCTGGCTGGTGGAAGATTTTTCTGGAAGAATTTTGATTTGTTGTTGTGGTTTTTTTTCAATTAAAAATTAGGACTCCAGCTAAATGCGATCTTGCTGTAGAAAATGTCAACTTCCTTTAAAAAAAAAATGTTGTCTTTGACCTACTTTTGGTTCTTTTGGGCCAAAAACTAGGCTCTTTCTCAGCCAGGAAGTGTTTGGCTTTGGGACAGCTGATCCTTCACTGAAAAGGTGACCATTTCCAGGAAGCCCCTTGGTTGTTGCCCAGCTCTGGCACCATCCCCGCGGCCGCGGGGCTCCAGTGCTGCCGCCGCCGGCCCTGGTGGGCGGTGAGTGGGATGTGTGCCATGCTGTGCCCGGGGCTGGCAGTGTGGCTCTGTGGGGGCTGGCGATGCGGGGGCTAAGGGGCCTGAGCACCTCGATACGTGTCTGAAGGCAATGTGCCGGCTCGGAGGTGTCTGTGTGGTTTATGCGTCTCACATGGCGTCTGTGGGGTTGCAGTATCGTGGGTGGCTGCGATGGATGGCAACGTCAGCTCTGCCAGTGCTACTCGAGTTGCAGGAGCTGCCTATGGGGAACACATGCATCTCCTCCGGGGGCGGTGGGGATGATGTGCCGCGGAGAGGCTGTGCAGCTCGGGTGATGGTGGGCGCTAGGACGTTCAGAGTGGGGTGGAAGCTTCCCAGGGCTGTCTTGGCTCCATGGTGCCAGCCTGTCTCTCTGGCACTCCTGAGGGACCATTCTGCAGGGCTGCAGAGCAGAATCCATTTTTAAAACTCCCGACAACGAAAAGGAAAGAAGCAAGGCCACCAGGTCTGCGTCTTTCACTCGCTAGCCAGGAGAGCCCGTGGGGCTGGGGTCAGCCTGGCCTTCCAGCCCCATGGGCTCTCCAGCCTTGCCCATCTAAGACCTGGTGTGGGCCCGCAGCTCTGCTGAGCATCATGAAACAGAGCACCTCGCTGCTTTCTCCTCTTTTACAAGGACCCCAGGCAACGTGCCCCAGCATGCTATGGACTCATGGGGCCTTCCAGCAGGAGGGCATTGGGGTCTCTGAGCCAGGGCTGCTGCATGGAAGTGGAGGTCACCAAGCACAGGCTGTGACATGAGCCAGTGGCAGCACCGCCTTCCCGCTGGCTGCTCACTCCGCAGAGCAACCAGCAGGTCTGCCCAATATCACCACAAAGCTTGCTCCACCACACACCTCCTGCAAGAACTGCTAGCCTCCAAGTGGGCCATGTTGGCTTGGACGTTCACCCCATTGGCCTGTTCTTGACCCAGCTAGCCCAGTTCCCCAGGAAATGTGTCCTGGGACCCTAGCCATGGCACCCCAGGGCAGGCAGAGGACTGTGACAGGCTTCTGAGCAGTGGGGAGTTGTTGACCATGCAGCTGCCCCCAAAGTGGGGTCCCATCTTCTGGGATGAGTGGGGTCATCTCCCTCCACAACTTGCCTGTGAACAGTGTGCCAGGAAGAGCATGACCGGGACCCAAACATCGGCAGCCCTGCATTGTGCTGGACCTCAGCGGGTGTGGGAAGGGGAGAGAACAGCCCCACTGCCCATCCAGGGGACCTATGGTGCAGGTGGGCCCTGGACCTGGTCAGCTCAGGGCATTGGGTGCTCCTGGCATGGGGCAGAGAGGGCTGTGGGCTGGTTGGTGTAGGATGGATGCCACACCGTGGAGCAGGAGCGGGACCAGGACGCTTCCCTGAAGAAGGAGCAATGTGGGAGATACCAGGGGTGCCACACACCAGCTGTCCCTTTATTCCTGGGGTCTCCCCCTCTCCTCTGCTTACTGGTGGCACTGGTTCCCCCAGGTGCCCGGGACACCATCATGATTCTGCTCTCCCAGGACAGAACCCCTCGGTTTCCTAATCGCGGAGTAGTTCAAACACAACAGAACATGGGGGTCTACTCAGATTTTTCTGCAATTTTTTCTCCCGTCTTTTTTCTGTGCATTCCCCTTGTCCCTCCTCCTCCTCCTCACTCTTGCCCCACCCCGTGCAGCATCCACCCCATCTCTGTCTCCTCTGCCCTGATCATGGCTCAGGCCACAAAGACACAACCTGTGACCTCCCTGCAGAGCTGCTCAGGGGGTGCAGCAGTGGGGACAGGGGACCCCAGGCATGGGGCATTACTGGGATCAGGTGCCCCCCAGGGAGCACGGAGGCAGCACAGGATATGACAGGGATGCCCACCTTCCCTGTGGGGTACAGGATGAGTGGGAAGAGTGTGGGTGTCGTCCCCCCCCCCGTGACTTCCAGGCTTCGAGGTGACAGTGAGAGGAGCACTTTGTGTGAGATGGTGGCAGTCGAGCCCGGCCGAGGGCTCAGCTGTCCCCAGGGCCTCGTTCCAGGGGTGCTCCAGGAGCTTCTCGGTGTGGAGCCTGCGCTGGTGTCAAAGGCAGCCTCCTCCGTTTCTCACACAGAGCCGTGGCCCCGAGACCCCCTGCGACACCACATGCTGTCCCCGAGGCGCCCAAGCCTGCGGCTGGGGACGGGCCACTCGCCACGGGGCCACATCACCCCGCGCTGCCGTCTTCCCCCCGTCCCCGCCGCGCCTCGGGAGCCTGGGGGGACCTGCTCTGAGCAACCCCGGGCACAAAGCCGCCGGTCACCCCGGGGAGGGGGTTTTGGCAAACCCGTCGCGCCAGGAGATCGGGCAGCAAAACGCAGCGGGTGCTGCCACACGAGACAACAGAGTAGCCACAGTGCAGAGTGTCATACAACAGACGGCGACATGCAGAGGGACACGGCTCAGTCCGACAGACCAACAGCCCAACCTGACGCTGAAGTGTCTGAAGCTCCAGCACGAGCAGACACATTTGCACATTTGGAAACAGCTGGCTTTAGAGACAGCAATTTGAAAATTTTCTCTGGTTATGTGAGAGCAGCGAAAAACACAAGTTTGAACCAAGGTTGGGTCTTTAACAACCTCCTCTTTGGAGCCTTTTTGTCTCTTTTCTAGAGCTGCGTTACTGCTGACGATAACCAGAGACAGCTGTCACTCCTGTGCGAGGACTATTCCGAATGCTAATTGTCACAAACAAAAATCACATGTAAAGAGTGTGACACGCATGGCTCTTGGTGAGGTGACACGGTGCCCAAATTAAATCGGGGTGATTGTTTTTAGGCATACAATGACAAACAGGTACAGGAACACTTAGGAACAGAAAACAAAAAAAAGAAAAAGAAAAAGAAAAAATGTCATCAGTTTCAAGAGGTCAGCACCGGTAAGGTGAGCAAAGCACAGAGAGGAACATCAGAAATCATCCAGGCAAAAAGAAAACAAAAAAAAACAAAACAAAAACTCGGTTGCATCTCCCAACTCATCACAGGACTCCAAGCCACCTCCTGCCTGCCCTCCAGGATCCCAGCATCCTTTCAGGTACACGGGATGACTGACTCACTGACTGACTCACTGACTGGTGACGAACATGAGCTATGCATGTACACTGGCAGCTTCGGGATGGGTGTGTGGCAGTCGATGGGATGGCAGAAGAGAGAAAGAGAGAGAAAGAGAGAGGGCAGAATTGTTCTTCTTCCTCTTACCGTATCCTTGGAGGACCTACGTCTCTTGAAGCTGGAGGCCAGGGTGGAGGTGATGGACCTAAAAGTGGCTTTCTTTTTAGGGTCAGGTTCTGCTCTACCACTTTTTCTATCCTAAAATGAATATGTATAAGTAATTAGATCTCTAGTGTGTTGTTGGAAACTCTAAATCTATTTGAATACTGCCCCGTGTCATGGCCTTCATTTAGTTGAGAAAGCTACTGGAGGTGTACGGCCACTCCCAGTCCTCCAAGGGCCTCCGTGACCCAGGGCTATGGCGCAGCCACCACACTGCTACGGCTATGGGGGGCTGGCCTCACATCTGGAGCACTGGAAACCCCTCTGGGAAGGAGCCCTGCTCTCCTGGTGTCTGCGGCCAGGCTGGCACAGCTGACCTCGCGTCCTGGGGATGCTCTGCCTGGCGCCCTGCCCCTCGCTTCCACCGCCAGCCTGGCTGGACCGAGACGTGAGATGCTGCACCTACCACTAAAAAAAAAAGTGCTCAGGGCCTTTTCTGAGGCTGAATCCTAGTGCCACAAGAGAGAGAGAGGACTGCATTGAAAGAGAAGTCATTGTATGAATATTCTGTAAAAAAAATGTGTTCAAAAATTCAAATGATGCAGTTGTGCGAAGCCGAACGTGGTTGTTGGTGGTGGTTTGGTTTGTTTTCCAAAGTAAAACAGGCTAAAAAACAAAAAGGAAACTGGGAGAAAAAGAAAAGGAAAAAAAAATACAAAGGAAAAGAAAGGGAGGAAGCAAAGCGTTAGTGCCATGATGTCGTCGGGTCGGGATGAACTCAAAGAGAAACAGAACTGAAAAATGTAGGCATTGGAGTTAGCGAGTCGGACCTGGTTGGCGCAGGCTGGGAGCACCAGCCGCCATGGTGCGGGGGCCGCGGGCCGGGGGGCCCGGCCGCGCTCGGCGCCGGGCGCTGGCAACGAGTCCTCCCCAATTGCTTTGGTGCCAATGAGTGTGACCTTTCCGACGGGGGACGGAGAGACCAGGTCTGGCTCTGCTACCGCACGGGGGTAACCAAAATGTATCCCGGTGGTGCGTAGAGCATGCTCGGGGATACATTTGCTCCTCCTTCTCAGTTCTCTCTTTTGCGGACATGCACAAACGGAAAGGAAAGCAAGATGAATGGAATGAAATGTCTTTTTCTTCCATGGCATCTCAGGAAATAGCCATGGTAAAACTGTGATCCCAAAAACCATTATTTTTGTTTGTTTGTTTTAACAAATAAATCTTTCCACTTGCCTACCTTCTAGCAATGTACCAGATACTAGTGCTCTGACGTTTCCTCCTGTGGAAAAGTCTTACAATGTCAAACGGCTCTTTACCATGAGGCTGTTTACCCCCACAGGGCAGCATGCTTTGCTCACAGTCCCACAGACTCTGCCCAAGGACCCAGTGCAGTATTTTCTAGAAGGTTGGCAAGTGAAAAATGGCAGTGCGACTAGTGTGCTCTGTCCCAGCAGCCTTAACCCCCTCGGTGCTGCTGCTTTTTGGAAGCAAAGGAAAAAAAAAGGAAAAAAAGGAAAAAAATAATTGAGAAATGGCTTTTCCAAGACTCTTTCCGGTGAACTGAACCCAGCAAGCTCTCAGGATACAGCAGCCCGGCCTCGTGCTCCCCTGGCTGCTCTCGGGCAGTTGCTTCCACCCGGACAGCTTCCCCCATGCCCCAGCCAGCACTGCTCCCCAGGGCCCGGCCAGGCTCCTTGTGGGGTCCCCCGAGTCTCCTCCTCTCTCTTTCCTTTGCTGGCTCTGCTCTGCTCTGAGGGGCAGTGTCCTTTAGCCACCTAAAGGAGCTCTGGCTCTTTGAACGCCGCTGTGCTTCCCCAAGGGAAAAACCAGCCCAGGCAACTCAGAGCCTCCAGCTGCACTACACTGGGGGTCAGGAGCACTGTGGGGCTCAGCCCCAAAAGCAGCAGGGGAAGGGAAGTGTGAGGCTGGTGGCCCACAGATGTGCCCATGGCTCAGTGTCACTGCCAGGCACCTCTGACCCTCCTGGCTTCCCTGCCTGAGTGGCACAGAGGTGTTCCAGGAATGGGAGGACCCTGGGAGAGCAACAGCCCCATGGAAGGAGCTCGAGGGAGCCTTGGCACTGACAGGGACAGGGACCTGTGTGGGGAAAGGTCCTTGTCTCCAAAGGACAAGAGCACGCACCACCTCTGTTTGGAGTCAGTCCTGCGTATGGCAAGGGCTCCCGCACTGTTGGGGAGCAGGCAGGGAAGGGGAGGTGATGGAAACCATCCCTGGAGCATTCCTCCGCCTGAGCACCAGGCAGGGACGGTCAGTGGCAGTGGGTTGACCCTCGCATCTGCTGGTGAGCATGGCTGGAGTCAGGCAGCAGAGCAGAACCTGCAAAGGAGCCGTGCTGGCACCGCCTGCTCAGCCAGGGCAAGGTGTGGCTCCGGCACGTGGTCCCCAGCAGAGCAAAGTCCCACTCCCGAGATCCACGGTGGGTATTTGGGCCAGGCCTCTGCCCTGTTGGAGCTGTGCTGGGAGAGCATCATCCAGGGGCAGCTCCCGGGGACACAGTGGGGACACTACCCTACAGCTGAACAGGCACCCAGCAATGCCCAGCTGGAGCTACTGGGGGTGGGCTGGGGGACAGAGGACCCCATGCTAATCCACAGCTCTGCATTCACTGATTTGGTGAAGGAATGGAAAACGCACCTGGTGGAGATTTGCTCTAAAAACGGTTTGTCCTACCTGCAGGTTTTTCCTCCACACATTAACGGCCGCAAACGCCAGCTGCATCTGCTTCCTCCGTGCATCCTTATGCCTTTTGTAAGCTATCTCTATGAATATTAAAAATATCCCGGCAACAATACCTCCAGCCACCAGCATAAACACACCTGAAATAAGCAGGAAAGTTACAGGGGGCAGTGGAAATTGCAACATGACCCCTCATTTCTTCTGCATCATGCTCAGCAACGAGAGCATCCGCCAACCCGGGGTCCCCCCCCGCCATCCCCCCGCAGTCCTGGAGGGCCGGAGGGGAACACAGCCTGGGCACCTGAGGGATGCCAGTGCCAGCTCCAGGGGATCGTGGGGCACGGAGCTACAGTTGATGCTGGGGACAGGTACAGCAAGCCCCAGGGCAGACACCATCCCTGGGACTGTGGGGCCGTTTGCACCAGAACCCAGCTCTGGTGCTGCAGTTTGGTTCATCAGGAAGCACAGCTATGCACAGCTCTGTGCTGTCTTGGATGCCTGCAGCCCTCGGGGATGACATTTTTGGAGTGGTGTCTGAGGAGATGGAGCAAAGTGCCCCCTTTCTCCATGCCCGTGACCCGGCCAGCAGTGCCGGCGAGGGCAGGGTCCCATCCAATACCCCTCATCCCTCATCACTGCGTTGTCTGGGACTGGCAGCACCACCTCAGTGCAGAGGGAGAGCTGTCTGGGGGTTCTCACAGTCTTTGCAAGATGAAAACCCCTCTGTATGGATTATCCTTGTCCTGCCCCTGTCCAGGGCTCCTCAGGACAGGGGGGGGCTGCCCCTCGCCTTCAGCCCCCTCCTGCAGCAGGGTTCTCACTCACCTCCCCCAGGTGCTGCTTCCCTCTCTGCATTGGTGACAGCTCTGATTGCACTGTGACAGCCACAGTTTGGCCAGGGCAGAGGGAGGGGAGCAATGCTCACACCAGGGCAGCCCTACCAGGGAGAAGGGCACCCAGGGACGGTGGGGGAACTGTTTGGAACAAGGAACTGTTTGGAACTTTGTGGAACTGTTTGGAACAAGGTGGGAACGGAGCCCACCTCAGCAGCCTCCCAGCACTAGGAAAGCACAAACCCAAAAGCAGCAGAGATTTAGCCTGAGAGCAGAGCCCTGGAGAGGAGAATGTCTTGAGCAAAAGCAGGCTACCCAGCAAAGGGAGAGAAAGAGGTTTGCAGAACAAACCTGCCATATTTTCAAAGGTGAGCGTTGCTGGGGCATTGCTACGGGAATCACACTCTTGATACCTCACCCAAGTCTTGTCCAAATCCTCCATGAAGCCGTTCTCGTGGGACCTGGAAGCACAAGGAGACAGGACAGGGCAGTCACTGGGGACCAGCCACAGGCAGCTGCGGCACACACTCGTTGTGCCTTCGTGCCCTCCATCCTAGGACTCTGCAGCCTACAGAGGCAGGAGCTGAGGGTGTGCTGGCTGTGTGTGCACACCTGTGGGTGTGTGGCCTTTGCACAGAGTGTATGTGGGCTGTGTGCAGGGGCTGCCAGCATGGCATGGCTCAGACACACACAGAGCCCACGCACAGTGCAGTGCTGTGAGCAGGCATCCACTGCCCCCAGTGCCACTGCCCCCAAGGCAGCTCTGGGCAGCTCCTGCTGCCACAAGAGCCATGTGCAAGCCGTGAGGAGGGTGTGTTCCCAAGGAGGGATGGAGCTGGCAGTGCTCAGAGAGCTCTTGGAGGAGGCTGCAGGGAGTGGACATGAACCACATCTCCCAGGTCCCTCCTGCACTGTTCCTCCCCTGCCAGGGCTACTTGGAGCTCAGGCAAGGCTGGACCCCAGTCCCTTCTGGTGACCCCCAGCACCCTCTAGGTCAGGGCACTGCTGCCTGGCATCTCCCTGCAGTGCACAGTGAGGCCTGGGACACCCCAGCAGCTTGGTGGCACAGCTTGGTGGCACAGCTCGGTGGCACAGCTTGGGAAGAAACAAGCTGTGTCCTCACAGTGCCCGTTTCTGCCTGAACAGCTCGTGGGGATGGAGTGGGCACAGAGCACACCTCCCACCACAGGCTCACTGCACTTTCCTCCCTCTTTTTCCTGGTCCATCCCCACCACCTGTAGCCTTGGGCTTTCCCATCCTCTCCCAGAAGGACACCGAGGACTCCTGTGGCCTCTTCAGCCGTCTCACGTGGTTATCCCAAATCCCATCTGTGCTGCTGTCACCCATCCCCATGTTAAGACCACCCCACAGATGGGGTCCATGGTTCCCTACATTACCCTGGGTCTTGCCCATCTTCCACATCCTGCCCATTCTCTCTCAGGCCTTTCACCTCCACATATTGGGCAGGACCCTGGTGGTTCCTGACCATGTCTCTCCTAAAATGAATCTCTCATTGTCTCCCTCCCTTCATTTGCTGCTTCCCAGCTGCCTGTTCCTCCACCATGACATTTCTCTGTCTGCAACGAGCGAGGCATTTCCAAAGTAATACAAGGAAATCCCTTTTCACCCATAATATCAGCCTGACTTGTGACACCCCACATGACAGCTTAGTGCTGGCGTAAAAGCCCTGGACTCAGAGGGGGTCCTGACATATCCCTGTGTAACAGGAATAGCCAGAGTTGAAAGAAAAATCCCCGGATGACCAAGCCGGGGCAGTGCAATGCTGTTGGACAGGCTGAGCCCTGAGGGAGGAGTGGGGAGGTGGCAGCACCCACACCCTGCTCACAGAGACCTGTGCTGGATGGCCCTGCTGCTCTCTGCCAGCTTTGCCTACGCTCCTGGCTGCCCATGACTCTGCTCCCTGCCCTGCTCTGCCCTCCCTCCAGTTCCCTGCTGCTTCCCCAGCCCTGCCAGCCAGAGCTGAGGCTGTGGGTGCCCACCCCAGTCACTCAGTGTCCCCTTTGTCAGAGTTGTATGGCAGCCCCAGTGCCCCTGTCCCCGCAGAGGTCTATGGGGTGGGTGGCAGTGCCTGGCACGAGGCTACTTTCGTGCCAACACATGCGGCATTCGGGGCAAGCCCCATGCCAAGAGCCGTGTACGGACTTGAGGATGGCCAGGGAGACGTTCTGCTTCCAGGGGCTGTCCTTGCGCATCCCGATCCCAAAGCCCGAGCGGAAGAAGAGCTCCCCCGTCGTCACCAGGTCACACTTCTGGGAGGCCTCGAACTCCAGCACCGCCGAGTCCCAGATGAAGGCGTGGAGCTTGCTGGACACAGAGAGAGGATGGGCAGGTCAGGCTGGGCAGCCCAGCTTGTCTGCAGCCACCATGGGAGCAGCGAGGGTGCTCCCAGCCCTGATTTAAACACTGAAGCCACCCAGCCTTGCACTGAAAGAAAAAAGAGGCCAGAAAGGGAGGCCGTGGCCAGGGACAGGGCTCCCACTGTGCCACTCCTCACACAGACCTTGTGCTTCCCACCCAGAGACCTGGGATGCACCAGGACTGGGCAGATCCCACCCAGCCCCAGCTGGGAGGTCCCATCAAGCCACGCTTTGACCGCAGCTCCCTTCAGCTTTGCCCTGCTTACTGCAGCCAACTGCAGCTCCCTGAAGCCCTTCCCAGCCTGGCCAGGCAAGGTGCTGGCCATACTCACTTGTCCCTCACTGCCTGGATGGCCTCAGCAGCGCTCTCGTAGTTGTGCTTCTCCATGTGCCTGTACATGGTGCTCAGCTCCACCTGCCGTCGGAAGTAGATGTCCACGGAGCTCTGCTTCACTGTGGCGTAGATGAACTTATCCGAGGGGTTGCGCAGCTGCAAGGCAAGGGCAGGGCTCCTAATTTCTCTGTCTTTCATCAACAAAACTTGCTCACCCCAAAGCTGTGTTTCCCAATTTCCTATCTCCTTCAGGGACCTGTTCCCTGGAGAAGACCTTGATCTCCTCAGAGGATGCCACCAGGCAGTGGATGCTCTGGGACTGTGGTGCTGGGGCAGGGGATGCTGTGGGACAGGGACACCATGGCGCTGAGGGTGCAGGAGGCCTCTGGAGGCCATGGGGCTGGCAGTGCCATGGGCAGGGCACACAGCAGGGTGTGGGACGCTGTGGGTCAGTGCTGCTGCAGGGCACATTCCTGCCTGCCTGGACTGATGAGCTGTGGCTGTGTCCTTGCCAGAGCAGGAAATGGATTTGAGGCATGTGGGGAGTATTGACTGCACCGCAGGGACAATTTCATTAGTTATAACTCATCCATAATGAATTGTTTCCTCGCTAGTTCGTGGAGGCTCTCCAGGAACTGGCAAGCAGTTTGAGTGCAGACAGGCTATTTCTGGACAGGTTGTTTCCCTGCTGGTCCCTGCCCACATCTGTCCCTTCCCACCCAGGGCAGGGGCTCAGGCTCACCAGCAACAGCCCAGGCAGAGCTACCTGGGTCTGGCCCCACCACCACAGATCTCAGCCATGGCAAATCAGGGCTCTGGGAACTAGAACCATATTACATGGCCCAGGGAAGGGGAAAGCAAGCAAGGGGTCATTACCCGGGGGTCATTAATGCCTGTAATCCTCTCCTCAGGCCGGTCTAGCACCAGGAAGGCTGCCAGGTTGGCAGTGTATGAAGCCACAATGATCATAGCAAAGCCAGCCCACACCATGCCAAGGATACGGGCAGAGAAACTCCGGGGAGCACCTGCGGGGAGAGAGGAGAGATCAGAGATCAGAGAGGCACCACGAGGGCTTGGCTGGACTGCCAAAGCCCCCTCAGTGCATATGAGCCCAATGGCAGCTGCAGATGTGCACCATCTTCTGCTCTGCCAGCAGCTGTGCAAGGAGCTCCTGCACTGCTCCAACCAAAACCCCAGCTCCTTCCAGAGCATGCTGTGTCCCACCCTGAGAGGGTGGGGAACCCTGGACAGGGCATCCAGCCCAAGTTTCCCTGCCTGGTTTCCCATCCCCGGTGCTGGGGATGGCAGGACACAAATGTGACAACTGCCCTAAGTGTGCGACACTCGGCATCACCAAATCGCCTCCCAGCCTGCTCCAGGGAGGGCTGAGGGAATGAGGTCCCACAGGTACCATGTGAGATGTGAGAGGGGAGGCTGTGGAAGAGGGCAGGGGCTTCCCCCCAGCCTGCCCAGCCCAGGGGCAGGGCTGCAGGGCAGAGCAGTCCCACTGTGAGCTGTAACTCACCTTCTCCAATGCCAGAGTTCAGCAGCACTCCCCAGGAGAACCACATGGCTGAGGAGAGAGTCAGGGCATCTTCCTCCTCCTCCTCACTGTTTACTTTGAACCGGCCAAATGGGCTGGAAGACAAGACAAAGAACCCTTCTCATTCCCCTTCCCCTGACTCCCAGGGCTCACCATTGTGTCCCCTTGGTCAGGTATCAGTACAGCACCTGGCCTGACAGGTGTGTTCCCACATCCCCAGGTGCTGGGTACCCCACATATCCATATCTCTTAGCTTAGGCAGCCAGAGGGGCCAGGAGCCTCAGCCCGGGGCTGGGGGGGCAGAGAAGGTGGGTTAAGTCCCTGTGAGAGCCCCCCAAAGGGCTGCAGGGCCGTGCCCCAGCAAGGGACAATTCCCAGGAGCACTTCCCTGTCCGCTCCAGAGTCTGGGTGGTCCAAAGTGCACTCACCTGAATCGGTCTAGGAGGTACAACATCACTGCCACCACGTGCACAGACAGCCCCACCAGCAGCCAGAGTGTGCTCTGAAAGGGCTGCATGAACGAGTCCAAGGTGCTCCGGGGGATTTCCTGCACACGGGAGAGAGGGGAACAGCGCTGGCACCACCACGCCTGCATCCTGCCCGCCTGGAGGGGCTCCCAAGGCCCTGCTGCTCAGGAAGGGTCAGGTTGGTGCAGACAAGAGCCAGCATTAAACCAGCAGCCTGGAGCCTGGGGTTTGCAGGGGCTGCACTGGGGGAACTGGGCATGGTGCAATCTGGGGAATAGCGGCACCTCCCGTGTTCTACCATCCCTACCAGACCGTACCTTCTTCACCAGGATGGTGAGGCCCTGGTACTTGAAGGGCTTGGAGAACTCAATGTACTGAGCCCGCTCGTTGTTGATGGTGAGGGGAGCCACAATCATGTCTGCTTGGCCGCTCAGCAGCTCCCCCATCATCCCGTTCCACTCCTTCTTGTTGCTGTTGTTCACCTGCCAGGAAGCCAAGGCAGGGTCAGACCCCTGTCCTGACACACATCCCCCACCAGCCAGGACCCTGCAGTTTTCAGGAATCCTGCACTGCCCTTCCACCCCACCCTGCTCTGGAGAAGGGCCTGGGGGTGTTTCAACACTCGATACAGGCAAAGAAAGATCACAGGCTGCCCAAACTCACCCGCTCTTGGGTACCAAATTTACCATCAGCCACCAGGTGAACCTCATAGGTGAAGTTCATCACCCCTGCCAGGCGGATGAGCAGGTCAATGCAGAAGCCATAGCAGCACAGTGCCACGGTGGGACGGCCTGGGGGAGGGACAGAGTGGGGATGGATGAGCGGGGACAGCCCTTGGCCAGGGCCCCCACACAGGATCCACACCTGTCCCCAGCGGGAGCAGCCACCCCGTGGCTCTGGCTCCGTATGGGATGTAACCACGTTGTCTGTCAGGGCCATCTGACTTGGCCACCCTCTCTCACTGCCTCCATCACCTGTGGGTGTTGGCAGGCTGGGAACAAAGGAGTGCCGTTCCTTTGCTGTGTCCCAGTGAGGGGGGCTGAGAGTAGAGGCACAGAGGGGGCTCAGTGCATGTGCTGGAGGAGTCCTGACATGAACCCAGCAGGCTGAACACAGCCCAGGACACAACTCTGAGGACATGTTGTGCACAGGAAGGGGTGATGAGCCCTTCAGGTGGATTTGGGCAAGATTGACACTGCTGAGAAGCTCCCATCCCTCACCAGGTACTCGCTCCTGATCCTGACACAGGTTTCTGTAACAGTTTGAAACTGATGCTGTGTCAGTGCAGTGCTAACGTGCCTCGGAGTCCTTGCTGCTGCTGGAGATCAAGGTAGAGAGAATTGGAACATGTCAGGAGACAGAAACTTGGGATGCAATCCCTCAAAGCAGCCCTGGAGCCCATCCAGAAGAGAGACAGTGGGAAAGAATCTGTTGGGCTCAAACCCCTGAATCCCAGTGCCCAATTCCTGCACAGCACTACTGTGAGGCTGAACTGATCGGGGTGTCTGGGGGCCAACTGTGCTGTCACCTCTCTGTTCCTCATCCTCTAGGCCTCCTGTGTGACTGAGCACCATTCCTGGGACCCTTTCTTGCTGTGGGAGTCTTCATCAGCTGGGTGGGCTGGAGGAGTCCCCACCAGTCTGAGTTACCTGGGATGGTCTCATTGGGTCCAGTGCAGAAGACCTTTTTCACAGGGTCTCCATTGATGGTGAATTCCTCCCTGCACGTCCCATCTGCCTGAGTGGGCTTCACATACACAAAGGGCTCTTGGTGGATGGTCACAATCTGTGAGGTGAAGCACAAACATCCTCTTGTCTGTGTTTCCCTCCCTACATTCCCGTGGTGAGAGCTGGGCTGCCCTCCCCACGCTGGCTGTGGTGCCCTCCCCAGCTGCCATCTCGGCTCAGCAGCAGGACCTGGCTTTGGCATGAGGAATCAGAGAATCCTTTAGGCTGGAAAAGACCTTTAAGATCATGAAATCCAACTGTTAACACAGCATTGCCAAGGCCACCACTAAGACCATTTGCTTTCCCTGCACCCAAGGTGAGGAGCAGCAATATCAGTGTCCTCCTTCATGTGGCACTTTCAGCTGAGCCTCAAAATCGCTTTCCCTGACAGGAGACTGATGGAAGACACCACCGAGCCAGGATTAGTGCCTGGAAAGGGGCTCTAGACACTGTCACACTGCCCCAAGTTAATGCAGGTGTTTCAGTCCTGCCCTGGACCTTTCAGTACAGCAGCAATCCCAACCATAGCTCCTCTAGGGGACAGGGGTTTGCTGCCAGTGGGAATGGGATTTCCCTTGTTGGACAGATGAACAGTAGGACAAATGAATGGCCATACTGGGAAGATCGGCCTGGCCAGGATCCAGTCACTAAAGTGGGATCCAGCCACTAAAATGGAATCTGGTCACTGAAGTGGGATCCGGTCACTCAAGTGGGATCCGGTCACTGAAGTGGCTGCTGAGCAACACTTAAAGAAAGAGCATGAGAAACAAAGCAAGACTGTAGGGGCCTTCTGCCAGCTTCTGGCCATCAGCTCCTCAGGGATTTCCTGAATTCAGCCTTGCAGCCACCAATCCACACATCTGCCACAAGAGAGTTGAATCTCCTTTAGAATCTGTTTCCAGCTGCTCTCTTCACTGTCTAACAGCGCTGAACCATGCCTTGGCCAAAGGAGCCCATCCCTGTATTTCTCACAGACCTGTGACAGGTGTTGTCTGGCTCCCCAGCCATGAGAAATGGTGAACACCTTGTCCCTCCATCCTTTCAAGGCTGTTTTCTCTCATGTCCACTTCCCATCTGTCTCTTTCCAAACTCAAGGATGCCTGCCACCCTATCTAGATTGACTCCAGCTGAAAGCTGTGCTCTGAACACCCTCCAGTACCTTCTCTATTTCTCTTCTATATCCTCTCCTGGCCTTGCAAATGCTGCTGCCAGCTGCAGAGGAGCTATGGAGGTGGGAGGCAGATAAAGTCACTGCCCGGCATGCAGAGAGCTGAGGAGCCCTGCCCCAATGCCATTTGCACTTACCTTCAGCTTGGTTGACATCTGATAGCCTTGAGGTTTCTCGGTTTCCCCCCCTGGCCAGATGATCTTCCTGTCGTTGGTCAAGACCTGCGATGGATCCCAGAGGAAGCAGATGGATGTGAGGCCAAGGTGGACACTAGAGCCCAGCCCATCCTGCCCAGCCCAGGCCTGTACATACATTGCTGCCGTTGTAAATCCCAACCTGCACCAGTTTCCGATTCTGCAGGTTCATGATGCTGTAGTTGGCAAACTTCCTGTCCCCGTCCTCGTTGAACTCCACCCGGCCGGTGACACCCTCTGAGTACTTGGAGGACATCAACACCCTATGGAGAGAAACACAGTGGGGACAACCTAGAAAACCTGCTGTGGCCATTGAGACACCTCACAAAGTATCAGAGCAAATGCTTCCTCTCAGTTACCTGCCAGGAGCTCACTACCTTGTAGAAATCCAGCCAATCCAGCTACCTATGGTCTGTTCATAGACTTGTGGTCATCCCCTCCTGGTGGATGGAATCAGTTTCCCAAATGTTCACTACTGTATCTGCTGCCATTGCCCCTTGTTTTCCACCAGATCAGTCCCATTCCCTTCAGGAATGATCTGGCCCACAGCATCCAAGGACACTTTCCTCTGGATGTCCCTTGGGAGGTGTGTCCATGCTACAGCTTCTGCTGCTGTGCCTGGCACCAGCTATCCCAGCCTGGGTAGTGCCCCAGGCACTCACAAACACCACCAAGGGGAGAACCAGCCCCCTAACCCTGGAAAGATGAGACACACAAGGATTGCCTGAGCCACTTGTGAAGAACAGCTTTGACTCTCTCATGCCAAGGACTGTCACTGCAGGGGATGCCAGAAATGCCTTTGGAACAATCTCCAGGCTTTGCAGGTCTCACGCTCAGCAGAAGAAGGGAGTGGCTGCTGCCCCAAGGCCCAGCCCTCGTGGCCCCAGCACCCACAGTGATGTGCACAGGGCCTGGGGGCTGGAAGTGTGTGCAGGACCTGCCGATCCCCCCGACCCAACAGGCTCATGCTGCCCCCTGGGACACCCCACCCTCCAAACCAGAGTACCAGGGTTTGCTACAGCCGAGGGAAACCTGTCCCATGCAAGGACATCTCTTGCATGGCCATCATGCCGTGCTTGCAGCACTGGGCCCATGCCACAGCCCTTGGAATGCTCAGCAGGAACCATGTCCGCAGCACCAAGATAAAACGTGACAGAAATATCCCCCTACCTTCATTTGGCAGAAACTCCCCTCTCTCCCACTTCCACCCATTAAGATCCATGCTGGAGGAGACTATGGTCTCCAGTCTTTTCCTCCGAGAGTCATTCCCTGCCCACACATCCCAGCTGTCTAAGCATTGCCCAGGGTAGCATGGGTTGACATGGACTGAATTGGTGCCAGGCACCAGGATGATGCCTAAACAGCCTGGAAAAACTAGGTGCCATTGACTGAGCCCATGTCTGGGAGGGTTTTCTAGGAGAGATGTAGCCCTCACATCCAAACCATGCAGGAGAGCCCAGGGAGCCCTGTGCCACATGCCCCAGAGCTTTAGTGACAGACACCCTGAACAAAGCCACCATGTCCTCCTGCACCTTTTCCACATGCTCCCACCTCTTCCAGCTCTCCCCCAGCAGGTCCTCTGCTCCCTCCAGCAGGACCCTTTCCCCAATACCTCTTAAAAAGGGGTCCTGTCTTCCAGATGTTGGTGTTGCCCACGCAGCCCCGTGGTGGGTCTGTGATATTCTCCTTCTCAAACAAGTCGTGCACGGCCTGGGCCACCACAGCAACGGCGTCACTGATGTGGGCAGACTCGTTCTTGCCGTTGATGAGCTGCAAACCGATCACTCCTGCAGGGCAGAGGGGGAGGCAGGTCAGCGTTCCCAGGATCACTGGTTGCTCCAGCCTTACTCCCACGCCCAGTGCTTGGGGACAGCGAGCACATGGCTGTGGGCTGAGGGTCCCTTGGATGCCATGGGAAGGTGCCTGAGCTTCAGGCAGCAGCAGGCAGGGGCAGCGGGGCTGGGCTGGCACCGCCCTGCTGGGGACAGCTCCGTGTGCCACGGACACCCTGCGCTCCACTCCCACGGCCCTGCCCGAGCCTTGCCCCAGGTGACAGGCAGCCTGCAAAGCCCCAGTGACACGGATCTGGGAAGTGGCAGCATGGCCAAGGCTGAGTCCCCATGCAGGTAAAGAGAGTGGAGAGCGACGTGTGGGATCCTTCCTTCAGGACCACCGTGTTCCCCCAGTCCAAGGGGTCCCAGGGAGGGCAGGGGCTGCTCATCCCGGCTCCCTCTGGCTTCTCCAGGCCTGGGGCAGCAGGACAGAGCTCGGGGGGTGCCTACCATCGGGGGCATAGCGCAGGGCATTGCCCGAGATCTCCCTCTCCCCCACCAGCCACACGTAGCCGGAGCCCGTCATGTTGAGCATGGCTGCGGACCTGTACACCGTGGCCGCGTCATCCTCGCTGCAACGACAAGAAGGGAATGGCAATGTGGCTCCAGCTGCTGGCTGGCCCCTTTTTTCACATCGCAAGGGTGTGGCAGCGCTAGGGAAGACACCCCCAGGTGCCTCTGACTGCTGGTTCTCCTAGGCAATGGCTAAATCCTTGATGCAATGGGAACCTTCCTCTCGGCTTCACCGGATCCCACACGCCCAGCGCTGCTGAGCAGCTGCACATCTGCACATTCCGCTGTGGGCATGGGGCCACGAGGTTCCTGTCCTGCACAGCAGCAACCACCACTGCTCCTGCAGGACAGCTGGACAGGCCAGCCCCTCTCAGGGTTGTTGCTCTGGCCAGCGGCACGGCCGGCACAGCTCAGCACCTCCATCCACCTGCCCGGGACAGGGGCCTGCATGTGGGACTCTCTCAGGCTCCTCGGAAGGGTGTCAAACTCCAAATCTGCCTCGACTCCAGCACTGGGCAGTGTTGGGAGGGAGGAAATCAGAGCAGGGAGGGGAAGGGACAGCATGGCCTCACCTGGCAGAGAGGATGATGACCCTGGCCTCCAGCTCCTTTGCCTCCAGCAGCAGCGATGTCACGTTTTTGGTTCCAGGGTCAAACTGAAGCACTTTCTCAGCCTGTGATTAGTGTGAGCAAAGCTGGTTAGTGAGGGAGCCCCAGGACTGGTGGTGAGAGCCATGCTATCTAGAAAAGGGTCAAGAGAATTCATTAAACTGCACAAAAGTCTGCTAAATAAGGTTGGTTATAGTTATTTTTTTCTTTTTCTTTCCTTTCTTTCTTTCTTTCTTTTTTTCTTTCTTTCTTTCTTTCTTTCTTTTCTTTCTTTCCTTCCTTCCTTTCTCTTTTAAGGTTTTGGCTTTTTGGTTGTTTTATTTTTTTAATTTTTTTTTTGCACTGTGCATGCAAACTGAAGTCAATCAAGACCCAAAAAGAGGCGTGCATTGTACAGGAAAGAGAAAAAGGCTTTGAAATGCAATTGAAAACTCAAACGAGTGTTGTTTTTCAAAAACATGGGAAATGAAAAAAAACATATTGCAGAGGGTTAACCTTTGGGAATCAAAGTGAGCAACTTACACCAAGGAACCATTTCCTTTGGGGAGGAAAGGGGGTTGGTTCAACTTTTCAAAAAAAAAAAAAGAACTTGCAAGTTAATTACTGGTTCACATGCATGTTTCAAAAAGAAATCCTTCCAGGGTCAGCTGGCTAAGTTTCCATTCTCAAGTCCAAACCAAACTATCTCAACATAAAAACGTGCTACCAAGAAACATAGTCATGGATACTTTTTTTCTTTCTTTTCTTTTCTTTTCTTTTTTTCTCTTTCTCTTTTTTTTTTTTTTTCTTTTTTATTTTATTTTTCTGGTGGCTGTGGCTATTTTTCATTTGCTAGTTAGGTTGGTGGGCGGCGTGCATTTCCATGCATATATACCTTGGGTCCTCGCTTGTTGTCATAGGAAAGTTGGTCGAGGTTTTCATAGTTCCTTTTTTTACTCTGATGAATAATGTGCACAGAGAAAATATGTAGACACAGAAGAATATTATAAACAGTTGAAAATGACGTGTAGTAAAGCAATCCAACATCCACCTCCTCCTCCACTGTTTGCTAAAGGGTCTCTATAACGCTGGAGCTCGCAAAAACCACTGTCAGGAGAGATTGTGCCTCAGCTCTCACGGGAGCATCACGGAGCAATCTGAGAGTAAAGCCTGAGTGTCACAGCTGGTGCGATGCAGTTGCATTTTCCCTTGCGGGACTGGGGAATTCTTCAGCAAGGAATTTTTATCTTAAGCTCAGAAACAATCTAAGGGCCTAAGTGGTAGGGTTTCCATGGAATTACTGTGAAGGTAAAGGACAAAATGTTGTGTACGGACCGTGCTGGATAAAGGCAAACTGTTACAGTTAAGAGTATTAGCATTACTAGCATCACTATTAGCATCACAGTCCTGTCCACCCTCCGAGAGTTCACAGCAAAGGGAGGTGTCTCAGCTGGAGCTCTCACCCCCTGAAAGGAGGGAGCAGCTTTCTGAGCTCTGTTGACATCCAAAAGAGAAAGATAAAGTTCTCTACGTCCCGTGTTGGCTCAAAGAGTGGCGATATGAAGCAATGGTGAATATGGGATGAGATTGCAGCTTTTACCTGGTCCCTGGGGAGGGCCCAGGGCACCTCATGGCTCTGCAGCACACTGGTGGCCCTGGGAGGTGCAGCTAACCGAGCCCGAGGTGGCACTGATCCTGGAGAGAACGGACTGGAGCAGAGATCCTGCTCCTGCCCTGCTCTGCTGCCTCAGAGGAACCCGGGGCAGGGCACCCGCTGCCAGAGGTTTCCCCTTGTGCAGGTAGCGTGCTGAGGGCCCACAGCTCTGCTCTCAGAGCCCTGACCCTGCAGCAACGTGCACAGAGCCTCGGGATCTTCCCAGGAGCAGCCCCTGTGGCCAGGCCAACAACAGCAACCTGATGGTGCCTCCAGGAGAGGGCTTGGCAGGTTTTGGTGGGACACAGTCTGACATTTTCTCCTCGACCTCAGCCCAGCTGAGATCCCTGATCTGTGTACCTGGGGTGTGGGACACAGCTCTACTCTCATCTCCATTTTTCCAGAACCTTATGGCAACAGATCCCTGTCAGGAACCTGACCCTTTGCACCCCTGGCATGCAGGGGTCCATGTTCCCAGACTGTTCTTCAGACAGACAGGTTTCTCTTCATCTTGCTTTCCAAACTAATTAGCTTGCCTTTTCCACACCATTCAGGCCAGCCTTTGGCACGACATTTTGCCAGGTCTCCTTTCCATGCAGCCATGTGATCTTTCCTGTCTTCCCCTTGGACGCAGCCCAACAGGTTTTTCATTGCTCAAAGAAATTGGGTCCTGGCAAGGAAAAGTATCTGAAGAGGCAAAATCTTCTTGGAGCCCAGGTCTGCCTTCATTTCTGATGACTCCCCAAGTGAGGATTTCTGCAGTGGCTTCTTAGTGGCTTCTGCTGGGCCTGCAGTGAGCCCTGGAGTAAGAACTGCTCCAAGAAGACCAGAGGTGCAGCAGGACAGCAGGAATGTCCTCCAGTGAGGGCACACTGGTCACTTCTCCCCAGGCACTGTCAATATAGCCAAAAACTTGGTCATCCATGCTGCAGCCTCCAACCAGAAACCCCTGGGATGTGCTGGCACCTTGGCCCAGGCTGGTCAGCAGAGTCTTGGGTGCGACAAGGCTGGCACCTGATCACCTCTCCCTGTCACTAGCCCTGTATCCAGAACTTGACTAGCAATGTGTCCTCTTTTTCCCTTTTTTCCATGTGGTCCTGAAGCCCTTCTCTGTTCTTTATGTTTCACACAGGGACTGACAAATTAGAAGTTCCCTGTCCACGATATTCTCCTGTGTTCACTCAAAAAATTGCCACTTTCATGAACGTCACTGTCCCAGAGAAAGGCAGCAGGGACCTGCCACCTCTGACCTGGAGAAGCTCTGATTTCACAGTGTCCAGCACTCCCTCCTGAGCCCCAGCAACACTGGTGGCATGTCCTGTGAATGAGCAGAGCTGAGCTGGGTGGAGCAGCAGCTCCAGGCTGGGAGTCATTGCAGAGAGCCCCAGGACAGCACATGGGGCACTCTGGGGCTGGCCAGCACGGCCTGAGCACTGGGCTCAGAGTGCTGCTGGAGGTGCAGACTCACACAGTGGTGCCTGGGTGGCACACAGGGCTGGCACAGCTCCAGGGGGCAAAGCCATGCCCCAGACTAAGAGCTCAGATGGACAGGTGAGTCTCTGACCCAGAACAGGTCCTCCATGTCCTCAGGGGCTGTGATCCAAGCCTTGAAGAGGTCCAGATCAGGTCTCCTTCCTGCTTCCTCCCCAAGGCCGGTGGTACAACTTCATGGCATGAGAAGAGTCAGCACATCAGTGATCAGAAGAGAAATTCCAAAGAAGAGATGGAGGAAGACAGGAAAGCCCCAATAGGGTATCCACCACCAGCAAGACCAGCCAGATCAGTCTGTTTGACCTTTTCTCAAAGGAAAAAGAAACAAGATGCAGTGGCACACCCCAAAGAGAAGACAAGTTGACCTACTGGGACAGAGCAGCTGCCCCAGGCTGGAGAGTGGACACAGGATCTGCAGCAGTCCACTGGCTGCCAGGAGACACCAAGACGTGGTAGATGCAGTGCAAATATGGGGGAGGTCTGAGGACAGACCCTCCCTCCCCATCCTTCAAGCTCCAGATCTCAAAGGCTCTCCCGTGGGGTGGACAGGCTGAAGAAGAAATGCACCCTGTGCCTGGGAACCTCACATGGAGCAAAAGGGAGTGGAGGCATGAGAGGGAACAGCAAAACGGGATGCACGGGAACTGCAGGAAAACAGAAAGTGGAAATCAAAAGATGCAAGGGAAGGGATGAGAGACTGACAATGGCTTTCCCTGTGTCAAGGGCATTGTGCTGGGAAGAGGCTTTGAAGAAAAGTACTGTCCCGCTGTCACCCAGTGGGAGCTGCCTTTGGAGGCAGGAGGGTCCCTCTGTAGCTGGTGGAACATCAGTGCCTCACGATGGCCTGGGATGCAGCAAGGATGAAACTTCTTGAAAATTGCTGCCAAAATCAGGAGGCTGTTGGTCAGTGTGGCCTGTGCCAGCCTGCACCCCTGCACCAGTTCTTCCTCCAGGGAGGTGACAAAGAGCAGCCACAGGGTCTGGGCTCTCAGCTCAGCCACCATCTGCGAGCACAAGAAGTGTCTATGGCCACATCTCCTCAACAGCTGAAAGACTGCCAAAGGTCCAGCTGCAGGTGGGGCTGGAAAAAGCAGGTTGGGGTCCCTGTCTGTGACCCAGGAGGGAACAGCCCCGAATGGGTGCCTGCCCTGATGCTGCTGGAGAATTGGATGAACTCAGCCTCTGCCCATCTGAAGGGGACCTCACTCTGCCCCAGGAGAGAGGTCTTGCTGGGACTTCACCCCGTGGAGCAGGTGGTGGTTCCTGGCCCTCCAGATTGCAGCCAAACATCTTCCTATGCTGTCCTTCTCTGCGTGTCTTGAAGGCCTGTTCAGTCCTTGCCCTCTGCGCCGCAGGTCTGTGCTGTGTCCTCCTGCCCCTTGGGCCCTCCCCTGCCTCCTTCCCTGCTCCTGCTGGCCCTGAGAGCAGGTGCAAGGCACCTCCTGGGGCCAGGGCCTCCCACATCCGCCCTGTGTGACAGCATGGGGTGTCAGGAAAGCAGCGTTTGGCATGTGCTTCGATGGAGATGGGAACGGGCCGACAGCTCTACCAGAGGGTCGTTACAGCCCAGGCTGCCCTGCCCCTCCTAGGCCACTAAGGTAAGCCCCGATAGCCAATTCAGAAGCTGCTTTTCGGGGTGGGGTTGGCACTGCTGGGTCTGCCTGGCCCCAGGCTGGCTGCAATGGGGCAGGTGCTTCCCTAAGCTGAGCGGCTGGTCCTCTCCTTAGGTGGGAATCTTGGGCGAGGCATTTGCAGAGCTCCAGGTTATCCTTCCCTTCATTTTGTAGTCGATTTACATGTAGGAGATTTTGACCATGGCAAAGCAAGTGAAATGAATAAAGTACAAAGTTCTGTCAGGTACTAGTCAGACACTGTTGATGCTTTAAGCATGTTAGCCATGTTACAATGGAAAGAAAAGGTGTTTTACATACAGAAATCTACATACATACAACAGCCCAAGACTTCTAGTTTTGTTGTTGTTGCTTAAACAAAGCTACAAGACAATGTTCAGGAACTGACCTTGGACTCTTTCTCCTCCAGGAGGGTCTCCAGCTTCTTTTGTGCAGCACGACCCTCGTGGTCGTCACTGACTATCAGAATGACGTGGTTCCAGTTGAAGACTCTCATCATCTCAAACCAGACGTTGGCCTGGTGAGAGTAAGGTGGGACCGTGCGCAAAAACGACAGGTGGATGCTCTGCAAGGAAGAACAAGCGCTCAACACACGCTTTGGGGCTGTCAGCCACATTTGGAAGGACAGGGCTGGGATCACATTGGGGAAGACTTCTGGGATGCACACCTGGAGCTGACCTCTGGGACCTGCGTCCTTCCTTCTGGCTGGGAAGCAAACCCTGGATCTGATTTTGTACCTCTCTGCCGTTAAACTAGAACATGGCAAAGAGTGGGTTCTGCTTTGTGGCCCACAAATGCACAGAGAAGAAAAGCCTATTGAGCCATGAATGGCCAGCAGTGTTCAGTGCAAATATAGCCTTGCCTCTTGACCTTTTAAATAATTACCAGGCAATGGATATCAAAAATAATTCCCTTCAGAAGGCAAGAGGCAGGTACAGGCAGCTGTGTATTGGTTATTTGCTGTGGGAGAAGTTCAGAAAGGCAGTTTTATAACATGGTCCCTGGCTGTTTCTAGGTCAGCCTGTTCTGCAGCAGCAGGAGAAGGCAGCTCTGGACCTGTGCCCCAGCAAACCACTCTGGTTTGGTGAAAGGCATCGTTATGGCTGGGTGATTGTGCAATAGCAATTCCAGCCTAATTAAGTACAGCGCTCTTAGGGGAGCAATCAGACCAAAAGCTGAAGCTGACAGAGAGCTTTCAAACAAATGCAGCTTTTCCAAAAAGCCCTAGAGTCAAATATTAGGAAGTGAAAGTGCTCATGCTCAGCATGGACCCTGCTTGAGAGCCCAGCTATGTGCTGGAGGGAGGCAGGGACCTGAACTGGAGAGGACAAAAATAAAGCACCATAATCTTTCTTTCTCTAAGGCTGAGCTGGTTGTTGGGACCGAACAGGGCTTGTCCAGACCTGTTCATCCAGAGACCAGACCCAGAACAGGTCAGAAATGTCCTGAATGCACCAAAGTAATTCACACTGGAAAGAAGGCATCATGTTCCCCATGGACACACACAGGAGGGACAGACACACCAAAAAATCCTCTTCCTCACACTCAGCATGGTGATAAAGTCAAACCAGACCATGAAATGTACAGAAAAGGATGTAAACTCCCTGCTCTGCTCAGGGCCCCCTGTACAGGGTCAGCAGGGCCCTGCTCCTGCCCCAACCCAATGGAGTCAGCAGCAAAGCCACCATGGCACTGGGAACATTTCCTGCTTATGAGACACCAAGGAGAAGGGTGGGTGTTTAATCAAAGGAGGAAACAGACCAGGAGAGCCACAGTGAGAATCTCAGAGTGTGACTGAGACAAACGTTACTGTTTCAGGCAGAGCAGCTCATCCCACAAGACCAGCACTAACCCATGGGATTGGGAAAAAGCCCCATGGGGACAAACAGTGGAAGGACAACCATGGTCTCCACACTAACACAGTGTCCAGCAGCTCTTTGGAGTCAGCAGAGATGCCCAGGAATTTCCAGGTCCAACTGCACAGCCTGGGCCAGGGGCACACCATCTGCATGTAAGCATTTTTAATTTCTAACCACTGAGCATTTTTAATTGCTTTAAGGAAATCCATGGAAAATGAAAGTGGAAATGGGAATAAAACCAGAAGAAAGAAAAGAGTGGGAAAAAGAACAGAATAGCCAATACTAAAAAAAAAAGAAATCAGAAAAACACAGGTTAAAAAATCAAAATTCTATCAAAATTCTCTCAATCCCTTTTTGAAGTGAAAAAATCTTTGAAATTTCAGTATATTGCATCAAATTATTTTCTAGTTTCCCAACCAGCTTCCAAAAATGGTGTTTAAACTGATCATGGCTTTCTTAAGTATTGGAAATACGTATCACTGTGTTCAGAGGAACAATTTACTGCAAGATTGTTGGGGGACAACTTGGTTTAACCATCCAGGCAAATTTGCTTTCTGAGGTGATGTCAAAAGGGTCATGGACAGGCTCTGGTGGTACCTCAGCTCCTGCATCACTGAATTGTGGTTTTCAAAGAGGATAATGAAGAAAAATTCATGGCAAGTGCTGAGCTGAGATCTCAGGATGAGTACTCACAGTCTGCGTGCAGCTTTTGGGACTCCTGAGAACCTCTGCAAGGGCCAAATATTGGCAGAAAAATGAAAGTAGAGTCCCCAAAGGTTCAGATGTCCAGCTTGTGCTGTGCAAGAGGCAGGTGAGAATCCAGCTGGGCGCGATTTGATACCCCCCATCCCAGCACACGCAGTGACACCCCACAGGTCCCTGCCACACCCTCTGAGACCCAGCACAGAGCTCTCCTGGACACAGCCACGTGGGCTGCACTGCAAAAGATGGGGATGCAAGGATTTATGCATCCTAATTAGCCCATTTTTAGGCAAATAACTGTTAAAAATACCTGCTTTTTAGCACAGCCTCTGTGAGACAGCCACCTCAGCTGCACCAGCTCTCACCCTGGTGTGCTGGTCCAAGCACTTGCCCTTGGGGCTGTCGAGGGTCCTCATCCCCTCCCCTTGAATCAGGCACACGGGAAAAACTGCTCCTCATTACAAATCCAGAGATCCCAATCTATCAACTCCTGAAAATTTGGTAAAATTCACCAGCTGGGCATGAGGAAGAAGCATTGGGCAGTGTAAGGAGCCTGCCCACTGCCCCACACGACAGCTGGGGATGTGGGAGGGAGCTGAGAAAACTCCGAGATAGCTCAGCGTGTGCAGGGAGGGATTTTGGGGGCACAGGGATGGGGAGCTCAGATTCAAATGCACTCTCTGCCTTTCCTTGCAGAGCACAGAGGAAGGGATGGGGCAGCCTCTGGGGCACACTGTGGGGTGTGGTGCTGCTCTGCTCCCACATGGAATCTGAGAGCCTGTGGAGATCTGCGGGGATATGAGGGCTCCATCAGGCTCCATCCGCTGCCCAGGGCTGCTCTGCTGCGGGTTATCCTGCCCTGCTGAGGACTGTGCTGCCCACTCCCAGGACAAACACCTCTGTGCTGCACTAAGCAGCCTCTCCAGTCATCACTTGTGGGTGCCAGTGAAGGAATCCTGACCCTGGCCTTGGTCAAACAGAACCACTTTTCTCTCCACTTGCATCTTTCCGCCCAGACTAACAGGGCTTCTGCTGAGCATCCACTGTCAGTGAAAGCAGTATTAAAGAAGAAAACCCTTTTCAGTAAACAAGCCCCGTGAGGGTATGGAGTGGTTCCACTGAGACCAGAGGGAAAAGCCATTCCCCCACTGAGGAGAGACAGACAGACAGACCTCACTGCAACTACCAGGACCAGGTGCTGGAACTGAAAAAACTCTCCAACTGCAGGATGTCTAAACCCCATTTTCCAACTCTCCCAGCAACAGGGCAGGTCTGTTTTAAACCCCTGATCCTCTGCTGCAATGACCTTCTGGGGGTGGCGAGGGTCTCCAGGCACCCAGGGTGTCCCTTCAGCCCCACATGCAGGAGTGGGCCCACATGGAGCTGCTGACCAGCACCAGAGCTCCCTGCCTGCTGAGCTGTGCATCCCCAGGCTCTGCTCTCACACTCTCCTTGCCATCTCACATTTTTCATGCTGCCAAGATGTCAGTGTCATCTCATTTTTTCAGCTGAGTAGCAAAGATGACACAAACACCCCCAATGAGCCGTGGGGACAGGAGCACTCAGGCACAGTCTGGCCATGCAGGGACCCAGCATGGGAAGGTCAGAGTGGGATTTTTGCCATGCTCAGTCCATGAGATCTCCCTGGAGGGCTCTCCATAGTGATGGACACCACAGTGATGGGAACCACTCTACTGCCTTTACCTTGAGACTACCTCTCTCCTCCTGTTTCCTGCTGCCCTCCCTCAGAGGTGGCTGGGATTCCAGAGAGCCCTCCCCACGCAGGCAGGACTGTGCTGGGTAGTGTGAGGGTCTCGATGAAGGAACAGGTCATCATTCCATAAGATGTACATACAAGGAGGCCAAAGGCTGCCAAGCCAGAGAACTCAGCCTGATAACGGCAATATCATCTCTACAACAAATTGTTGGGTACTGGCAGCAGTAAAACTCACTTCCCTCGGGTATCTTTGTTGAAAGACTGGGTACAGCTCATGGACCCCTGTGCTTGACTGGAGATGCTCTGAGAGCATCAACAGGTACTGGGCAAACCTGTCTGTGCTGAGGTCCACGCCTTTCCTCCCCCTAGTAGCCTTGAGAGGATCATAATTAACAACTTCAGCCCCCCGTGAAATTTAGCTAAAATTGTCTGATGCCTCCAAAAGCAATTAGGGGCATAAATACAAAGTGATCCTAGAAGCTTGTTTCCATAGAAACTAAGCTGAAAGATATAATTTCCTGAATTAAAACAAAAAAGAAAGCAAGCTGATCACTGGAAACCAAAAAGGGAACAGCTGAATGTCCCCGTGTCATGAGCCAGCCTATCCTGCATGGGGTGTGCAGAACCTTTCACTGTCCTATCCCACAGCTCCACACCCTTCTGTCCCCCACTCCACTGCCACCTCTGCTGTCTTCTCCACTGTCCAACACCCTCTGCTCCTCTACTCAGTCCCTGCCTTTGCCCCATGTTTTGCGTGCAACTCCCTGCTCCTCAGAGAGCTCCAAGCCTTGGTGGGCAGGAGGCTGAGCCGGGCAGGAGTGCTCAGAGGGGTGCTCAGGGTGAGCAGTGCAGGCTCCTTGCCCAGGCTCTGCCAGGCACCCTACAGCCCTGAACCTGCTCAACAGCCCAAATATTCCATGGACACAATCTCCCTGCCACCACCCTGGGTCACCACTGTGGCCGTGGGTCTTTCCTCCAGCCCTGAAGTGAGCCAGGTGGGGCTTATGAGGTTGTTTTGCAGAAAACATGTTCTAAATAGGAAAAAAACTGGCAGAAGCAGAGGCAGGACCCAGCCCCTCGGGGTGAGCACTCCAGGCCAGCACAAGGCTGGACAGCACAGGCGCTGTGGGCAGCGGCTGCTTGGCTGAGCCCTGCACAGACGGAGCAGGACCCGTCAGGTGCAGAGTCCCCTCTCGCTGCCATCGTGGGCCCTGTGACATCGAGGACCCTCTCAATGATATTTCCATCAGATCTATCTCCTCCCCGCAGCAGCAAGGAGCAATTTCCCCCTGAACACTTCCTGCCAGCTCTGTTGCTATCCCTTTCCATCTACCCATGCCTGGTGGGACACTGCCAGGGTGTGCAGGTCCCCAGCCTTGCCAGCCACCCTCACCATCACTGCCATGGTCCTGGCTTGCTGACCACCCTTCCATGGCTTCCATGGAAGGAGATGCCAAAACCTGCTGCTGCTCCAGCCAGGCAGTGCTGCTGGTGCCTCTCTGGGAGCCTCTGCTCCTCCCTCCTGAAATTTGACTTTATTTAGCATGTAGGTGGAGTGACTATTTTTGCACTGAACATTTACATTTGTGAATATTCACATTTTCCAACCAAAGGCCGATTCGTGCTTTGAAGCAGGCTCGATCTCACCCGCTGAGCTTGTGTGCCTGGATGAAATCCTGCAGTGGCATTTGGAAGGCCTGGCTCTGCTCAGCTCCTCCTTTTGACTTTACTAAAGCTTTAGGTGTTTGCCAAGTGGGCTGTGAGCTGAGGGCCAGGGCAGCACCTCATTGCCCAGGCACTGCCTGCACGTGGCAGGACCTCATCCAGCTTGGAAGGCTCCGTGTTTCCACAGGGACAGCTGAGACACTGGAATTTGAACCTCTGTCTTGAGTGACGGCTAGACTGAATGCCCTGTGAAGCCTCAGGATATTCTGTTATCTCCCCTACCAAAATCCCACAAACCCAGACAAGTTAATGCAACCAAACAACCTCCAAGCCCCAGAGAGATCCTGCCCAATGTATGGGGCTCTAATAGGATCCTCCTGCCCCTCCACTGGCCTCCAGAGCTCCCAGGTCCCCCTGGCTGGCAGCAGTGAGCAGGCAGGAGCCAGCTCGAGCCTTTGCCGTGGCTGGAGAGCAGTGAGCCCGGCAGAGCAGCGCTGCAGAAATCATCCGGCACTATGTAGGTCAGCACTGGCAGCTGCAAAAAAATTATGTACCCTGGAATGCAGGAGAGAGAAAGAGAGCGAGAGCTGCAGGCTGGGCTGGAGAGGGTGGACGGACAGACACAGAGAGAGTGTAGACATCATTAACCCTCCTGACGTGCACTCTGGATTTACAGCACATGTATGAGGTACTAGAGCAGAAACATGCATCAGTTACCTTATCAGAATATATAGACATGCGTGTTGTCAGACCAATGACAGGGATCCTGTAGAAGCCAGCTGTGTATGATACAGGTGTTGGTGTTAGGTGATCGTTGGGAGCAGGAGGGTGACTAACTAATATTGCATAGACCTGTAGGACAGGATACACGACACAAACATTATTTCACAGGAGCGCATCGGCCATCGAGCGTGATTTTTTTCCCCTTTTCTTTACCGCAATGCTAAACAGCCCCACTTAACATGATAATGGCACTGGAATGACTGGGAACAGGGAAGCAAGGGCTGTGCCGGGAGCCAGGGGTGCTGTGCCGCGGCTGGAGGGGATGGCTCTGCTCAGGGTTATATCCTAATGGAATGTCGTGCCCAGCCGCTCCGCTAAACTAATAACTTCCATGGATTGCAGATTAAAGGGAAGCATCTCCCTTCCAGTCACACTGTGTAATGCGATTTCTTTAACCACACATTTAATACTCGGTTGTAATTCCCCTCTGAGGACTATTACAAGCAAAGTGGTCAGCTGGGACTGTGGCGGGAGCGGCAGCGCAGAGCCAAGGAGCGAATCGGCCATCTGGCCCTGGGCAGGCAGGAATGGCAGCGCCTGGAGGGCGGGAGCAGCAGCCGGGACCTGCCCTCAGCCAGCGAGCTGGGCTACACCAAAATGGGGAAGGAGGATCTCGGCAAATCCTGCTGCTACGGCAGAGCTGCGGTTTTGGTCTCCAGCAGGATCCTACTTTGTGTCAAAGGGAGAGGAAGGAGCTGGGTCGGCCCTGGGGGATCCTTTATTACACCAATGCCCTTTCACAGCACAAGGAATGTCCCCAGCTGGTGACAGGTCTCCAGCTATGGCGAATCAGCACAAGGACTTTGATGTCTGGAGGAAATAACACTTCCTTCTCCAAGCATCTGCCCAAGCCCCAGGGTGTGCTCTGCGCCCGGGCTGGAGGGACAGATTGCCAGGACAGGAGAGGAGGATGGAGCCTGCCTGGGGAAGGGGCCCTGGGGTCTGGGGGCAGAGGGAGGATCCTGCTTGGCATTGGGAGGGAGGAAATTGAGGGTGCAGAGGGAGCTGGGGCAGGGGCTGGAGGCCCTGCGTGGGAGTGGGGAGAAACTGCTGGGGAAGAGGCTGGGGAGCTGCCGCGGACGAAGGAGGAGGGGACGCCCTGGGCAGAGGTGCCCGGTGCTGGCACGGGGGGTGAGGACCTGCACCCAGCAGGGCCGGGGCAGGGCCCTGGGCCGGGAGCGGGCTCGGGCTGTGCGGGTTCGGGCTGTGCGGGCTCGGGCTTTGCGGGCTCGGGCTGTGCCGTGCCGCACAGCAGCCGCACACAGGAGCCATTTTGCGCTGCCAGCCCCTCCTCTGCCTCGCAGCCCCCTGCTCGGGCACAGCGCCAGCCAGCGAGGAGCGAGGGTGCGTGCCCCGCTCAGGGCCCTGCGGCGAGGACAAGCCCTGCGTGCTGGGACAGAGCGGCCACGCCGGCGCCCGAGCCCCGCACCCCCAGCCCTGTGCGCCCGGCTGCGCTGCCCCCGCACCGCCCCGCTCCCGCAGGGATGTGCCAGCGCCAGCCGGCGCTCCGCGGGCTTGGCCGTGGGGACAAGGCGCAGAGGTGGCACGGACACGGGGATCCCTCGGCCGGGAGCGGGGAACGGAGCCTGGCTCCGTGCGGGACCCGCCTGAGCCTCCTGCTGCTGCCGCAGGACAGCGGGGTCGGGGCCAGCCCGCGCTGCCCGGCCTGGCCACCACCCCGGAGATGTCTCCGGCCTGCTGCAAAGGTGTCAGCTCTGCTCCTCTCGGCCCCTCCAGCCCCCTCCCCTCCCTGGCTGAGCGTGCCCGGGTGCGCGCACACGCATTTCTCTGCGCCTTGTGGTGGGAGAGGCTCCGTGCTGGGGCGTTCAGGCAATTCGGGTGCGCGTTGGCCCCCGCACACGGTTCGCACGTGCGGGGCTGTATGGGAGCAGGGGTGGGTTTGCAACCGCGTGTCTGCCTCCGATGGCCCCGGCTGAGGGGCTGAGGCTGGTGAGCCGGACTGGGCACCCAGAGCACACGCAGGGGACGTGAAGAGGCCAGGCCACGGTGGGGGATGCCCGGGGCACCCCAGGCTGCGCCCAACACCGCTGAGGGCTCGGAATTCACCCTCAGGTGCGCTGGGAGTGACCCGCGGGCACAGGAGGGAGGATCATTCTGTGCTCGTGTGCGCAGCCATACACACCAAGTCCGTGCGGGTGTGCACCCCGTGTCTGTGTGTCTGTGTGTCGGTGTGCTTGTGTGTCTGTCGGTGTGTCTGCGTGTCTGCGACCCCGGCCGCGTGTGCCTGTGTCCCGGGTGTGGGTGTCTGGCAATGGGTGTGCCAGCTCCCTGCACACAGATGTGTGTCCGTGTGTCACAGCAGCTGTGCACGTTGGCACAAGTGCAGACACCTGTGTTGTGTGTGAGCCCGTGTTTGCACAGCAGTGCATGTGTGCACGTGGCATGTGTGTGCCCATGGAATGTGTGTGTGCACATGGAATGTATGTGTATGCACACAGAATGTGTGTGTGCCCATGGAATGTCTGTGTGAACATATGGAATGTGTGTGTGCACATATGGAATGTGTGTGTGTGCACAGGAAGCACAGCCCGTGGGCATTCCCACAGCGTGTGAGTGCACAGTGTGTGTGCATGCCCTGTGTTTCCAGCGCCCACATCTCCCCACAGTCTGGGGGTGCCCGTGTGTGCTCACATGCAGCCCTGAGTGTGCCCATGTGTGCCTATGGTGTGTCTGTGTGCGGTGTAGGTGCACATGCGTGTTGCTGTGTGCATGCACAGCGTTGGGTGGACATGTATGTGCACCCACTGGGTTTGTGTGCCCAGGGCGTATGTGTGAGCCTGTGTGTGCCCTGGTGTGTGTGTGGGTGCTTGTGTGCACCCCAGAGAGTGTGTGATCCCCTGTGTGCCCTGAGGGGTGTGTGTGTGACTCTTGTGTGCCCCGGGCTGTGTGGGTGCCCCGGTGTGAACCCGTGTGTGCCCCGGGGCTGTGTGGGTGCCCATGTGCACCCCGGGGTGCGTGTGTGTAAGCCCGTGTATGCTCTGAGGTGTGTGTGAGCCCATGTGTGCCCCTGGAAGGGGTGCATGTGCCCGTCTGTGCCTGGGGGTTGTACAGGTGCCCCTGTGTGCCCCAGGGTGTCTGAGGGTACCCGTGTGTGCCTCATTGTGTCTTTGAGTGCCCGTGCGTTCCCCAGGCTGGCTGAGGGTGCCTGTGTGTGCCCCAGGGTGATGTGCGTGTACCCGTGTGTACCCAGGGTGTCTGAGGGTGCCCGTGCATGCCCCAGCGTGTCTGTGGATGCCCCTGTGTGCCTCAGGGTGTCTGAGGGTACCCGTGCGTGCCCGGGCTGTGCGCGGGTGCCCGGGGGGCGCGGAGCGCGCAGCCGGCCGCCCTTACTCTTACATAAAGGCTGCAATGCGGGCAGCGCGCCCCGGGCCCGGACAGGACCCCGCTCGCCGCGGCTCAGCCGAGGGGCACCGCGGGCCGGGGGGGGGG
>VZTJ01000472.1:52178-122389 GCA_013397795.1 Orthonyx spaldingii
CGGGACCCCCGCCCGCCCCGGGCGCTGCGGCAGAGCCCCCTCCCGCGGGGTGCCGCGGGGTCTGAGACACTCGGTGACAGTCCCGCTGTCCCCGGCCGACTGCGTCCCGCGCTTCCCGCAAGTGTCGTGGTGCGGGGGGTGCACAGCTCGCCCGGGGCTGAGCTCTGGGGGTCCCGCTCTACCCTTTTCATCCGCAGTGCCCTCTCGGGATCAGGGCATTCTCGGTGCCTCGGAAGGCACAGACACTCCAGGCATTCAGCAAACCAGGGACTTCTCTAGCCTTAACCACACCAGACTGGGGGTAAAACAGGGTCTGTGAGGTTTTTCTCCACACCAATATTCCCAGTTATGCAGCACCTCTGAATGGCACACTTCCCCAGCTCTGCCTGGGAACAGCTGTGTGTGACATGGACTCTGTCATGGTCTGTGTTCCCTGCAGTGCTGGAGAACCTTCCCTTGAACACAGCTCTTGGGTAGGGATGGTCAGCAGATGCTCAGCCTGGTTTCTTCACTTCGCTCTGTCCCTCCAGACAGAGCCACCACTCTCCCAGACATTAGCTCACAGGGCAAGCAGCCATTTCCCTCCATTAAAATTACCATATTACACCGGGATATGACCCTAAGATTTCTCTGCTGAGGAGATTTCTTGGGGTTCTCATCACCCACCTGCTGTTGGGCTACCATTAGCCTCCCTTAAGGAAATGGAGGCACAGCAGCCAGTGGCCAACATCTGGAGGCCAGTCCAGGTCCATGGCAGAAAGAGACTGAGTTTCACTCCTGGACCACGTCTCTTCCATTCCAGGGCCAGAGGAGCGAGGTGGCCAGGACAGCTCATTGCTCCCCAGAGTTGCCACTGAGGCCTTTTCGGAGCAAAACAGCGGGGCTGCAGGTGGTGACAGGGTGTTGCTTTGTCACTGCATAGAACAAACGCCACAGCCAGCCCAGGCAGGGAATAGACCGAGCACCGCAGAACCAAAATCACCAGGGATATTTTTACACCGCCATTTCTGGGGTGCTGCTGCAGCCCACCTCTGTCCTTCCTTCGTAATGTGAGTTGAAGCAGAATGTTTTTCCCCCAACGCAAATTTTCTCACTGGCATCTCTGAAGTGCGAGTTGCCATGGAAACCATTTTGCCTGTGTCCCACATTGCCCACATGCACTGGGAAGGAGCTGCAGGAGCAAAATGGCCGTTGTGTAACGCTGCAGGGCACAGCAGGCCGGGCTCCGTGGCTGCGCAGCCCCTTCCAGCTGGGACACCCTGTCAGGAAGCTGCAGAACATGGCTTGGGAAGGTGAGGAAACCCACGGAGGTCGTGAAGCGCTCTGTGAGAGAAGGAAAATGGCCCCACCTCGCCTTAACTCTTGCAGTGCTTGGCATGAAACTCCACACCTACCCTGCTGTGCTCTTGGAACAGACTTCCAGGCATGTTTAACCCTCTTCAGTGTCACCGTATCACTCTCACTCCTCCACACATGGAGCTGAGGGCCTTGCTGGATTCACATGGCAGGGGTTTGTCCTGAAGGGACAAAGGGTGCGAGTCAAAGAGAGTTGCATCCCTACCCTTTGTCTGTACAGAGCTGACTTCACTCTATCTCTGCCCACCAGGTGCACCTGCAGTAGGTTGTGTGGGAAGGAACTGTTCTGGAGTGGGCTGTACAGATCTGGATCCTGGTGGCTGTGATGGCAGTAGAATAACAAAGTCAAGACCTGGCCACAGCAGGTGGCTTGGCAGAGAAGACAAAGGAAAAAGGCAGACTTTGAAACGTTATTTGGAGTGCCAGAGCTCTTTCCCTCTGATTACCTGGAGTTCCCTGCAGGAACAAGGAGGAGTGCAGCATTGAGTCCCCGCTGTGTTGCCCAGGAGTCAGGGATGACCATGCTCAGGAGGCAGGCTCCTCCCTCTACGTCTCCATTCAGTTTTTGTCTAAAGAGACTCTTGTTTCTGGCACAGTTGCAGAGATCTGAAAAGCCTCCTTCCCTCTCAGATCATGTCCCCCTGTCCATATTTTGCTGGCACCAGGAGCAGCCTGGATCACAACTCCAGCAGCCAGGCTCAGCCAGCACAGATGTTGTCACCACACGAGTCTCCCTCTCGCTGTGTCCTCAAACTCTTTGATCCTCTGAGGGCAGTGAGTTGTGCTGGGCTTTCCCAGGTGGGAGCTGTGTACACGGGGAGCACAGCCACATCCACCAGCTGATCCTGGTGAGGGCTCTGCAGCCAGGAATTCTCTCTGCTTTCCCTGTCCCTGCCTCCTGGCACATCATGACAACCTCCTGAGCCTCAGTTGCCTGTTAGCAACAGCCACGTGTGTAGTGTGAACCTGCTCTCCCTGGCTGGCACCTTCTGGGTGCCAGGGGGTTGGACACGAGCACAGGGTGGGTGTTGGTGAAGTGTCCCCTCCTCGGTGAGTGCTGCAATTCCTCCCATGGCCAGAGAAACCCAGTGTAAAACCTGGAGACTTCAGAAGAGCAGCACTGAACCCAGCTGGAAACTTCGCCTGCCTCAGGGTAAGGCATCAGTCCCAGTGGTAGAAAAGGCAATCAGGAATTTCATAAAAGACAAAATCAGGCATTAGGAATATGCAATTTTTACCACTCCCTGTGGAGCTACCAAAAAAACTCAGTTCTTCTTTTGAGAAAGCTGAAATGGAATTGAGAGCTGTGACAACCACACAGGCTGTGGAAATGCTTCCTGTGTGCAGCTGCAAGGTTAATCTGAGGTGTAAAACGGAGCAAAGCACATGCTAAGTGGCCGTGGCAAGGCTCCAAGGCCTGGTGCTGAGGAACTGCCGTGGGACGTGGGTGTTCCTGCGGGGATGAAAGGATTTACAATGCGGTTGCTACTTCAGTATTCCTGCCTTTGCTCTGGAAGCAATCACTGATAAAGTCTATGAGATAGCAAATAGTGATGGCAAATCACTTGAAGAGTTTGATAAGCACAGAACTGGAACATATTTTAGGACAGCCAGTGTAGAGCCATGAAAGCAGAAGCAAGTATTGTTGGACCTGCTCTTCGGACAGGGCTGCAGATCCAGTGGAGACATTGATTGTAAAGGTGGTCTCTAATACTGACCTGGGGATTGGAGATCATGAATTTCCAAACAAAACAGTGACATTGCCATCCTTGGATTCACCCTGAGGGGTCAGAGCAGCAGCTGGCAATGACTTGAGCCTCTGTAGGAAGCACCAGGGAACCCTGCACAGGAAGGCTCCCACAGATCTGGGGTTCACATTCTTTACAAAGAAGCTGAAAAAACAGAGAAAATGTCCTTGAGGATATTTGGAGAAAAACTCCCCATGAGCTGCTCCAGCAGAGGTGAGAGTGGGTGCAGTTGGAGCCCTTCCAGGCTAGGGACGGAGAACAGCTCCACATCCCAGCCCAAGGTCCAGGCAGGGACAGGGGACAAGGGAGGGGGTGCAGGGCCCTGGCAGCTCCTCACAACCCTCCTGGAGGCTGACATAGCGTGTCCCACTGCTGTGCTCTGGGGACTGTGGTTTGTGTGAGCAGCTGGGACACAGCAGAACGTCCTTGTCATGGGATCAGCCACCCAGACAGACAGGCAGTGACTGGAGTCTGCAAAGGAAGGTGCCCAAGGGCTCTGTTCCTGTGGTGAGGGAGCTGCGGGGAGCAATGGGGTGGAAACCAAGGTGGGAATGTCTGAGCAGCCCTTTGGTTGCTCTTGTGTGTTGAAGCCCTGTCTCCAGCTCTTTTCCAGAAAACAGCCAGGACAGACAGCAGTCCCCCAGTGTATGTGCTCTTCCTGAATGCTTTCCCAGCTGAGAGGGACTCAGCCCAGCCTGCTCTGCAGTTCAGAAGTGGCTGGTGGCGTCCCCAGGCACAGCTCCCTGCTCTAGGCAGCCATGGGCACCCGGCTCTCCCCACAGGAACGAGCTCCAGGCCTCCAAGGCCTTTGTCACCCTCCTGAGCAGAGTGTGTGGCACATCTGGAATCCCTCCTGTCACAGGAAGGAGCTGCAGCATCATCCTACACCAGGTGATGAGAACTGAGGTATCTCTCCCCCTGCATGGTCAGGTTGCTGCATCACTGCAAAACCCGCGTGCAGAAGCATTCCCGGCATCCAGCAGAGCTCTGCCCTCCTCCAGGGAGCTGGGCTCACACAGGGGTGGGGGAGTTAAAGCAAGATGCCAGCAGTTAGTCTAGCTTCTGGATAGCACAGTGTTCCTGAGCAGGCAGGGAGATGTTCGGGTGAGTGGTGAGAGGATGGGACATGGAACATCGATGCCAGAGGCAAAGACAGTAAGAAACCCCAAACCACCTCCTGTGCAATCAGAGGGAAATGAATGTGCAGAAATGTCAGATGTGCAGTAGGAGGGGTGGGAAGTTCAGCTGCGAACATTTTCTGAGGGAAAACCAGGATTTGCATGTTTGAAATGCACTGTAGGAAAAATTTCATTTTGATAACATTCCAATTTTCTGCTGGAAAACCAGCCAAAAAGTGGCTGGGATTCAGCTGCCTGCACATTGTGTCCCAGGAGATTGGACAACTTGTCCTCAGGGACTTGCAGTCCCCCGAGACTGCCACACAGCAGGGGCTGGAAAGCACCTCAGAGAGACTGGCCACTGCTGGGGGATTTCCTGCACTCCTTCACCTCAGAGGATGCTGGAGCCTGGGCCAGGTGTTGGACTCGTGGAGATGGAGCACGTGGGGAACATCGGTTGGTGCTCCCCACCACGCTCAGCCCAACAGGCTGGGAGTCCCTGGGAAAGCTCCCGGTGGGACGGGGCTGCCTGCCTGCACACAGCACAGCTGGCACCAGGAATGCCACCCTCCCTCTCCAGGGACTCTCTGGAAACCCTGGGACACAGCAACCACCGCCATCCTGGCCATTGCAAGGCGTGGTGGTTGGTGCCTATGCAGCACTGCTCAAGCAGAAACCATCCCACCCTTTGGAGGGGCTGGAGGGGCCAAACTCCCCGGGAAAGGGGCCACAGGAGCTCCTCCAGGTGGCTGTCTATCCCCAGCAGAGCCCAGGTGGTGACAGGCACCACTGGTGGGCAGAGGTGCCACAGTTGTGCCCTGACAAGGGCAGAGGGAGATCTCTGGGCATTTCCAACCTCTTGGAGCTGCACTGAAGCTGAAACGGGAAGGAAAAAGGGGTCAGTGACAAATAATGTGCTCTGGAACTTGTAACCCTTCCAGAGACAAAACCAGGACATTGTTTTCACAGTGATGGGTGCAGAGACATGCGGGAGTTTCCATCTCTGAAACACACCTTTGGGAGGAGGCAGCAAAATTCTCTTTTGGGGGCATGCCCCAGCCTCCTGTCCCCTCACCACAGCCACCACAGTGCTCAGAGCATCTCCTGTGTCCCAGCCCTGCACTGCCCAGGCTTCTGCCCCCTCACAGGAACCACCAGGGTACCCAGAGCATTCACTGTGTCCCAGCCCTGCACTGCCCAGCCAGACGTGGATCTGTCTCCTTGCAGTGGGTGATGCCTGGGGCATCTCAGCACTCAGCACCTCATCCTGCTGCTGGGAAATGTTCATGTCTTTGCAAAGTTTCAGGAGCTCCAGGGGCTCTCCAGCCTGTGCAGCTCCCCCGTGAATACTCCTGACTTTGAAAGGACAGAAAAATACAAGATTTGCTTTCCAATCTGCCAGATATGGCTTTCAGAGACACCAAACATGATAAATGGGATGTGTACAGCCTTGGGAGGAGCTTGGGAGGAACTGAGCAAGAGAGGCAAAGCCCAGGCTGGCCCAGCTGTGACAACGTGGCGTTCAGGGGGCAGAGCTGAGTGGCACCAGACTTGGTGCTGCCCTGGATGCCCTCTCCCCAGGAGGCTGGAGGGGGAGCCTGGCTGGGCTCCAGCATCACCAGGGCAGATAATTGGTGGATGACGGCTCAAAAACATCCATGGGAATGTGGTGACAACCCTGCCCCCCTGAGAGCTGTGCCATCCTGTCATGTGTGATTGATGTTTGATAGAAAACCAAAATCTTGCTGCCGAGGACAGAAAGAAAGATTGATTACACAAGTTCTATTATGAAACAAAAAAAAAAACCCAAGTGAAAACATGATGAGACAGCACCGGTTTTGGAGAAAACACTGCTTTTATTTCGTCTCCTTCCCTGAAGGTACTGCAATGTCCTCACCAGTCAGCACTTCTGGAAAGCACCGTCTCACAGGGGGCTTCCTAGAAAGGCAAACACACGGGTGGAGCTGCCTGGTGTAAAGTGTCACCGAGTCACAGAATCACAGAGTCTCCTGAGCTGGAGCGACCCACCAGGACCATCCAGTCCAGCTCCTGGCCCTGCACAGACACCCAACAAGCCCATCCTGGGCATCCCTGGGAGCGTTGCCCTGACCCATCTCTGGGGAAGCTCAGGTCTCCACAGACCCCCACCAGCCATGCCCTGAATAACCTTTGATGCGTCCCCAGTGCTGGTGGGTGCTTCACCAGGAGATGCACCCCTGTGGGTGCCCTGGCCCTCTTGTAAATGTACAAGACGTGCAAGGTATTCTAAACATCCTAGGAGAAAGATATTAAAGATATCTCAAGGGAAAGAGTAGAACAAAGAGGGTGAGTGCTCAAAAAGACTCTGGCAACCGATTCTTGGACTCCATGCCATGGAAGCAGCTGCTGCTGCTGGGTTTATGCAGCAACACCTGGGGGCTCCCCTTGTCTCCCACCAGTCCTTGTGTCTTCCCTCCTGCTTGACAGAGCTCTGCCCACTCATAAATTCCTTCAAACATGGAAAAGGTCAAATATGAGCTGAAAAGGAAAGTGTTAGACTGAGACACAGCCTGGTCAGGTGGTGGTTTAGTAACCAGCAAAGGATGGGTAAAGTCACCTTCTGAACACTCCAGGTTGACTCTGTTTGTGCCACTCCTTGATTCCGATCATCCCCATCCTTTGTGTCCCCTCTCTGCTCCCTGCATGGTCAGGGGGTGACCAGCACCCCCACCTTGCAGTGGGCCAGGTGTGAAGGTCAGGTGGGCCCTGGCTCTGAGCAACCTGATCCAGCTGAGGATGGTCCTGCTCATGGCAGGAAAGTTGGACTAGATGGCCTTTAAAACTCCTTTCCAATGCCAACTATTTTATGAGTGTGTTTTTCTGCTGTTCCCAGTTACATTCCTAATTATTCCTGAAGGAGGGCTATTATACCTGAAAGCTCATCCAGCTGTATCAGCTCATCTAACAGAAATTATTATTGTTCTCTACGGGCCTTGCTTTTTTTTATCCACTTAGATCATGCCTACAAAAGCATTAATGCTAATTATTCCTAACATGCATTTGTCTGGTGGACCAGTGAGCAGATGCAGCCATAGAGCGAGTGGAGGAAGGCTCAGATCTCTCTCCAAGCACCAATTACCAGCCAACTTGGTCCTGTAGGTCTGTGCCACGTGCAGCCACTGCTGTGGGCCTGGCAGGCACTGAGGGATTTGCAGGGCTTCCTCTGCAGGGGTTCACAGACTGTGTATGCCCAGCAAGTGCCCAGAACTGCCTGGAGGCCTCGGCGCTCTTTAAGTCCCCTGTGCTATTCTTGCTACCATTGCTATTTGTTTTCCATAAAAGAAACAAACTAATTAAATGGGAAAATTATCATTAAAAATTAAAATGCAAAAACTCTGCTGCCGTTAGTTCTCTGATACTCACCTGCAACTCTTCTCAGTACATCCTAGGGCAGAATGCTCTCCTTCCAAGTGGAGAGATACCGGATTTGATGCACAAGCCAGAGCAAAAACCAGCCTCTCCTCTGGCTCTAGTAGCTCCAGGGTGCAAAGGCTGAAGACAAAAGCAGCACTCAGGAGTCCTGGGTGTATTTTTTGGGCAGCCCAGCAAGGGTCTGGCCATAGGTACTGCTTCAGATCTTCAAGGCAGAAGAGCTCCAGGCTCCTTTATGATGGGAAGCTCTGGAGGTGGGACCTTCTTGGAGTAAAACCATCTCAAGCCTGCAGGGCTGCTCCTGGGGCACGTGGCTGGGACCCCCCGGCTCCAAGGGCTCTGCTCTGACCTGTCCAGGGCTGCTCCTCTGTGTTTCCACCCTGCTGCTGCTTCTGCTGAGCCCACAGCATCTCCCACATGCGGAAACACTTCCCCTGCCTTCCCCCTTTTGTCCTGAAACTCAGCTCAGGTGCAGAGGTGGGTCAGAGACAGAAGCAAATGCTGCTGCTTCAGAGTGAATCCCTGTTATCTGGGGCAGGGGAAGGTGGTCTCTGGTGCCTCCACTGCCCCGTGCCTGCTGCCAGCAGATGTGGAAGAGCCTTCCAGAAAGGCTGAGGGCCAGCAGTGCCAGTGTTCTGGGAAAGGAGGAATCTCCAGGCACTGGGGCACAACAGCTGATTTCTGCCAGGCATCAGAAATAATCCTTCCTAGGCTTGGAGGCTGGGAACGTTTCCAGGGGTTCTGTCTCTTGGTCCAGACCACTCCAATCAAGGAAAGGGGTTTTGGGAGGGATAGCTCACACTGTGTCTCTTGTCATCAGGGTGGCTGCCTGGAAAATGTGCACTGAGCCAGCTCCCACAGTTCAGTGTCACTCATCCCTCACTCCCTGAGCTCCAAGGGACAGCAGCCGCCACAGCAATCAGAGTTCACAAGGCACCGAGCTCTGAGTACAAATGTGCATCACCTGAGGCACAGAGGGCAAGACTTGGCCTTGCACTCAGTGGCCACCTCTGTGTGAACAGCCCCCAGGAGCTTCTGTGCCCCTGGCACCGGTTGGGTTCCTCGGGAGGAGCATTGATTGAGATGAGGCTGTGGCAGCCATCCAGATGTGGTGGGAGCACAGCTGGCTGGAGCAGAGCCCTGAACTCTGGGCTGTAGCCCAGGGGCTGCCTGGCCCTGTTTTCTCAGGTCAGTGCTCAGCCAACGTGGTGCTGCCCTGGGGCTGGGGAGGAAGAGTCAATCCCAGAACGGAGCAGGGACAGATCCCAGGGGGGAAACCTCCCATTCCTCCAGGGAGCACAAGGAGCCAGGCCCAGCCAGGGAGAAAACCAATCCAGCCGGGAGCTGGGGACTTCGCTTCACCTCATCAGAAAATTCCTTTTTGCCAAGGAGCATCACTGTTCTGGCTCAGCCCCGGCTGGCCCTGCCCGAGGCAGGGATTTGTTGCTGAATCACAGCCTGGGTGGCTCTTGAGGCTCAAGAGCAGAGGGATAAAGAGCTTCTCCTTCTGGCTCCCCTTAGCGATTCCTGGGCTGTATGAGCCCACGGCTCTCCTCTGCTCCTCTGGCACAGGGAAGAAATGGAGATTTCACCAAATGTTCTCCTCTGGGTCTTCTGCCTAAGGCAGGGGAAACATCCTAAATCTTTAAATATTTTTGTGAAGGTGCCTTTTATCCTGCAGCCAAAACAGGATCCAGGAGCTCAAAAACCGTGGCTGAGGGTCAAAACCATAATGGTTTGGAGATGACCATGAGAAATTATTCTCCCCCTGCCTGGACCAAGGTGCTGCCTCTCATCACGGATGTTTCTGTGCCACAGCAGCGTCTGTGGGACACTTCCGTACTGTGCAGGGTGACACGGGGTGTGACGGGCCGACTCTGCTCTGGGGAGGTTTCTAAAGCTGGGGCAGTGATTCGGCGGCCACCACAGCCCGGACAGCTGCCTCAGCAGTGCCAGCCCGGCTTTGTGCTCTCCTTCCTGCACTCAATGAACACCTCCTGCCCACAGCCTGCCAGGGAACTGCTGCCCGCTGTCCCTGCTGCTGCTCCTCCTCTCCCTGCTGCCCCTGCTGTCCCTCCTCTCCCTGCTGTCCCCGCTGCCCCTGCTGTCCCTCCTGTCCGTGCCCGGCTCCGGCAGCTGCCTGGTGCCATCTCGTGGTTAAATCACTCCTCCGGAGCATCCCTGATTCAGTGTTCGTGAAGAGCTTTCCTGAATCCCAACCAAAAGTTCCCTACCAGCCTTAAAAGGAGAAAAAAAAATCCCCACTGAGAAACTGTTCCATTGTGTTAACGCCCCCTTCTCAATCCTGACAGTCCCACACCTCCTGCACTCTGCAGGCAGGGTGAAAAAGCAGCTTTTTAACTCTGAGCCATCTGTTGCATCCCTCAGGGGTGGGTCCTGAGGAGCTGTTGGGTTCCAGAGTTAATTCTGTGCTCTCCAGTGACAGCTGACACCACATCAGTGCTGAAATGCGTCTCATTAACAGAACAGTTTCTCAATGGGAATTTTATTCTTCTTTTAAGGCTGGAAGGGAACTCTTGGTTGGGATTCAGGAAAGCTCCTCACACCCCCTCCCCCCCACTGTTTAGAGAAGGTTTGTGTTGACTGTGTAGGAAGAATATCCTGAAGTTCACATGAAGCAATTACTTGATCTGGCTGCACTAATTAGCTTAAATCACCTCTCATTTTCCTTGAGTTTTGCTTTGGCTTGTGTTTCTCAGTTATTGTCCTGGGAAGTTAAGCTTCACTGGGTTTTAATTGATCGGGACAGCAATGAAACATTCATTGATTGGCAGCACAAGGCAGTTTTATGCTAAACTATCTATTTCTCCCAAAGTGAAATAAGCATTCCATCTCTATGGGCAAGAAAAACAATTTATAGATCTCACCAAACAGCAATTTCTTTTTCTCTCTCTGCTATTTTCAGAAAAAAAAATATTATTACTGTATTTTTTTTCCCCATACTCAGTCAGGATCTGCATTCAAATGAAAATTTGGTTCCAAGTACTGAGTAATGATGTGTTTCACCAGAAAATGAGAGAGAATATTCTGGACATACGCAAGCACTGCCGAGATGTGTGATTTCATCTGAAATGGCTGAATTCGGAGTCCTTGTTATCCAGAGGTATTAAAAGAACAAAGCTGCAGCCACCTGCCCTGCTCCCATCCACCCAAAGGGGTCCGGGTGAGTTAAAAGCCCTCTGTGCTCACCAGGGTGGCTTTGGTGGGAAGAGGTTTTTGGAGAGCTGGGATGAGCAGCACCTCCAGCACGGGGTTTGCAGGGACCCAGAGCCCAGCATGGGGCTTGGGGGAGCTGGTGAAGGGTCTGAAGCACCAGGAGGGGCTGAGGGAGCTGGAAAGGGGCTCAGCCTGGAGAAAAGGAGGCTCACGGGGGCCCTTGTGGCTCTGCACAACTCCGTGACAGGAGGGGGCAGCCGGGGGGATCAGGCTCTGCTCCCAGGGAACAGGGACAGGAGGAGAGGGAACGGCCTTAGGCTGGGCCAGGGGAGGGGCAGGCTGGACATTGACAAAATATTTCCTCACTGAAAGGGTGATCAGGGCCTGGCACAGCTGCCCAGGGCAGAGGCAGAGTCCCCACCCCTGGAGGGATTTAAAGGCCATGTGGATGTGGCATCTGGGGACATGGGGCAGTGATGCCTTGGTGGTGCTGGTTGCGCTCGATGGCATTGCAGGTGTGCTCCTGCCTCAGTGATTCTCACACTCTCCATCTGTGTGGGGGCACTTGAAGCTCTCTTTAAGATTCAATGAGATTCATCCCACCAAAGCCCCAGATTCTGTCACTCAGGAATCGCAGGGATGGGCTCCTCCTGCCCCCTCTGATATTCACTGACTGAAGGAGAAGCTTCACTTCTCCCTTCATTCCACCTCCCACACGTCAGTGTAAGGCTGAGCAGGAACGAATCGCTCTCCTTGGTACTCGTTTCCACATTAGAGAAAAAAAGGTAATGAAGGCAACAGCCTTCCAACCCTGTAGAAGCTGCATTTTCTGACATTGGGTATATATAAATGCCAAAATTAATTTTTCTGGAAAGAATGAGCAACACATGATCCTACAATGTTATAACAGAGAACAACTTGAACTTGAGAGGCAGTGATGGCTCTTACTCTCTCATCCAGAACTAAAAGCAGCTCCTTTTAGCTCATTGAACCTGCAGGAGGATCCATTGATGCAGCAGCCATTCAGTTGTTTGAAGGTTAAAGAGGCAGCAGAGCAGCCAAGCCAGGTTTGTTCCTTTAAAAACTTATGCAAAACACCCGATTAAAATAAATCTGATCGAGGCAAACCCTCTGCTGTGCCCGTTGTAGCTGCTGTCCTCCTTCAGCACTCCGAAAGCTGGAAAAGTGCCACCGCGAGCCTGGGCCACAGGAATCTCTCCCACAAAGACTGTTCAGGACGAGGTGGCCCTTCGGGATGAGGTGACCCTTGGTGCCAGTGTCAGCCTTGGAGCCACCCCTTTTAACCCGTTCCTTTCTGCCCTCAGCAGTGCCGGGTGTCTGGGGGCGAACGGGCTGCTCTGCTCTGGTACCACTGCCAGGGGCCGGTCCCTCCCCACGTGGGCACTGCCCAGATCTCCAGGACAGTGCCCAGACGGTGCCAGATCACCAGGAGCGGCTGTCCGGTGGGCAGACACAGCACCCGGCTGAGCAGGTTGGGAGCTCCCTCCCCGCAGGGGCACAGCCACGCCTGGGTGCTCTCCCAGAGCCCAGTTCAGGAGCATCTCCCCCCAGTTAACTCATCCGGGGCCGTTTCCCCCCAGTTAACTCATTCAGGGACATGTCCCAGCTGAGCAGGCCCGGGGCAGTGTCCCCACAGCTGCTGGCACAGCTCTGACCCACAAACACCCCCGGCGCTGCACACCGAGAACGCGGCACACATTCCCCAACACAGAGTGCCAGCTCCTCGAGTGGAGAGCAGATGTTCCGGGTACTTAAAATGAATGTTAATTTGCTGTGACTTACAACCGTTGTAATTTAAAAAAAGATTCCCCAAGAACTGCAGCACTCAGCGTCAGAAGGCGTCTCAGCCCATCGATCACCACGTGGGAACGCGCAGTGGTTTTGCTGTTAATCTTCATAATCACCATCATAGGCTGGCAAATGTACCATGGAGAAGGAACTGCTGCCTCCAGCACTTCTCTGGAAAGGAGTCTGGAGAAGGGGAGCTGCTCTGTGACGCAAGACAGGGGGACCTTGGCCGTGGGCCTGGGGGAGCGGGGGCAGTCACGGGCGGGGGCTCCTCCAGGACAGCGATGGGAGGCTCCAGAAAAAGGGACAATCGAGTGCCAGGAGCTGCTGGCATGCCAGGGGTGCCATCCTCCACTCTTTGGGCCTCTTGGCGTTACATTATCCACTTCACACATTCAGATTTTCAAACAAATCCCAACTCTTATCTGGTAGGACCTGAGGGCACCTGGTCTGACCTGTTTACTGAAAACTCTTTTACAGCAAACCTCCTGCAAGCTCTCAGCCATTCTCACCACTATATACTGACAGCTGTGTTTATTATTTTGGTTTGTTTTCACACTTGACCACCAGCCAAGAGTTTACCCAATGGCCAAACCCATTGTCATTTCATGCCTTTGGGTCTTGCTTTTTCCCAAGTCACAAATTCACTCCAAATTTCCTAATTCTCTAGTAAAGCTTTTTTTGGCTTGTTTTTTTGTGGAGTGAGGGCTGGGTACAAGGTTAGAAAACCCCAAAGCACATCAAAGCAGGTCAAAGAAAAGGATACGTGGAGGGTGATGGATAATGTATCTTGTATAAGGCCTGGCCTCTCCTTAGAACCCTGGTCTCTGTACTTATCTCCCTTGGGACAATTCCTGGTGGTCTCTGGTTCGTTTGGAGGTGGGTCCTGGAGCTCCAGGGAGCATCAGCAAGTCCCAGTCCCAGCTGCCAGTGCCCTCTCCCCAGCACATCTGACCCCCAGTGCCCTGGGGCAGGTGAGGTCTCTGAGCCCAGATCTTGGTGCCTCTGGGCTCTCACCAGGAGCAGCTGCCCAGGGCCTGTCCTGGGGAGAGTCCAGTGCCCACCCAGAGCCCTGAAGCCTCCGTTCCCCTGGCTGGAACCAGTCCCACGTGGAACCTCTGAGCAGTCCCTGGCACTGCTGCTCAGGCTGCCCAGTACCAACCCAGCCGAGCTGCACCTCCTGGTGGGATGGGCACCAACCCCAGGGCACCCCCAAACCGAGGGGCTCGGGGCCTTTTCGCTGCACACAAACATCTCCCCAGAGACAGGAGCAGCTCATGGCCCTGGCAACTGAGTGGGGGACACAGGATGCTCTGGGAATGCTTTGGGGGGCTCTGAGTGCCCAAGGGATGTGGAGTTCTCCTGCTGCTGAGGTCATATGGCTGTGAACTGCCCGAGGGCAGTGATGGGATATTGGGAAGGAATTGTTCCCTGTGAGGGTGGGCAGGCCCTGGCACAGGGTGCCCAGAGAAGCTGTGGCTGACCCTGGATCCCTGGAAGTGCCCAAGGCCAGGCTGGACTTTGGGGCTTGGAGCAGCCTGGGACAGTGGAAGGTGTCCCTGCCCATGGCAGGGGGTTTAACAAGATGCTTTAAGGTCCCTCCAACCCAAGCCATTCCATGATTCTGTGGGATCCACCAGACACCACTGCTGGGATCCAGGTCACTCCCATGGATGTTTCCTCTCCTCACAACAGCACATCAGCACTGGGAACATCCCAGTCACAAGTTTGAAATACAGAAAATATAGAAAACTCCAGACGCTTTTTTCCCCTAAAGGTTGTTTTATTGTAAAACCATAAATACAACACTGACATGAAAATCCTCAAGCAACGGATGCTTTCTTACAGTTACAGTTTGTCTTCTGCCTTGGCATCAATTCTGAAAAGAATGTTGCAGAAACATGTCTCTAAGGTATTTCCAAATAATCGAGCTCTGGCCTGGAGTGCCCGGCTCCTTTGGAAGCTAAGTGGAACTATTCCTCCTCTCTTGTGGAATATTTCCATTCAGACAGCAACAGACTTGTAAAAACAGCAACATTTAAACACCTTGATTTTTTTCTTTAATAATCCTTTTCATTTGACGTCAGTCTAAGTTTCAAACAGCACTGAATTTATTTAGCTGAAAAAAAACCCAAAACAAAACAGAAACAAAACAAAATCCTAAAAAGAAAAAAAAAAACAACTCAGAACTTGAGTTGGCCTCAAGCGTTCGCTATCACAATGAAAATCAGCAACTCAACCCCGTGCAATATTGCTCTCTAGTGAGTCATTTGATCCACACCAACAATACATGAGACTTCAAACAGGTTTTGTTTTGTTTATTAACACAGCAAGTGTGACATTAGATAACCTTTTAAATACAGTACATGGTACAGCGCGGGGCCAGCTGCCCGCACGTTTCCCGTTATGAAGACAAAGCCAGCGGTGGCGGTTTATAAAAATATTGTGTTGCTACAAAAGTATAAATTAATGCTACCGGTATTAAGAAATATTAAACACATAAAACTTATAAGGATTAAGAAAAATATTCATTAATACCTGTAGAAAACTCTGGCCTAAAAAAGATATTTTTTGTATATTTTTTGTATATTTTTTTGTATTTTTTAAGATGACATGGTTGCACTCGCAGCGCGGGTGCTCTGTGGTATTGCCTAGAACATCTGCATCTACAGAAAGGAATGAAATGCACACGAGTCACTGAGGGCAGGGAGGGCCAGGAGGGACAGGAGAACATTACATCCTTTGCTTGATGAAACAAGAATTCAGCTCCCAGGAGGAGGTTTTGGAAACGGAACGTACGAGCGAGGAACAGCTTCTCTTTTCAGACTGGCTGCAAACAGGGATCTCCTGGTGTTTGCTTGTCACCATGACACTGTCTGGCTACGGCGTGGACCACAATCCTCACAGCCTGGGCAGAGGGTTTCCCCTGACTGACAGCCCGGGCTGTCACCTGTCACCTCTGTGCAGGTCACCCACTACCAGCTTTCCTTGAAAGAATTAAAAAAAAAGGTGTATTAAGGTACCAGTAAGTTTCAAGGGACCGTGGAAAACAGCTCCTTCCAGAACACACGTCTGCTTCCTTGAGTGGGAAGTCCTACACAGCAAGGGGAAAAGTCATCCCTTCTCGCACCCCCTAGCCCACTGGAAAAAACAATCCCAGTCCATCCACAGACCCTGCAGAGACTGCCATGAGAACCCCCAGAAGGTTAGAACAAGGTCTCAAGGCTGACGAGGCTGGAAGTGTCTTTTTGAGGAACTTTGGTTGTGAAAAGCAAGGGTTGGACGTTTCTGTGCTCATCAGCTCCACCCTACAATATTCCCATCGTTAAGGCTGAGCTGCTCACCCTGGTCCCACTGTCAGGGATGCTACAGAAAATCCTGCCAGCCATCATTCCTTGTTTCAGGAGCCAGAAATTCCAACTCAGCCTATGGATGAGGAACCCTCGGGGTCTATGGATACACCATTGTCTACGTGAGCAAAACTCTTCCATCGAGTTACAAACAAAGGACTCTTAACAGGAAAAAAACCTCAAGTAAGCAGCCAAACTAAACCCAAAATTAAGCAGAAATCCCACAAACATTCAAGAGATAAAATTAAATTTCAGGGCAACCCACTCTCATTGGTTCACCATTTCTGGCCTAGCGTAAGCAGACTGTCCCCAGCCTGTCCCACACAGGGCTGAGCTGGGCCCTGGGCTTTGCTCAGGGACACTTCCAGGAGCCCCAGGAGGTGATGGAGCCATGGCATGGGGACAAATCCCACACATGGGGACAGGGAGTTCTTATTGCTACAGAGCGACAGCTTCAGACCTGACACAGGCACGGGGCTCAGCTGAGGGTTCTGGGCATTCCCAAGGGATCCCATGGATCCAAGATCACGGTGTGGCACAGAGAAAGCTCGGCAGAAGCAGCAAAACATTGAACACTCTCCCCCACCTTGGCAGAGTAAGGCCTGCAGGACATTCGTTCCTCAACTGTCGGTTTCCTTGATGGAACCTGCCTGATAGATTTACTGAGAGCTGGGAAGGGCTTGGTGCTGGTGAGGAGTGGGAAGATGGGGAGGAAGAGGCTTTGTGAATCCTCCTGGAGGGTTCTGGGCAGGAACCTGGCACTTCCCACCCCTACACTCAGTTCTTTTTCTCTTGGCAAGGTCCAGCCTCGTGTCTCATGGAGTGAGCTCCACTCTGCAGCCTCGTCTTCAATGACAGGGCTCAAACACATTCCTCTCACAGATCCCTCCCAGAGGAACGGAATTCTTCCCCCTGACTGAGGTTTCCAAGAATCTGCCTTTAGTTTGTATTTTCCTCCCATTGCTCCTAATTACTCCATAGGGAACAACTTGTCCCCTCTTGTGTGAATTCTCCCAGGAGCTTCTGCCTCTCCCTCAGCCAAGGGGTGCAGTCAGAGATCTAAGCCTTTCCTCAGCACAAAGCAGCACTCCCAGCCTTGGAACACCTTCCTGGCTGCTCTTTTGATGTCTTTTGATTCACCAGTAACGTGGTGCTGCCTAGAAATGCCCAGGGCACTGTGGGAGCAGCAGGAGATTCCAGTCAGGAGGTTCCAGTCCCCTGCCCTGTGCTCGCCATGCCCAGAGTGGAACTGGCCCCTCTGAGCAGACTTGGCCACCAACACAAACATTTTTGGTAATTCCTTCCCACGCTAAACCTTCTGGGTTATTGCAGACAGTTGGAGAAACACCACCCAACCCACCTGAGCCATCTCACTGAACACTCCAACACCACCATTTAGAGCTCAAGCCATTTCCAGAAGTGTCTCCCTGTGACAGCACAGAACTCTCTTTCTCATGAGAAAATCTTTCTGTTTATGGCAAACACAAGATAAGGTGTTCAGGGCTCCTTTGGGAACAGGCAGGAATGCCTGTGACTAATCAGCCCCAGGGGGCGAAGGGCTGTGGCCAATCCCAGGAAGTGTTCATTTTTGTATATAAAAGCTGCCTTTAAATAAATAATTCCTTTTTCTCGGCAATCTCTCTCATGTGCCCCTTGTTTTGACATTGGCTCAGCAGCGACATCTCCCCTCTATTTTCAGTCATTGCCAAGCTTTGAGAGCATCTGCTGCAAATTCATTTGCAAAATTCACGTAAGGGTCGCGACTCCCTGAGCTGCTGCTGGACATCATCTGTGCCCAGCAAGCACAGATAAACCAGTTCAGCTCAAAGTTAAACTGGCTTAACCAGCAATGAACGAACAACTGAGTGAGACAAAACCTGAGCCCACAGTCAGCTTTCACAGGAAGTTTTGCAGATTGCACCAGTACAAACCCACCCAAAGCAGTTTCCTTAGCACAGACAGAGAGCATGGACAGAAAGGGAAGTTCACCTCCATCTCAGAGGGTGATCCAAATTCTGAGAACTTCTCTTCCCAGCTCGAAGGGAGCAGAACCTCACAAGAGCCCTGGCCAAACTCAGAGCCTCTCCTGTGCATCTCCTACCCCATGACCCGCAGTGCTCCCTCTGTGCTGCTCCACTCCTCTGAGGCACCACAGAGCAGGAACAAGAGCAGCTTGGGTTGGAGCAACCTGGCAAATAAGAGCTTCCAAATTTCAGACCTTGGCAAAGTATTTTTGCTAGAATGTGAATTCAAGCCTTGAAGAAGGAAGGAGGAAGAGGAGCAAAAGCTTGGCATTTAAGGTAAATAGATGTGCTACAGATGTGCTTCACTGCTTTCACCAAAGCCTAAGTGACCCAGAGAGAGCCTGGAGCAGACTCAGCACCAACAGCTCCTGTGAGCTGAACACCCTGTAGCCACGGAAAAGAGTCAGGAAAAGCTGCACCTCCTTCCACCCAGTCTCTGGAGAAGGGGCTGCCCAAGTAGCTCCTCTTCTCACTCACTGCCCAGAAAGCTCCATTTTAGGCCTTTAGGTTTTCTCTTGTTTTTTCAGCTGTTGAGTCTTTAAGTCTTTGGGAGAATCTCATCTACCCGATATCACTGCTTAACATCCACCATTAGTGCATCTACAACCGAAGTTGCCTTGGAGGGGCAGTTTTTGGGATGGGGGAGAGGGGCAGTCCATCCCTCTCTTTGGTCAGCACCACAAGAAAACCCCAGGTGTGGTACCAAACCCACAGTGTGAGAAGGGAGAGGGGAGTGGGATGGGAGGTAGGGGTGGCTGTGGCCTTCCTGCCTGCATGTCCTGACTGCACCACAGTCCTGATCACTGCTGGGCACAAATTCCTGCAGTTTACCCCATTCTCAATTCCACGGATTTACAGCTGTGCTAACTCTGCCTTACCCACTTCCACCCTCGATGCCTCACACACAGACAACACGAACTTGAGTTTGCAAACCCCACAGAAATAATCTATATGTCCCTTAGCAAAGGAGTGCTGGGGGTTGGAGCTGTCTTTCCAAAGGAATTCAAGAGCTTTGCATTTTCCCCTGAGCTTCAGAGAGCTCTCAGGTGAAGCACACCAAAAGGTGTAATGTGCCATTAGAAGAAGGAACTGCCAATACTGATCCCTGTGCCATCAGCTGAGCTGTGTGGTACCCTCTGTGCTCATAGCTAATCCTGCTTTGGGGACATCCACCAGCCAAATTTTCCTGCTGTCAGGTACCAGTGGGCCCAGCACACATCTCACTCACTCAGTGTTCATTTTTGGCTGGTACAGGTTTCTTCTGCCCTGCAAACAGCTGTGCTACCATGGGCCCAGCTGGTGGCTGGGCATGCAAGATTTGTACAGGAGAAAACAAAACCAGCAAGAAGGAAAGCTGGCCGCACAACCAACCCCTCCATCAGCCACTGCCAGGGAAATCAGGTGTCCAAGTGCCTCTGCCTTGGCAGCTCCAGTTAGTGTGGCAGGCTGTGTGCTGTAGGCAAAAATGTAACATTTTAGGAGACAATGGTTTTGGCCTGGTAACAGTAAGAGTGCTGAGAGGGCAACCCAAACACCAGCCTCAAGGCAATGGAAAGCTGAAAGGGCTGGAAAGAGCAGGACAGCTGGTGCCAAGGTGTGTCCTCATAAGCCTGGCATGGGGAAGGGTCCAGCATGCAAACTGTGCCCCTGAGCCCGTGGCAGTGCAGGTGTCAGGGAGTGCCCGTGAGGTTCAAGGCAGCTGCACGCAAAGCCTGAGAGATTGGGTTTGCTATTTCTCATGTCTCGGAACTTGCAACTTCTCTTACAGCAGAGCTGGGCAGGTGGGATCCTGGTTTCACATCTGGTCAGCAGCAGCACTTCAGAGGGCCCCCAGTCTGCTCCCAGCGGGGCCAGGCCCTCCTCTCCACCCTCCCACGCCACCACAGCTTCAGAGCTCCTGGAAGCACGAGAGACAGCTGAAAAACCAAGGATTTGCTTCAGTTTTCCTCCGGGAGACAAGTCCCAGTGGGGAAAAATGCACAGTTTGGCACCAGAGGCTGGGAATTGTCCAAGAGGCACGAAATCTGACAGAGCCCGTCCAGCAGCCCGGGAGATGTGCCTGCAGGAGCTGTGGCCTTGGGGACAGCAGAGTGACTGCGATGGTTTGGGGTTATGGGCATCTCTAATTGCATTTGGGGTGAGCCGGTTACGTGTGAACGTTTCGGGGCCCGTGGACTTCCTGGCCAGAACAGGTCAGCAACAGAACAAGTAGTGTAATGCACTGTAGGTATCAAAAAGACATTCGTGCCACTAGAGGAAATCATTCCAAATAAAAATGGGAAGATATTTTTTGCACTCAATCAGGAGCACTTACATTCAGAAGGATCTTTGAGCCCATGCACTTCTCTAAGCTTCCTTCAAAACCCAGTTTGACAAAACTGGTGAGCTTTGTTCCCCTGAAAAATCATACACCTTGGTTTGTCCTTGGCCTTGGGAAAGGTGGTTTGTGTGTCACTGAGACACTTTCTAACAAAAAACTTTGGGTACAAGGGTTCTCTGGCAAACCAGGAAAGCTCACTGGTGGCCACCTGTGCTGCCATCATTTGCTTTTCCTGGTTTCTAGGCTTTGCCACCTAAACAACTGCTGTGGTTCCCGTAAGAAATTATTTAATTGCAAATGGGCTACTCTAGAACAAGTCTGAGAACACCTGATGTACAAAATTCACAGAAAAGCTAATTAACACCAGGAGTTCAGAAAAGAAGTTCTGCTGTAAAAAAATACAAAGCCAAGAAACGTAACAACTACTGACAGTTTCTGCCATGAACCATTTCTCTTAGTTTGAAATCAAACTTATAATCACTCGCTGCCATGTCAAACTCAAAACTGGGAGTAAAGACAGAGGAGTAACTTTTGGTTTCTGGAAAAAAAAGAATATGGAAAGGTTAAAAATAAAATTAAAAATCAAAAACCTTAAAGCCTCCCTTTCTGATTTCTAAAGATACTGGTGTTGATGGAACACAGCTGCCCTGATTTGTGCACCATGCCAAGAAGGCTGCAGCCAAGTGCCTTCAAGGTGTACAGTTATTCAAAGGAGCAAAGTCCAGTGCAGAACTGGTCTGGTCAATGGAGTCTGATTATCCATGGCAAGATGGCCCAGGGGACAAGAGGAAAGGTGGGGTGGAGGAGAAACAAAAGAAACTTCAAGTCACTTTAGATCTCAGCTGCCTGAAGACTTTAGAACATCAGCCTCCCATTCATCTGCCCACTTGAAAACATTAGAAAGTCTGTCAAGTCCACACACTATCTATGGAAAGGAGCACGTTCCTGGCAGAGGGCCGTCTCTCTCCTGTGCTCAGCTTTCCTTTCAAACTTAATTTTATATATATTTATATTTTTATATATATATAAAAAAGCACTTGGTTTCCAGGGGCATTCATAATGAGGTCCACAGTGTTTAGAACTTAAATTTCTTTTTCTTTGTTTGGAACAGTGTTTTAAAGTTTTGTTTTAATTAAAAGAAAGTCTTAAAGCATGTTGGACTTCAAAAACATGAGTTTGTTCATGTCTTCTGGACTGAGTAGCCGCCTCCTTTTGATCAAGAGCGCCTGCTCACACATATTTACACATTCGCTCCTGGCACCCACAGCAGGCACTGCTAAGAGCCAAAAGGCCAGCTTGGCTAGTTTTGTATGCTTTTGGGTAACACATGACCAGTACTGAAACAGGTCAGGGGTGGCCTGGAAGAGAGGTTCTTGCAAATAATCATAGACTTCATTTTTCCCAAACCAATCTTCTTCCTGAGCTGCTGTGGCCTCCCCTGCTGCACGAGGCTTCTTGGTTGAAGGTTCAAACTCTGTTTCTTCTGCCCAGGACTCTTTCACCTCATTGATCAGCTCACAGACCTTGCCAATGATCTCTTCATGCTGGTAGGGTGGGACGGGCCGCAGCTTCTGCTGAGGGTCCAAGATCATGGCTACCTTGTGTGCTGAGTGAACTTTGAAGTTCTCCTTCAGTGCCTCCAAGAAGAGGTGACAGAGTTTGCTGACCACGCCAGCATCGTTGGCTTTGGAAGTGAACAGTTTCTCCAGTTTGACGTAGGTGGGCAGCACAAGCTGCAGCGTGGGCCGGCTCTCGTTGCTCAGCTCGATCACGGCCTGTTTCACCGGTGCCAGGATGGCTGCCAGGTTGCTGAGCAGGTGTTTGTTCAGGTTTTGGATGAGGTTCATCTTCTTGGCCCTGCTGTAGAACTCACAGATCTGCTCGTAGCGCTCATGGACGAGCAGCAGGGAGTCGGTGACTGAGTTCCAGCAGGGTGGCGGAGAGGTCTCCTCCAGGGAGCCAAAGGTCTCCTTCGAGAGGCCCGTGGACCCCGCCAGGTCTTCACAGACATTCAGGAGCTCGATCACTTCATGCATGTTGCGAGCCTGTAGTGTTCTCTTGTTGAGCACGCTCTGCACCACCGAGTTCAAGGCACAGGCCGAGCAGCGCAGGCACATGCCCGCCTTGGAGAACGCCGAGGAGTTGACCTTGCAGTCTGTCACGTACACCGTCCTGATCTCTGACATCACAAACTCCGACAGCACATTCTGCACCCAGTGGTGGATAAAATCACCATTGTCTCGTATGTCTACACCCTTAATGCCCAGCACATAGCTCTTGATGTGGTTGCCTTCCACCTGGTAAGCGGTGAGGATGTAGCAGGAGTCAGGGCCGACGCTCTGCGAGTGGCAGGTGACCCCGATGCCCAGGCAGGCGTTGCTGCCCAGGGCGCAGGTGACTTTCACCTTCACCTGGTTGTACATGCGTGGTAGGTGCTTGAGAGCCAGGGTGTTGAAGTTGCCCAGGATCTCGGTGACGGAGAAGGCACCGTAGCGAGCCCCGCTGTCCACCAGCGTCTGCGCCAGCTTGATGAACTCCTTGCCGCTGAGCACGCTGAGCGCGCCCAGGTCGGTGCACATCACCCGCAGCAGCCTCTCAGCGATGTTCTGCCGCTCCTTCTCGGGGATCGCGCTGTTCCCCACCGAGCCGCTCGCTGACGCTGCCGGAAACACAACGGGCACAGAAAGGAGCAGATCACATCACTGCAGCACAGAGAGCAGGGGGCAAGGCACGGAACAATTCTCAGAGACCCCCAAAGGAGTGGAACATGACCAGATGAGGGAAGAGACAACTCCAATGCTGGATTTGTTCTCCCAAGGTTTCTGGACAGAGAAACCTCCAGAGACAGGCCCTGCTCTTGCTCAGAGCAGCAAGGAGCAGATCTGCATCCTGTCCCTGGCATGGGGATGGTCACAGCTCAGCTCACATGGAAAGATGGACATCGAATCACAGAATCGCAGACTGCTTTGGGTCGGGAGGGACATTAAAACCCATCCAGTACCACCCCTGCCATGGGCAGGGACACCTTCCACTATCCCAGGGTGCTCCAAGCCCCGTCCAGCCTGGCCTTGGCCACTTCCAGGGATCCAGGGGCAGCCACAGCTGCTCTGGGCACCCTGTGCCTATGTCACACCACGATGACTGGATTAGTTTTTTAACTCCAGGGCAGGAAATCTGACCTTGGATCAGAAGTTACTTTCTTCCAGGAGTTACCAAATGCATCTTCCTCATAAACCTTTCCAACCACCCCAGGGTTCTTTGTTGCACTCCTGCAGTGGAAGGTGTGCTCTGCTCTGCCAGGCAGGACATGAATTAGGGATGAAATCCAACACATTATGGTGAGGACAAGGACCTTGTGCATTGTCCATCACTGCTGCACCCCTGAGGCACCTGTTGCACAGGGACAGAGTGAGAAGCTGCTACGTACTGTTGTTAGTGTTATTTCTTTGGAGCTGTGGTTTCCACTTTTCTTCAACCACGGGGAGAGGTGACCTGGGCTGGCTGGAGGCAATGTTGTTCTCATTGTCAGCTGTGAGGCAAGAGACAGGGAGGGGTTAAAAGCACAAAATAATACTTAAAGCACAAAGAGGGGGAAACTACCCAACTGCTCAGCATTGACGTAGGGTTCCTTTAACTAAGGGGGCAACAAGCTACCATACTCTCTGTGGCTTTTAGGCAGCTTTCAGTGAGCTGGTACAGCACTCTCAGGGACTTTGAAACTGTCTTTGGACTCACAATCTATCACTTCCCAAAATGTGGCTGTAATGTGCCACATGTCTGTCTGTGCACCAGGGACACTGATGCCATCAGCACACCCTGACTGTCTCCTGAGGAGCTGAAGCTGCACACCAGGAGGAATGGAAGCTCAGCCTGACCTGGGCCATTCATTTGCATCTGACATGAGGTGGAACAGACACCGATCCTTCTGTTCCCTCATTGCCTCTTCCCGAATTGCAGGTGGCTGTCCTGTTCTCTCTGGGAAGCACTTCGGTTTTCAGGCTTTCCTCTGGATCTAAGGGTCTCATTGCAATCTTCAGGTCTGGTTTCTTCCCCATTAAGGGCGAGGGCCCATCTCCTCTGGGCTCTCACTGCAAACACAAAGCCAAAGTTTCTGGAGTGTGACCAAAGACCATCCCACCCTGAGGCTGCAGACACCAAGTGCCCCCAGAGTCTTTGTGTCTGTGCTCCCGTTTCTGTGCATGTAACTGGGACAAGCACTGTGGCTGCCAATCTGATGGGATCTTACATGAAAATGCAGGCAAGATTGGTAAATTCTGTATTGTATTCATGTTCTTTCCTCTCCTGTGTCCCAAGAACTTCTCCCCACCCTCCAGAAGAAATTTTCTAGTTCTTAGTATGCTTCAGTATGAAATGGTGCTGTGAAACAGAATGTGAAGGAGCGTAACAAGTGCACAATGAAGTGGGGTGGAAGAGGAAGCAGAAAGGTGGAGAGACTGAGCAGAAGGATGGAAATAAAACCAAAGAAAACAGGACAGGTCATTTGCTCATCACAGCTGGACTCATCTCACCTAATTCTGGACATCTGCCAGCCACACTTCTCTTTGAGGTGGCCCCTTAGGGCTCCTTTTACACTCAGGGGTGCAAACAGGCTCATGAGTGTCACTCATTCACCCAGGCAGAACTGGATCCTCTTAAGAGTTAAGAACCACTGTGGTCTGAACTCACCTGGAGTCACTGAGTCTCCACTGAACTTACAGAGACCGCAGGCTGGCCAGCTCAGGGGGCAGCCCCTGCAGCCTGGGGACACCAGCAGAGTGCAGTGACCCTGCCCTGTGTCTGGGCAGAGCAGCAGTGTTGGAGCAGTGCCCTGAGGCACACACGGCTCTGCCAGGCTGCTCTGGGGGCAGCAGGACATAGGAGAGGGCAGAGTTGCTCTCCCCCAAGTGTGCCAATGACCTGGGAGAGCAGGGAGAGCAGCAAGGGTGTGATGGAGCTGCAGTGCTCTCCTCCTTAGGTCTTCTGCAGTGTGAGCAGCTCTGCCCTTCACTGCCAGGGCCCTCCAGACCTGCCCAGCAACAGCCAGGGCTGCCCAGTTCTCTGTGGGCACAGCACTGACACAGCCTGGATCCACACCTGACAGCAACCCAGGACACAGCAGAGCCAGGGCAGCCTCTGGGACTGCCTGGGGCCTGTGTGTGCCCAGGGAGCTCCCTGGCCATGCTGGCTGCCCGGGCAGTGCTGCCATGCTCAGGCTGCAGCCACAGGCTGGTCTTTGCAGGTGTGCAGAGATGTGAGGAGCACCAGGTGCTCCAGAGAGCACCAGTGACCCTGTGTGAACCATCACCTTTCCCCCAGCACCTGCCAGACTCATTGGTCCTGAGACAATGTCACCAGTGTCCTCAACTCCAAACACCTGTGGGTGGGCAAAGGAAAATGTTGGATGTTGCCTACTAACTTTGGTCATGGTTCAGGCCTTCCTTGTCTTGGTGAGGGATGGGTAGGGGGAGAAACACTCTGTATTTCCTCACCATAACTCTTTTATCTATTTCCTAATAATAGGGGATTTATTATATACAAATACCTGCTGGCATTCAGTGTGGCATTAATGAGATTTGTACATTTCAGCCTCATCTTCCTTATCAGGCAGTCTGTGAACTACACAGATCATGGTTCTTTAATTTTTCTTCATGCCTCCAATCCTTTAATCCAGGTTCAGCCTAGTCCTCCTTTTGTTTTTTTAGGCCTGGATTGTAGGAAGGGCATTATATGGCAGCACTCGACCTGAACAAAGTACTCTAAAGGGAGTCAAAGCTGTATATTGTTCAGTGTAATTACAGAACAAATTCCTCTGCCTGGTGTTCTGCTGTTCTTTTTCTGCCTTTCCGCACCCAATTTACATTCTAATTGCTTCTTCTGACTGTGTAGCTGCTTTATGAAGCTATAATCTCTCCTTATTACCTTCCAGCCTTTGGCTCAGCCCTCTGAATGACTCAAGAGCCAGTATGTCCCTGATTCTGCTCCTGGAGGCCAGCAGCACGTTCCCTGGCTTCTGTCCCTTGTGAGAAGGGTCCAGGACAAGCAGCACAGCCTCTGGTAGAGATCAGCCCTTTGCATTAGGACAAACCAAACTGCACTCCTGAATACATGAACTGAGGGAGCATTTGAGCCATACAGGCTCCTTGGCTCTCTGCACCCCATAATGAAACCCTCCCTGAGCCAGGGACAAAGCACCACCATGCCTTTGTCCCCAGTCTGGGCATCCTGAGCCACCAGTTCTGCTGACCTCTGCCAGGTCCCTGCACTCCCAGCCTTCAGAGATGCTGGGGCAATGCTGTTTCTTGGATACAGAAATCCCAGAATCACAGACTTGTTTAGGTTGGAAAAGACCTCTAAGATCATCCAGTCCAACCATCAGTCCATATTCACCAGCAAGTGTGTCCCCAGCTGTCACACCCACATGTTCTCTGAGCACTTCCAGGGTGGTGACTCCAGCCCTGCCCTGGGCTCAGGGTGCTTGAGAACCCCTCTAATCTAAACCTCCCCTGGCACAGCTTGAGGCCGTTCCCTCTTGTCCTTGTCAGCTGTTGCATGGGAGAAGAGACTGACCCTCCCCTCACCACAGCCTCCTGTCAGACTGAAGGGAACAAAGTGCTGCCAGGGCAACTACAGGCCCTGTGTGCCTCTGCAGGAACAGAACACCCAGAGCAGGACACCCACCCACGCTGTCCAGAGTTTTTCTGCCTCTCCTTTGGCTTTGCCCTCACCCCACAGCAGCAAATGCTGCCCCTTGCTCCAGCTGCACACATGGAGGCAGAGCTGTGAGCACAGGGCTGCCAGCACCACACCCAGAGATGCCACTGGAGGGGACAGTGGCTTTCACAGGGCACAGCCTTGGTGACACCTGCAGAAAGCAGCTAAAGAAGACATGGACACACTCACTGTCACTGCCCCAGTGACACATCAGGAGGAGGCAGCCAGTCGGAGGAAGGGACTTGCAAACAGAGCAGGCAAAAATGAGAAACCGGAGTTTAACAAGAGTAATCCTGAGCTGGGCAGAGGGGATTTCCCCATTCACAGAGCTCTGTTGATGTGACAGAAGCTGGATCACAGACACCTGCCGCCTCCAGCCCTGCTCTGTGCCCAAAGTGACCCAGGTGAACCACCACAGGACCACAGACTGGTTTGGTTTGGAAGGGACCTTAGAGCTCATCCTGTCCCACTCCCTGCCCTTGGCAGGGACACCTTCCACTCTCCCAGATTGCTCCAAGCCCTGTCCAACCTGGCCTTGGACACTTCCAGGGATCCAGGGGCAGCCACAGCTTCCCTGGGGCACCCTGTGCCAGAGTCACCCCACCTTCATGGGGAACCCTCAGCACCATCCCCACGGGTCATTTGTAAAGATGAGAAGGAGGAAGCTGCAGGCAGCACTGGCTTAAAACTTGCAACAGCTCAAACCTGCCAGTGAGCTGCCCTTGTCCCCTCGGACACCTCAGCCCCTGGACTCAGTGTCACCCAGAGCTGTAACTCCAAATGCTGCATTTCAGTACCAGAGCCCAGAGCCAGCACAGGATGGTCAGGACACAGCATGGGGCAGCAGGAGCTGCCACGGACAGCCAGCGAAGCCAGAGCCAAGGCCAGGGAGAGAGGGCAGCCCTGCCCTGAGCAGAGCCCCACCGCTCCTCGGGGTAACAGAGCCCCATTACTCCACAGGAACCCCCCGTGCTCTAACAGAAACACAAACTCACACCTTCTGCTCACAAAGCGCTCTGAAAGTCCCTTTGTAACATTACACAGATGTTAAATAGAGCACCTGCTGAACAACACACAAAACCTGCACTAAGATTTGCCAACAGGAACTGAAATGGAATAGAGGAACCCATGGATTAAGAACTCAAGTGACACTCTTAAAATTAGGATTAAGACTAAAACAGAGAGCAAGGTAAGAACTTTGATTAAAATTATTGTTACAGAACGGAAAAGATGCTTCTCCTCAAGCCTCTTGTCCTCCTGTGCCACTCTCCTCAGGGCCTGCACTGCATCTGCATCTCAACAGAGCAGCTGTCTGTTGGAGAACACAGGTCTGTCAAAGGGGATTTAATTGTTCTTAAAACTGTGTTAGTTCACTTGGATTTTTATTCAAGAGGGGAAAAAAAAAAGAAAAAAAAAATCTGCCAATATAAAATTAATTCTGTTTCTACATTTTTGAATATGTTGAATGCTGTCTTTGAAATAGCTTTGGCTTTGAAATTTTAAAATCATCTCTTATGTACCAAGACAAGAAACAAAAACAGTGACTTAGAAACAAAGCACTGGAATGACTCCTAAGAATTCTCATTTGTAGGTAGCTGAGAGGGAACTGAACACAGCTGCTGAAATGGCAAATTCTTCTTGAGAGAACACATTTCAGTCCTTTGCAGAACTCCAGGAGACACAAGCACAGGACAGGACTTGTGTAGGCAAAGGCTCTGCTGCCCTGCGAACATTTTTGGTTGGTTTGCTTCCAGGAGAGCCACCCCTTTGGCAGGAGGGGGGATTTAACCTGCTGTAGGAGTTTATGCAGTGAGGATTCTCTGCATAAAGGCAATGAGTGGTGTGATGGGCTGAGCTAGCATGGCACATTCCCTGTCTCCCTATGGAAAGGAGCAATATTTACAATATACCCTGAGCCTATTTGCTTCAGCCTTTGAGGGGTGACTTTGTTTGTTGCAGGTGAAATGACTGGGGCTGTGGGGATGGGGAGCACTGAGAACCCTGTGGACACCCATCGGGGTCAGCACCAGGCAGCAGCACAGAATCTAATTCTCTGCTTGCAGCAAGTCGAAGTGCCCAGCTTACCTGCGTGGGACTGCATGTGCTCCAGGAGATTGTTATAAAACTGGAACTGGATTCCACAAGCTCCACAGGTGTAAGGCTCTGTTTGGGAGAAATCAGTTCAGAAGAATTACACAGAGTCTGCAGGAAGCAGCACAGGTGTGTGAACACTTCAGTGTGTGGGGCTGTGGCCCCTGGGCTCCGCAGGGAGCGGGACAGGGCTGGGCACGGCTCTGCCTCAGGGCTGGGATTGGGGCTGGGCAGCTCCTCTGCTGCACTTCACTGCCAGGGGACAGGCAGGGCACTTAGGGGAAGCACCTGCTGCCGTGTGTGGGCATCTCAGGGACCTGCATAAGGATTTCTTCGGGACGCTGCCCACTCGCCCAGGAGGCTAGAGCCTGCCTGGAGCATATCCCTGCTATTTTTGAGCCTGTGAGCAAAGCCTGGTGAATTTATTTTCCATCCAGTTCTGTCAAATTCCAGTCTCTGCTGCCTTTCCCAAGTGGCACAAGGAGCACCAGGTTGTGATAAATGCTGTAGTCAGAAGCTGGGGGTGGAGCAGTGCCACGGGGGGCTCAGCTGGGGCTCTGTGGCTGTCACCAAGTGCAGTGAGACCAGGGACTGGTGAGTGTCACGGGACTGGGGGGCAGCAGGACACCAGGGAAGCAGAGGTGGAGGGCAGGAAGCACAGAACCAGGGCTGTGCCTCAAGGCCGAGAGCAGAGCAGGAGAGCCATGTGCCAGAGCAATATGGATGAGCTGGAGTGACGAAAGAGCTGGGTGCAGAGCTCCCTCATGAGCTGAGAGATACATTTAGCTCTGTTCTATGTTGAAAGTGCAGTTTTTCCACTGAATTAACCTAATAGCAAATGTTTGCAGCTGCCTGTTTAAACAGTATTAGTAGAGGGCATTGGTTGACAGATGTGTCTCAAACTACAGTGCTGAAATATGGCACCATTGCAGTTTACCTCTGTCCCTGCAGCCACACCAACAGTGCCACCTCTCCCGCTGGGGCAGCAGAATGGATAAATGCATTTGACACATTAACAATTTTGGATACAAATGCCTGGCACACACACGGAGCAAGGTCTATTGCTACAATATTCAGAAGTCTAGATCTAAGTTCGAAGGGAAAAACAGATTCTGTATCAATGAATAAGCAGAAGCACCAGCACCCAGGATGGCAGAACCAAAACCCAGGGAAGCACAAGCCTGCCTATACCCTGTGAGAAATCTATCTCAGGTAGCAAACCCCAGAATCCATCTCATGGCTACAGGAATCTGTGAGGAAAACCATAAAAGATAGCATGAACAGTCTGTCTAAGCTGTACTTTTATGCTGTGAAGTTAAACCTTTCCCATAGAACGTACTGCCTCTGGAATGATGCAGCCAGCTCTGTCTGGAGTTGTACTCAATGCTTTCACTCACTGTGTCTGCTTGTGGTGCTGCTCCTGGGCTTTGCTGTGGCACAGAAGTTTGGAAATACAGTACCTAAGTAATTGTGCTTGTGGAAAAAAGAGAAGACTTGGACAGCTGAGTGGCAGACACGGATTTCACACCTTGGGAATTAACAGGGACTGGCTGTCTCTGCTGAAATCATCAGTAGTGAAGTAGTTGTGGCACAATGCCACAAGAGGTACAATGCAATCTAATTGGTTAGACTTATTTTTAATTGTCAGAGAGGAGAACACTCCCTGTGGGTGCAAACCATCCCTCTTGGGTAGGTATTTCAATGTCAATGACTGTGTTACAGACACACCTCTGCCTCTGCTGCTCCTGGAGCCCAGACTGCTCAGATAGAAATGTCTCAAACTGAGGGGGCCTGAGTGCCCCTTCAAGCATCAAAATCAGTGTGTGATTAATCTAATGAAAGCAGTCACACAGCAGAGCCTGCTGCCTGTTGTGACAGGCCCCTGGCAGGTCAGAGGAGGTGTGTGAGCCCCTCTCTCTGCCCCTCTGCTCTGCTGCAGCCCCTGCCCCTCCAGCAGAGGGGAGAACAGACCCTGCTGTACCCCGCAGTGCTGCAGCAAGGCTGCCATGGGAGATGTCACCCCTGGACACCGGCAGCTCTCATGTGCCATTTAAGCCTCAGCAGACACCTGCATTCCCCTCTGCCACCTCTGCCTGCAGTGCCCTTGGGCAGAGGAAGAGGCAGTGGGGAACCACCCTTCACCACTGCCCTCCCTGGGCCGTTCTATGCTCCCACACCAGCTCCCAACTGCCCTGGCAGCAGGGTTCCAGCAGCCACCAGCACAGCTCTTCCCCAAGCTCAGTTCAGCCTCAGCAGCAGGCAAACCCCTCACATCAGCCAGCACTCTCCAAGCTGCACATTTCCCACACTCATTTTGCTCTCCTGTTTCACTGACATTTCCTTCTCAGCTCACTTTGTCTCCCTGAGCTGCTTTACCTCCCTCCTGTTATATTCTCAGCTATTTCTTCAGCATAAACCTGTGCTATTTTTCTAGCTCTCCCCTTGCCTGGCTCCCCTTTCCCCCCTGCCCAGACTCTCCTGGGTTCTCCCACCTGCATCCAGCAGGCAGTGACCATCAAGGTCTCCACAGCTCTTCATCTCAACCTCCTCCCTTTGGCACCACAAATCTCTGCATGCTCAGTGCACTCAGGGAATTGGTAAAGTCTCTCATTTGTGATTCTTCTCAGAAAAACTGTGTTGATCTTAATCGCAATTCCAAAAGCTGCCTCTTCTGTTCTGCTCCAGAAATGTCCAACTTTGGAAACAAAATCACCACCTACTTTCAAAAGCTGATTTCATGTTCTGAAAATGCCAAAGCATTTTCTAAATAATTCTGAAACAAAGACACACAGAAGTCCAAGTTTGCCACAAATGAAAATGAGTCCTGTTAAAACCAAGCATTCCCCATCCCAGTCTGCAATGCTGAGCTGTGGTTGCTTTGGCTTTGCTGCCCAGGCTGTGACCAAGGCAGGGGCCCAGCAGGCTGCAGGTACAGACTGCAAAGGCCTCAGCGCTGACTGCCCCCAGGGTGTCCTGTAGAACTTTCCCAGGAACAAACCAGCCATCAAATGAATCCCTGGAATGCTCCAGCCCAGCATTCTCACTCCTTGGGAAATGTCTGAGATGAGGTGCCAGGCTGCCATTGCTCCTCTGCCCTCTGCCACAAACAAGGTGTGTCACCCAGCCCAGCCAGAGCCCTGGCACTGGGGCAACAGCCAGGGCTGCTGCCTCTTCTGCAGACCCCGGGACACATCTAGAGCCTCCCAGGGGTTTGTGTTCAGCCACAGCTGGGATGTGGCAGGAAAAGCTGGAGACCCAGTGCAGCCCCAGGGCAATGGCTCTGCCTGACCCTGACATGCTGCCCTGGGCATCATCTCCTGTGCTCTGTGCTCCGTGCTCTGCCTCACGGCTGAAGGGGCACCCTCCAAGTCTTCACAAACGGGTAAGAAATCATGAACACCTGAACCCTCGGACTGAGGCTGCCATGCTGGCCCTGCCGTCCCTCTGGCTCTGTGTTCTTGCTGCACATTCAGAAGCCTTCTGCAGATCCTGCAGCTTCAGTGTGGCAGCAGAGTCTGTGCAGGAAATGGTAAATGTTGTGTGGGCCAGACCTGTCCAAGTGGCAGTGAAGGGGACAGGGTAGAGCACTGAGTATTGGACAGGTGACTGACTGGCCACAGCACCTGTGCTGCTCCCCTGTTACCTCCACCCATCTTCTCCCACCTCCTTCCTTCTCCAGCCCCTTCTTCCTCCTCCCATCTCTCCTTCCTCATTGCCTGTCCCCTGCACTCAGGGCCCGTGGCACAGACCCAACAGGTTTTTCTCAAGCTGTGCTGTCACTGTGCTCCTGTCCCTGCTCCCTGCTCCTTCCCTGCCTGGATGTCTCTGAAGCACTGCTTCTCTCTCCAGCAACGTGACAATCACTCTGTGCTGAGCCAGGGTCCTGGCTCTGAACAGCTCTTCTGAGGCAAAATATTGGAAGATGTGGAAGGAGGAGGAAATAATTCTGATGTCCCATGTGTCAAAAGAAAAGCCCACTCCACAGCCAAGTGCTCTCAAAGGAGCCTGACTCTCATTCCCAGCTTTTCCCATAACACAGAAAGGTTGACAGTGGAGAGCAAAGAAAATAAGCTGTGAGCTAGCAGTGCCTTTGGAACTGCAGCCCCCTGTCCAGGGCACTTGGAACAGGCTCTGGGAAGCTGCCTGGAACTCCAGCATTGCAGCAGTCCCAGGCAATGGCATTTTGGTCTCCCATCAAGCACCAGAGAGTATTCCTCCCCAAAAAATGGCTTTTGTCTGTGGTGTGCTGGGTGTTTGCTGTTGATCACAAAGCTTCTCCCCCAAAGCATCCCTCCCCCAAAACCCGTCCTCCTCTGGGAGCCAGGTCCCTCTTGGCTCTGACAATGCACCATCGTGCCAGCCTTACCGACCGCCCAGGCACTCTCACAAAACACCTTCACAGAAACCTAAAGCACCTGCAGCTGTTGAAACCTCTTCAGTGTCCTGAGCCACAGAGAACTAACACTCACATCTGGTTGCACAATTTAAAACATCTTTCCCCAAGGCTATAATTAGACACTTTTATTAGTGCTTTACCCAATGACCACGGCCCCAGAGCAAGGCAGCAGCTGTGTGAGCCAAGGCAGAGGAAAACCAGTGCCTGTGCTTAGGTTAAATAAATCACTCTAATTCCCATGTTAGCTCTCATTGCCACATCTAAGCCAGGGAAAATAGCAGAGCCTGGTCTGAAGCCAGAAGAGAACAGGAGCTGAGAGCTTTAACAGAAAGTTTCAACAGCAAGTGCCCTGAGGTGCCTGTGCAGTGACAGACACCCAGCAGGGTGTCACCATGGCTCAGCAGGGACAGCCCCCAGGCTGCTCTTTCCTCAGCAGAAAACCACATTTCCACACTTCTGTCCACATCTTGGTGGAAAACAAAGGCAGAACAACTGTGAGGAAAACTTCCCAGCGTTTCTGCTCAGTGTTCCCACTGGCTTTAGCTTCACTAACAACATAACTGCACCTTCCTGACCTTCCTCCTTCCACGAACAAGGCAGGAGAACCTGCAGCAGGCTCCTACAAAAACCAGCACTCCTCAAAATCAGTGGAAGTTTTTAGAAAACAGAACTTCTGTCCCTTCCAGCCAGCTCAGACAGCAAGAGGAAATGAGGTGCTCTGAAGCATGTTTGGAAAATGGAGTCCCAAATTCACAAGCCTTGTCATATGTTTGGCATTAATTGGATTTCTCTTCCCACATGAACTCGTGTTCTGAATAAAGCCCTTGCTTCTCTCTCAGGTTTGTAAGAGGAGGAAGAACACCTGTCCTCCCTCCCTGTGGCCACGCTCAGGGTGCAGCACTCAGGGCTGGCCTGGATCACCAGGTTGGCAGAGACTGAAAATCACCCAAAAATCCCAACGCAAGCCAAGCAGGAACCAAACACACTGGAAGGCAAAGGAAGAAGCTCCACCTGCTGAAAGCATCAAGGCCACAGGGCAGAATCTCCAGCAGAGATTCCACCATCCCAGACCTGCTCTCCTTCCCCTCCTGCTCGCTCCCCGTTTCTCATCCATGTTCCCAGGCTACAGGAATTGGCTCTGTGCAGGTGTTTACTGAGCTGAGCCATGCCGACAAGTTTTTCTTTGTGTAAATATAACTTAAATATGGGTTCATTTTCAGATCTTGGTCTCAGAACACGTTCACAAAAAACTCCCTGAAGACTGAATATGAAGCGATTTGGCGGCCCCAGAATGCACGAAAACACCCTGGAGGATTTCTGTTGCATTTAAATCTGACACCGGATTCACAGAAGTGAGGCATTTTATTCTTTGACACCTGGACTCATCATAAAAAAAACACTTATTGATGAAAATTGCTCAGAGTGCAGGGCAGCAGGGCTGCAGGAGGGCAGTCCCTGCCTTTTGCACCACAGACATCCATCACACTTACTTTGTAAAAGCGGGAAAGGATTTGAAATCAGGGGACTTGCGGTTTCTGCAAAAAAGAAAGAGATTTAAATATTGAGACTGGCAGAGACCTAGCTGCATTCTACACAGCTCTGCCTATCTGCTCCCTGCTCCTTATCCCTACTCCACACTTCCAGAGTTGTCTAGGGCAGGATGGGAACTCCATTTACCACAAAATATGACATGTCCAGCTGTGAATTTTCTCTCCCTTGCTCAGTTTCTCATGGCCAGGGTTCTGCATCTTTCCTGTCCAATTTGAAATGTCCAGAGACTTTAACACACACCTGATGCTACAGCAATGGAAACAAGGAGGGAGGCCAGCAAAGAAAAGCCACGGGGGCAAGAAACCCTTTACAAAGGCTTTCTGTGATGCTCCAGGTGCAAATTCCCAGTTTCGCCATGCAGCTTCTTTAAACTGAAGCTGGGAAGGAAAACCAGGGTGTTTCAGCTTCCCTGGATGCCAAAGGAGAGAGTTCCTAAGCAGTGCAGTTACTCCAGGCTGAGAACGCACATTTCCTATGTAGCACACGTTGTAGGTTGCCTTTCTGTAAGGTGTAACTAAAAACTGGATACTGGCTGTCCCTTGGGCAGCCAGGAGTTGTCTGCATCCAGCCCCCAGTGCCCTGGGGCAGAACCAGTGATCCCCAGCATCTCAGGCCATGTGTGGTTTCCTACAGTTCCCAGGTGAGGTCCTTTAGTGTCAGACCCCTGCAGAGGGGAAGAAATCACTAAAAGTGTTAAATGTTCAGTCATGGACTCAGAGTATTTCCAGAACAGTCCTAGGTCCAAGGCTGTAAGCTGGTACATCCAGGCTCCCAAGGCTCTCTGACAGACCTGGCCTGGTTTCCTTAGAAGGAAAACTGCCCTCATGAACTGCATGGGTCGAGCACAGCAAGCCTTCCTGCTAAACATCTCAACGTGCTGAGGACCTAAGCTGCTGAAGAGGGCTCCAGATGGCAGGGCCAGCCAATAAGGAATGGAGATGAATGCAGGGATGATGCTTGGCAAAGACATGACTGGACAGTGCTGTGGGAGGGGATGCATGGGAGGCACCAGCTGGATACGGAGCGCTGCCAATCGCGTAACACACCGTGATCACCAGCAGTGCTCCGGCTGCTACTGCAGATGCTGAGCTCTGTACCTGGGGCAGGATTTTCACTGAAACAACTCCCCAGCCTGGCCCTAGTGAGCAGCTGAACAGGGCAGGCTCCTCGAGGCACCCTTCTCTCGTGTCCCTGCTTTGGGAGTTGCCAGGCTCACTCAGGGAACACACATGGCCCATGGCACTGTCTGTGCCTCCAGGCATTCCAGGGCTCTTGCAGCAGCCCAGCTGCACGTCAGCTGTTGAGGGGCAAACCCCAACTTCACTGTTCCCACAGAAGAGAACTGGAGCAGGCACAGAGTCCAGCAGTGGCACAGAGCACTTAAAACAGCCCAAGCAATTCTCAGCACCACCTCTGGCTGCTCTCCAGCCAGAAGTGCTGACACAGTGTCCTCGTTATGCTTGGCTTCCTACACACAGGGAAACCACTGTCAGTCTGAAACAGCACTTCAGGTACTCAATACAACATTCTTTTACGTGGAGGAAGACTCTTAGGATTCTTCTGGTCTTCATATTTATAATGGGATGATTTTTTTCTCTGTCATGTCCCTGTTACAGCACAGTCACCTCCACTAAAGCCACCTACCCAGGTAACAATCATAGAAGTGCCAGAATTTCAACAATTAATGATAAATCACCTTGCACTGGGGATTTGCAATCTTCCCCCCCACAGATTTTCCAGGCAAAATGAGAGTTCAGGTTTTTCTGGCCACACTTTTTTCTCTTGGGGACTCTCCTGGCCATGCCCTGCCCAGTCCCAGCCCAGTATCTGTGCTTGTAGACTGCAATCCCCAGTCCTATCCCTGGCTGTGTCCCAGTTCTGCTGAGTGCTCCTTGCCTCAATGCTTTCATATGGATTGCCTGAATTCTTCCCCAGTGTCCCAGGACTCTGGAGCAATTGGCAGGACATCACCCACAGAGGCTGGCTGCTGAGAGGTTATTTTAACCCAGATATATTTCTTCATGTCTGCAAGTTGCCTGTTCAACATGAGAAGTCTGGAACAGCTTAAATGAATGTGGCACCAGAAATAAACAGTTCATTCCTAGAAACCTCAATTCCACACAAATGCCCAGTGGACACAGTGACTTATTTATGCAACCAAGCAAAGTGACACTTTCTTAACCGAATCTCTCCCTGTGTGACTCTCATTCTCCTGGTGAGAACTGCACTCAGCTGGTGATCCTCCTCCTGGGCACAGCACTTCAGGCTGCTCTGAAAATGCAGTTCTATCCATTTATGCAATTGTGCTGCCCCATAATCAGCACTCCCTGTGCTGTGCATGAAGTGGGAGCTCATAGAACAACTCCCCCTTCCCCTCTTCCTCACTCCTCAAACTTGGCCATTGTCTCTCCCAACTCCATGGAAACTTGCAGCAGTCACAAACCAACCACAGATGAGAATGTTAATAGAAGTTGTATTTGTGCTGACAGAGCCTGAGAGGCAGCTGGGTGCACCTCAGGAGGCAGAGGCACGAGGGCTGACTCTGTAATGTCACACTGCAAATAGTAATCAAGAATTACTATGCCCCAAACACTAAAGCTGCACTCACCCACCAAAAATCCTATCCATGCTTAAAATCTGTGTCCTTCAGATCCTGACAACTCAAGATTCTCAGGCTTTTCCAAGAATTTTTATTCTAAGTCAAATGCAGGAAATAAATTTTTTTTTGATCTCAATCTCATCTCAGCTTGGCAGGAACTGATTCAAAAAAAGGAGACATTTCCATTGACCCTCTCTCCAGTCTGGAATAAACAGTGCTGGAAAGCAAAGCTTCCCTGTGTAAATAGGAATGAAAAGCGCTGACATTTTAAAAACTGTAAATGCTAAACTTTGTTGCACTGGAAGTTCTGACAGTAGTAGTTCCCTAAAGCAGTAGATGAAATTGAGATGTGTTTATACAGCTTAAATCAACCTCAAAAGTTCAAAATATTTCCCAATTCCCTACATAATTTTAACTGTTCTCTTTCACATTCGTAACATGAGCAAGTTCAGACTTCAACAAACACTGACAATTTCAATTAGATTTCCCCTTTGATGGCTATATTTGAAGGTGTCGAAACTGAAGAGCTTTTTTTCTCCTTTTTTGCTTTTATTTTTCTTCTTGGATTCTCACAATTTCCATAATATCTCTCGGGCTTCATTTCACAAAGGAGTCATCCATAGTGCCCAAAACAACGGCTCAAGCTGCATTAGGCTGTAAGCACTTGAGTTAGAGATGGTTATTGTCCCTGAAGAAGGTCACTGTCCCTGTCTGGAGTCAGAAGGGAGGCCCCAGGGAGATCCCAAAGCCTGGGAGCCCTGTGGTTGCAGAGGGCACCAGAGCAGCGTCCAGCCCCAGTCACAGGCTCCTCTCCAACCACACCCGGATGAAAAAGAGGGCAGTGACCTTCACTATGGAACACAACACTCAGCTCAGCCCCTTTCTGGGGATTTCCCTACCCAAGCTCAGGCTGATCTTCACTGCCTTTTATACTACACAAGCTGGCTTTGAAATATTGTTTGGCCTCTTGAGAATTTAGACCAGAAAACCCCAGTGTGTGTCAAGACTCGGCAGAATGACCCTCGCCAGGGAGGGTCCCCTTGAAAGCAGCTTTATGGCACATTAAGGAATAACAGCTTCTGCTGTTCATCCCAGTGAGCCAGATCCAAGCTTCAGGATCAGGTCATGGCATTGCTTTCTGGACCTCCCTTAGCTCAGCAGTGGATGAACAGAAGCTCCATGTGACTTGGGACCTCTGCTGCCTGTGCTCCCGAGGTGGCACAAGGGAGCAACTGTGACATTTTAGCAGGAGGTTATTTTTAAAGCACTGTGAAACTTCCAGGTTTCATCAAAAAGCAAGTTCAAGTGGCTGTGGAGACCCTTTTCCTTGAGTACAAAGGACACTCTCCAATCATAACATGGACAACAGCTGGAGTCTTTCACCCAATCCCTGTCTCCACCCCACCCTGCTGGGAAAAGACAAACCTGGGACTCCAATCAGCACCGAAGCAGTGCTTGCCATGCAGCACAGAGCTGCTGTTTTATGGGCAGCCAGATGCCAGGGGACACACATAAGAATGCCAGGTACCTACATTCACTATGACAGGGACTGGGGTTGTGCATAGGGAAGAGACGTCTGAAATCCAATATTTTCCATTCGAATTCCATTCTTATTTGCACCCAGGACTCCCTTACAGCATTGCACTCCAGTCTGTTTTAAGTGGCTTTAGCTGCTTACCTCCCTGCTCTGCTCGTCCTGCCCCTCACTCCACACACTCTGTGCCACTGCACTCAGGAGAGTGACACAGGGAAAAAGCAGAATGTCCCCAGCTGGGTGGCCTAAAAAGCTCCTGCTGCTCTCTTTGATATCTCTGTATCCGAGCCCGTGACACAGAACTCACATCCACAGACAGCAAGAGCCATCAAGCATTTAACAAGACCAAGCCACACAGCTCTTGGCTGCTCAGCTGGGACCTACATTTACCTCCCAAACCTGGTGACTGTTCCTTACAGCAGCAGTTTGGTGACAAGCAAACAGCAGATGGGAGTGGGAGGACGGAAGTGTCCATCCTTCTGTCATTCCCCACCACATTATCACCACCTGCTTCCCTGCCTGGGAAAAATCTGCTCGCTGGAGCACAAGAGAGGACAAGCCAGTGGTGCCAGGATCACCCAAGAGTTCCCATCCCACGTGTGACCCTGAGCCACACGGTGTTTGTCCCACCTACTGGGACACAGTCATGGAAAGAAGGAAAATGGAGGGGTGAGGACATGTCTGCTCCTCCAAAGGGCAGCTACAGAAAGCTCTGCTGGACATCTGAGCACACAGAGCTCTCCACGGCCTCTCTGCCCAACAGTGACACTCACAGTGACTGGTGATGCTCACCCAGGCTGCTGTCAATGAGGCCATTGGGACTCCTGAGAATTGGAAGGAACAAAAAGAGAAATGGCTTGGTGCAAGGGCTGGAAAAGAGCACTGAATGGGACACGTAGGAAGCAGCACAAAAATGGAACCAAAGGGGGAAAACAGGGCTGGGGAAGAGAAGAGGATGCAGGATAGATAAAGGAAGGAAAAAGGGAAGAAGTTTATACATTTCCATGCACCAGCCTGGCTTTGAGGAGTACGTCAGCTGCTTAATGCAGAAAGGAACTGCTCCCAACCAGAGCCCCACTCCCCTCAAACCAGTTCTGGGCAGCTCACTTGAGTTCCTCAGGCTTCCTAGCTCAAGCAAAGGTTGAGGTGAGTACCTCTGCAGCCTGCCAGGCCCTCAACTGAGCCACTAAAACAAACTGACACTACATATGGTGCAGACAGAAACACTCCTTACAGGGAAACAAGATGAGCAAATCACATGAAACTTGCTACTCAGCCTGTAAGAATTTCTGCCTTTGTTTTAGTTTTTGCTGTGAGCTTTCACTCACGTGCTTTAAATGTTACAGTCCAGAGAGAAACAGATCGAGGAGGATGAATGTGATGTGAGCTGGTAAAAGGAGATGGCAGGGAGAACCTGTGAGATGTGTCACAGCAACAGTGGGTTGGTATTTATTAGTTCAGAAAGAATTGAAGTCTATTGAAGTCTTGGACTATTCAGCACAGCCACTCTTTGTGCATGTTTCTTGTCAGTGCTTCCTGGACCCCCCCCCCATGCTACAGGTTCACCTCCCCCCTTGCAAAACTTGACAAGAGCAGGTTTGCAGCCAGCAGGTTTTACAATGCAGCTTTCTTGGCTTTCAGGCATGAGCTGTTTGATAGAAAGCAAGATATTTCTGCCCTTCCTTTGTTGGCTGTACAGGGTTTGACAGAAATAAAAAAGGTACAATCCCAGGCTGCTGTTTTCCAATGGCTCCAGAGGACTCAGGGCCCCAGGTGGTGTGTTGGCATTTAGAGACGTGCACTTAAAGGCTTTAAAACCCTTCAAAACACTCACAGTACCCACAGAAGACAAGACACAAGCTGCTGAGAGGCAAGGGCCACATCCAGGGCTGCAAGCCAGCCTGAGAACTCTGGCAGTCCGTGACTCCATTGCCTTGAGTCGTGTCTGACAGCCAGGCTGGGCCCACTGAGCAGCCCAAGGACTCCCGACTGCCCAGGAGAACAGGACTAAGGAGTACAAGGGCCTGAAACACAGAGACAAGCTCACCTGATGGGTTCTGCTTACACCTCTTTTCTTTAGGTTTTTCTGTCCCCGAATGACCAGCTGCAATTGTGGTGAATGATGGATTAGTACAGGATTGTTCCCCAAAACACAACATGCAGTATTTTAGCAACAAACAACTTTTTTCTGCCATTCCCCATCACCCACTGCTACTACAGGTGGGTTTTGCAACACCACATCACTCTTTTCAACATAGTTCCAGAAAGCCCTTACTTGCTTCTGAGGCAGATATGACCCCCAAGAGGCACTGAGTAACCTGCGCCAGGGAGTTATCCCATCTTTACCTGTCCATTCCAGCCAGAGGCATTGCTAACAAAACATTCTGGTTCTCTTGGATGAGGAATGGAGGGAGGCCAGGCTTTTCTGCTGGCATGTTCTTTATCTCTGCAGCAAGATGCCAAAAGTACGTTTCATCTGGTCTGTCACTTTTGCTCCAAATAGGGAGCATAAAGAATGGCAGTAGCCCACTGGAAGGCCAGGCAATACACATGCAGGATAAAAACCTTGCCGAGAAAACTCTGTAGGTTGTGGACCTGAACAAAATTGCCCATGCCAGTGGTTATGTTCAGTTACTACCACTTGGACTTAACACTGCAAGGAAACTGCCCAAGTGGAGGGGATTCTCATCCCTTCTAGCACATGTATTTTGGTCCCACATACACTAAACAAGGTACCCCATCATAATTCATCAACAGCCACTAAGCACAGCTGAATCCTGCTTGGGGAGTGTCGCTGTTGGAGAAAAAACAGAGCAAAGGGACTCAGCAATCTTGAGAGAATGCTAAGTCCCTTTGCTCCATTTTTTCTCCAACAGTGACAGGGGAAGAACATGGAAGGGGTGACCACACTTACCACTGGAGTTCTGGGAATTGCTGTTTGTTTCTTCGAAGTTGTTTTGCACTTTGCCTTCCACTCTTCTGCTGAAAGCACTTTCTGCTGGGTGGAGAACAGAGCAGGGATGGTGACTGGTCAACACTGGATGCAGAACCAGGCGGACAGGAGGCAAGACATGCTCCTGTGCCACACAATCACAGACCTTGAATACAGCAGAAAGGTCAAATACCTCATTTTGGAGGCAAATGGGCCAGATTCAGTGAAGGGATAACGGGTGGGTATTTTTCTTGAATGCCTTCTGGCTGAGGTGGGCTGGATTGGCTCTTAGGGAGCCCATGAACACCAGTTCTGACTGAACCAGGAAGGTCATGGCTTCCTCCCCTGCAAAAAACCCCAACCCTTATCTTACTCTTCCTTAAGGCAACAAGCAGCCCTTAAAGCCTGTGAGCACAGGTGACCAGTCTGAGACTGAACTCGGGGCTTATCCCCACACCAAAGTGCCACCTACAGAAGCACTGTGCCAGCTCTCCTTGTGCTTCCCAGTCACCTGCATCCCATTCCTAAACACCCTTCTGGAAATATTGAAGCAGAGGCCTGCAGGATTGTCTCAGGGCCTGCCCACTATGTCTGGAAAAGCTGTGGGAGATCCCCTGGCTCTCTGCTTGTTCCCAGAGCCCTCCCCAGGGCCAGGCAGGCAGGGCCTGCTCCTGGCAGGGAATTGCTCTGCACACTTCAGCCACAGCTCGGGACAGCTTCCCAGTAACTGTACTGGGAGGGCTCCTCCAGTGGCCACAGGTGGTTCCTGCCCCTAGCAGTGGCCAGAGTGTCCTGAACCATCACTGCCCAGCACAGCTCAGGGGCCTCCCACCCTGCTCACACTGGTGTCCTTCAGCACAAGCTCAACAGTGCAATAAGGTCCTGTCTCACATCACAGGGTTTGCAATACCTGGCCAAATGGATTTACTGCAGTGGCTCAAAGGATAAACTAGAGATAAAAAACAGTGATCTGGCCAGAGCAATGTGTGTGGCCAGACCCTTGTCCTGCACTCTCGTTCTGGAGCCCACTGTCACCCGAGGGGTTCACGTGGACACGGCCTGGCCTGGCTCTGCTGGGCTCAGCCTGCAGCCTGTGCAGGGCTGGGGGCTCACGTCTTTCATTCAGAGGTGATAGGGACTCTTGAAAACTGGTGCCAGATCATGATTTCATTCCTGCAGACCACTGGAGTGTCACAAATGCTGTCAGGACTCGGCAGAGGCCCTGGGTCCCTGCAGGCTCCCAGGGCTGCAGTGTGGCTCACACATGTGGGCTTTGGGGGTTCCAGAGACCTGAGCTGCATGAAGAGCCCAGCCCATGGATTTTGGCCCAGTCAGTCTCAGTGGACCCTTCCAAGTCCTGAGCAGCCTTCTCAAACTCTCAATCAACTACACTCCTGACTCCTTCCAAAATTCTGAAGAACAAACAATCTTGGTAACCAAATCAACTGAAACAGAAACATATAAAACAGGACTGGAAAGGAACTGGAGACATTATCTATCCATGCCACTTGATAGAAAAATAATGGGAATGAGAGGCCTTAAATAAAAGGAAAATCAGATGGTGACAAAATGGTTTGGGTCAACCCACCCCTCCCAAGAGACCCAGGTTCAAGTCCTGGCTTATGTCACAAGTGGAAGTGAGTTGGAGATCTCCAAAGACATTTGTAAAAAACCTGCATGGTGGTTTTGTCTCACTCCTTAGCTTCCCCCCCAACGCTTCCCCCAAGTCTGGCAGTAAGAAAAATCTTGTTTAATGCATCTGCTTGGTCTTACTGTGCCCTTCCCACACTGGGTGGCCAGCTCCCTCTGCTCTCTCTCTCTCCTTGCATTGCAACCTTTGGAATGTGAAGTAAAATTACCTGTAGGGACCAAGCCAGTGCCACTCTACCAAGGGTCTGGGCAAACCCTGTCAGGGGGGTGTTGTCCCACCACCCTGGAGCTATCCAGGCCCACATGGAATGTCTCGAACCTCAGCTCTTGGAAGGCTTCCCTTCTGGAGAGTGTCTTCCTGGCAGGTGTTATGGTCAATGCATCGGCCCAGCAATTCCAGAAGCCCTCAGATCGCTTTTGTAGGAGACACAGCTGTGAAAGACCTCCAGAAATGGACACTGGACAGATGGGTGGGACCCCAGACCAGGATTAGTTTCTTGAAGCTCAACCTACCAGGCTCAAGCATCAGCAAATCCTTCCTCTGCACAGGAAGGCAGCAGTGCTCAGTTTTTACCCAGTGTCCTGACACTTCTTCGTTAGAGAAGTGGGGGGAAAAGTGCCTTTACAAAAAACATCTCCCAGTTCCCCCTTAGATGACTCTGGCTCGGGAAGGCTACCAGGTTTTCCAGTTTTGTGAGAGACATGAAACTGGAAGAAGTTGTAGCAAGTTTAAGTAAATAACGAAAAAGGTTTCTCAGTTTTAACTCCTGACTTGGTTAAACTGGATGGACCTCAAGTTAGTAAAAACATCATATAAATGTTTAAGAGGTGCAATACCAACATGGAATCCCAGGATTCTCAAGCTGGAGGAAGACAGGCTATTCACTGCAAGGCCTGGCAGCTGTGGATGTGTGTTATCCAACAAACCCATCCTTGTTCAGCATCCATGGCCTCTCCCACCACAGCCACCTCTTGTACTCACATCCCTCCATGCCATACATTTTAGGGGTGCTTAAACACCAACTGATTGGCCAGCCCTTCTTCTGCACCCAGATGGAATCTCTATTCACCAATCCCACAGACTTAAGAGAGTGGTTCCCAGCTGACTGCACATGGCACACTATGTCTCATACCCTATTTATTAACTGCTATTTTTCAGTACTCTTTGCTTTCTTTTAAGCCTTTTTTTTTTTTAAGGTTTGATCTGGTTTGGAAGGAAGAACCTGGGACAATGGGAGGATCAATTCTAACTTGCATTTTCTAACAACCCAGTTATGGTTCTGTAGCGCTGATTCTGCTGTTTATCTCTCGGAGGTTCCTGTGGGGAATGGAGCACTGTGAAAACACCTGTACTCCATTTCCCTTCCAAAGGCACAGGCCTTGCCCTGAAAACATCACCTTGAGGGAAACAAACACTAAATGCCAAACAGTGCTGAAAACAAAGCAAAAATCCCCATTCCCGACAAGCCATTACACCAGTCCTTATCAGGAAGCTCTCCTTGGTTTGTGACACCAGGATTTGAAATAGGGTCTTTAGTACCTTGTGGTTACCACAATGTTTAACAAAAACAACTTGTCACTGGCATGAGGTTACAAAGGATCTAATTCTCTCAACTGCTTCTGGGACAGCCATGGACGGAGAGGACTGAGGCCAGGAAGGGTCAAAGCCTACCCAGGGCAGCACTTGACACTAAGCAGTTCAGAAAGCTGATGGTAGAAAGGCAATTGGTACCTGTGATGGCCTTGCTTCCTGGGGATCCGGAGTTTGGAGTGCGGAACATCTGGGACTGGGATGCGGGCGGGACCCCGGAGGGGCTGCGGTGCAGGAGGGTGGAACAGCGGTTTATGGACGCCGGAGATTTTTTGCTGGACTGGCTCGTCTGTGTCTTCACTGCCACGAAGAGTGGAGATCGAGAGAACTCTGGATATGAACACTCAGAACTAGTGCCTGCACAACCAGGGAGCTCCCAGAGCAGGGCCTGCTGGAGTTGCTGTGTGACAGCCACGCTCACTGATCCCTCACGGAGCCGCTGCGGAGCCACTGAGCCCTGGGGCACAGCTGGGCTCCCCCCTCACCCAAGGGGACACTGGGGAAGCCAGTTAGTTCCCCTGCACACCTTTCACTGCCATGTGCCCAACCCATTCCTCCTGCAGCAGGAATCTCCCCATCCATCCAGGATCACTGTGTGGCTGCCACAGCCTGGCTGGGTGCACCTGCAGCTCTGGCTCTATTTCTATGGACTGAACTTTGGGAGCAGGTTTCTAAACTACTCAGAGGTCTGAGCAGGGAGAAGTTTACATCTTTCTTTCTTGAGCCTTGAATAAATCCTAGTGTTCTCCAGCTACATTCCTTGTCTCTTCAACCAAATAGAAAGGAAAGGGTGCTGTTGGGAACGGAATGGAATTAGGAGGCAGAGCAAGTAAAGGCCTTTGGTTCCACCTCCAGACTGGTGGCGTGGAGAAATTCTGAATATCACTAGGATATGCTCTTTGAATGCACCTATATTTTGGTCTCTGCAACACACAGTGAGGATCACCAGGAATTTTCAATGCCAAAAGTCACCTTCAGGAGGACAGCCTTTTGTCTGGGCCACATGGATTAAATAAACCATTACAAAAATGGAGAAACTGTCTAAGGACCTCCTTCATTCCTAAGGGGCCTCTTCTATGGAAATTTGGATATGGGTCCTCAAGCCCCAGTCCCACTCCAACCATCTGTCATGAAGAATCCCTAACAAAGAAGGTTCATACACCCCACAGCCCTGGCTTCCTACCAGTGATTTCTGCAGTGACACTGTGGGATGCCTACAGGTGGAGGGACAAGAGCAGCACCTGTCCATCCTACCCAGTGTGACAGAAATTTTCATCCACACTCAGCAGCTCTCAGTGAATGCCTTGGCAGCACCACAGCCTGACTGAAACAGAGGAGGAGAGAAGGCCCCCAGGCTGGGACTGGACCCTCACTTCCAAAATCCCAGCAGACTTTACAGACCTTGACTGTGACTGGCTCTCATCTTCATCAGCAGCACTGGAGAGTGGGGGTGTGTACATTTAGAGGGGCTTGTAATTCTGGGGGTTTTGATTCACTTGCTCAGACACACAGCCCCGAGCTGACGTTTCCTCACATGGAGTTCTGCAGGAGATTATGCACTGGTTTTGTCACACTTTAGGTCAGGATACTTCTCCTCTGCTTGGGCTCCGGCCAGATAAATAGGCAGGAGGTTTGTTTTGCTCTCTATACTTCCTTTCAATCTCCATGGATAATCCTCCTCCAGCTGCTGCCAAACTGCCAGCAAAAATGCAGTAGAGATGAAAATTTCCTGCTTGTGGATCATCTGCTTCCCATGAGGGCCATTCCCACCAATGGCTGCTCTATTCCCCATCAATGCCATGAGGAACAGCCATCAGCAGCTCTTCAGTGCCAGGCACCAAGAGCATCCCTGCACATCCTCTGCAGCCCACGTACTGCTCTGGGACCTGAAGACAAAAGCCTCAATGCTACGATGATCTCCAAAATTTCTTCTTCTTCCTCCCAAATTAACAAACAGCATGTCTTGAAATTGAGACCCCACAGAGAAGGCTGCTCCATCTGACACTAGACAGAGAGAGAGTTTGAGCCAGCACTGCAAAACAGATAAAGGAATAGCAGTTCTAGCAGTCTGGAGGAAGCCAACAGTTATTTGGGGAAAAAATGTTCAGTCTGTAGTTCATCAGATGCAAAATTCCCTCTGAAGGCTGAGCAGCACAGGTAGAGACCATCACAGAGCTCCTCTGCTCTACTCTGGAAAAGTCATCTTTACCGTGGAACTCACAGCCTCAGGCTGATGAAAAGGCCAAGATGTTTATGAAAATGAAAATCCTGAGTTGCTGAATGGCCACAGAAACCTCCTGCCTCAAAATCTGCAGCAAGACTGGAGACAGCAGCGTGGGCAGCTGGCCTCATAACCGCTGCTGTGGAGCTTTTCAAACCTCAGGAAGCAGCGCAGACCAGTCGCAGTGGGAGCTGCAGGGATGTGCAGGGTAATTCTCACTGCATGATCTGCAGGCAGTGAAGCCAGGGCTTTGTGCTGCAGCCCTGCAGGACGGCCCAGGCTGTGCTGAAGGACACGTGCAGGTGATGCTGAGAACATGGAGGCTCCACCTGGCAGCAGGAAAGGCCTGGTCGCTGCTGTGCTTGCTCAGCATGGCTGCAGGGGAGCTCCGAGGGTGATGCCGTGGCTGAAGAGGCTCCTTGGGCAGCAATCAGGCATTTCCAAGGGCATCAGGAAGGCAGTGCCAGCTCTCAGCTCCTTCCTCACCACTGCTGGTGCCTGCCCTGCCCAAGGGTGGGGAACAGGCTGCAGAACTCAGAGGAGGAGACAAGAGGATAACCAGGGGCCAGGAACAGCAGAGCTTACAATGGAAACACCAGTCACTCCTTTGATTTAACCAGGGGCTGGAGAGCAGGCTAAGCCAGGTCTAGAAACGACAGAACCTTGGTAACTTAGTCCTCCTTCACCGAGCAGACAAAGTTATAAATAGGACCCAGTGCCTGAAAGGTACAGCTGGCTAATTTTATTCTTAATTTAGTGGAAACAATAATTCATCAAAATAATTACCTTATGAGATTGCCGTATTTTCTGTCACTTAAAAGCAAGATCAGATGTCTCTCTAAAGCATATCTGTGTGCAATTCAATCAAGGCAATCCTACAGAATGTGTTTCTCTAGGAAGTCCAGAGATCACAGTGGTCCCTCCTGGTTTCCTGGTTTTGGGAAGACCTTAAAGTCCTGTGAACAGCAAGCTGTGGCAGCAAGGAGAAAACCTGGCACACAAATCCACACACTGCCACAATGCACCACCACAACAGGGACCAGATTGTCTCAGCAACATCACTTTGTCCAGGAAAAAACTGTCTTTACTGAATGTGTTGGAAAGTGATTCCTTAACAATGGCCTGGAATTCAATACTCTGAGCAGACACCTTGGCTATGGCAAACAGATCTTTGCACAGGAAAAGTGCTCTGCTCAAACCTATCACATTTTCACTGTGTCTTTATACAGACAAACAGGTGGAGCCTGTTGCTAAAACACTCTGGGATCAGACTGGGAAAAGCACCTGAACTCACAGATTTCCCTCACTGAGCTGGAGGAAGCAAAGATAGACCACCCCACTGGAATCTGGAGCTGGTTTTTTCCTGGTTAGGCAGGGTCTGTGTGGAAAGCAGCTGTACTACCAAAAAGGCAGCTGCCTTTGTGAAACACTGCATTTAAGCACTTTGGATGAACAAACTGTATCCAGTGTCCATCCAATAAGGAAAGGAATTGAGCAGCAAGCCTTGATGAACTTCCTTGAGCATCTCAGGTGTCAGGGTGGGTGGAGGTCTGTCTGTCCCCTGCAGAGTCAAGAATGATCCCAGGGATGGCAGAGAAGGTCTTCAACAGCCAGGGCCCATCCCACAGACCCTGAGGGAAGTGAGCAAGTCCAGGGGTGACAGCCAGCTTCAACCACGAGTGCAGGTCATCAGGAAGTTCATGGTGTGTGGTCAGGTCTGCAAGTCAATCCACAGGTCAGCAGCAGATGCAGCTCTGGTGAGGTTAACCAGGACCAGAGATCCTCAGGGAGGTCCAGGGGGCCTGGACAGGGCTGACATCAAGTGGGGAATGCAGCTGTGGGTTGGGTACAGACCCATGGGACCCACAGCCAGGCAGGGGCATGTCCACAACTGAGCTGAGACCAACATCCCACAGAGCAGCTCAGGCAGGGTCTGTGGCTCAGAGCTGGGCTGGAGCAGAGGTGTGGCTGTGGGCAGAGCCCTGCGTGAGGCTGCTTAGGGCCTTTAAGAGCTCTGAGTGCTCTCAGGGCCCTGGTGTCACTTTAGATTTCCATCCTGGAAGCAGAGCCATGGAGAGCTGTGCTGGTTTTACTGCTCTCTCCCCATATTTCCACGACCTGGGAGTCCGTGACCTTATCTGCAGGTACCAGCATGAGGTGAGTGCACACCCCTGAGCCTGACTCACCAGGCTAAATCCCACTCCTGGTGGATTTATAGCCAGCTCACAGCCCCAGTGCACCAGGTTTTCTCTGCACTGCAAACTCATCAGAGAGCCACAGAATCCCAGATTGGTTTGGGTTGGAAGGGACCTTAAAGATCATCTTGTTAACCCCCCATGCCAAGGTTAACCTTCCACTGTCCCAGATCTGTCCAAGCCCCATCCAACCTGGCCTTGGACACTTCCAGAGATCCAGGGGCAGTCACAGCTTCTCTGGGCACCCTGTGCCAGGGCCTCCCCTCCCAATTCCTACTTGGATATTAGGAATTTCTCCCCAAAATCCCATCTAACCCTGCCCTCTAACAGTGTGAAGCCACTCCCCCTGTTCTGTCACTTCGTGCCCTAAACAGTCTCTCTCCATCCTTCTGAGCAATCCCAACAGCCCAGCCCCAGCAAACGTGGTTCAATCAGTTCCATCTTACAGAGCAGCCAGGGCCTGAAGGAGGACAGAAACACCTCTGAACCCTCCCCCATGAATCTCCATTCAGAAATGTTTCTAAAACTGGGACAATGAATGTTCCTACAATCCAATTTTTTTTTCTGGAAACAGCCTCTGACAGCCTTCTTCGAAAGAGTGAAAACATTGACAGAAACGGCATAAGAATATTATTTTTAAAGAGTCATAGCCCAGTTCTAATCTTACGAAAAAGCCCCTACTCCTCACTCAAAAAAGGGAACTTTGGGAAGGAGACATTTGGCATTAACAATTCCAGGGAACCCCAGAGCAGAGCTTTTTTCCAGACAGCAGCTATCCAACAGCACTGACCTGAAATTATCCTGCATGATTCTATTGAAGCTGCAGGATATCATTCCTTGTTTTAGCCCATTTTCAATGACTTTTTATCCATTATGACAGAAAACCAGAAACAGACGCTCTGGAAGGGAAGCTTGGACTCAAGCAGAGACCCAGAAAGCTGAACTGGTGATGCTGAAGGGATTTTCTCACTCATTCCCATTATGACTAAATTTTCAGCATTTGCCTTATAACCAGGAGAATGAGACCAGGGTAAAGACAGTCTCAGCTTTACTTCTTCTGACCACAAGGACCCAAGAAGAGCCAGTTGTGCTTTTCACAAGTCAGGTGTTAACTGCCTCACAGGACCATGGATTTTGGGAAGTGCGGTAGAAAGGTGGGAGGATATACTGGCCAGCCTGCCTTGGGAGCTCATCATGCCCTCTCCTGTATTCTCATCAGGGTTACTGGCTTGTCATTGTAAATCATAAATCTTACTGGTCATGGAAACTAGGAGAGGAAAAAAAAAGGTTAAAAAAAAAAGGAACAAGAAAAGTTTATGGGGAGGGGGTTAAACCTTATGAAAACACTCTCTTGATCTGATCTTAAGTGTCCTCATAGTTAAAGATACTTGAAAGGACTGGAAACCCATGTGCACAGCTCAGGGCCTGCTGATCTAGTCTGGAGTAGGGGCAGCTTCTTTACTTTTGCTGCAGAAATCACGGTGCAAGAATGGCTTCAATCCCAGCACTCAGAAGATGCCTCCTCCTCCAGAACTGGCTCGCAGTGGCCACACAGCACCAGGCAGGAGCCCAGCTGCCCCCTGCCAGGAGAGAGCATTGTACCTGCAGGGCCTGCTTCAGGCACACCCCTCCCACAGAACACAGCTGGGGTTTCTCTCCTGCTGAAGAGCCTGGGCTGGAACCAGCAGCTCAGCCATTACTACAGATGGTTGGGAAGGTGGAAAGACATCAGTGGCAATAAATTCCCTTGAAATGGGAAGCAATGGGAAGGGAATTAACCAGAGCTGAGCAAAGCCCCAGTGCTCACAGCACACTGCTCCTGAGCTCTCTGCATGGAGCAACAGAGACCCCAGAGCCCTGGTGCCCAAGGGCCCGTCTGTGGCAGGAGATGGACCCACTGCTGGTCACCAAAAGCTTTGCTGAGGGCTGAAAACACCTCAGTGAAGAGGTGGAGCTTCCAGGGGCAGGGAACCCTAGGAATAACTGAAATGTGTGCAATCATAAGCACTGGGGCAGTTCCTTCAGCAGATGGCAGAGAGTAAGATTAACTTTGTGATGATGGTGGTGGACATGTATTTTAGGCCCTCCACCTTCTACCATGATCCTGGTCCATATCCAAGCTTCAGAGAACCTGCATGGCAGCTGTCAAGAGCCACCACGCCTTAGAAGTGCCAGTCTGGTGGACCATGTTCCCGTAACCCCAAGGGTGCCTTGTTATAATCCCTTAAAAGCCCAATTCGCAGTGATTTTGGGGAGGCCATGTCCCCTCCCAGCTCAGCTCACCCCTCCTCTCCATCACCCCAAATCCTGGAGCAGGGCACCCCCAGGCACTCAGCAAAGCTCGGGGCAAAGCTGGGAAACGAGCAGGAAGTGCAGCTGTAAAGAACTTCTCTGCAGACTTTTAAAGTATTCAAATCCAGCACGTAGCAAAAATTTCTCTCAACTAGCTTAGACAAATTCTGCACTGAATTGCTCGTTAAAGCCTCTCCTCTGTGTGAGGATTGCAGACCACAGTGCTGTGCAGTTTGCTGACAACTGCCTTGTCCTGAGCTCCCTGAAATAAATCATTCATTGACTGTGATTTGGTAGGAAGCTGCTGAGGTCATTTACACGATTTTGAAACTCAGTTTTAACTCACTGCTTGAAATAATTCCCCAGAAGCTCATGTTTCTTAGGAAACATCTTAGGAAAGATGCTTCTTTCCTAACAAGTATGTTCAGATATTATTTAGGGGAGTCTAAAAATGTGGTGCATCACTTCAGTTAAACAACAGCCTAAAGCATCAACCCCACAAGGAACATGTGTAGAATTCCATGGACTGGGGTAGGAGCTCAGTGCCATTCCAGACCTAACAGTGTCCCTGTGAGAGGAGATCCCAGCTCATCTTTACAGCACCCTGCTCAGCACATGATCCATGTCCTGCCCGCTGCAATCCCACAGCTCCCGTGGAAGGATCCCCATGAGAGAAGCCTCTCCTGCCAGCCTGGTGTCTCCAGAGCCCCTGGAGGTGGCCAGGCTGCCCCAGCCAGCCCTGCAGCAGATACTCACTGATGGGTGCATGCAGAGCCACGTGCTCCTGGTAGGGAGTGTAGTACTTGTACTGCTTGCCACAGAACTCACAGGTGTAATTGCCAGTTTCTGTGAAATGAACAAAGACAAAGGTCAGGAAGCAGGACAGCCCTCTCACACAACCCCCAGCTTCTTGGCTTTTTACAGAGAAACTGGTCAGGTGACACAAACATTCCTCATGCATGTGGAACTCACCTGCCCTGTAATCCACACATCCTTTCCCAAGAAAGGAAACAGTTCCAGACAGAGGGATGGACCATGCATAAACAGTCCAGTAGAACTGAACAAGCTGCAGAAGATTACCCCAAAATTACAACAAGTGTGAAAACAAGGGAGAGAATCCAGTTCTAAAGTCTGTATTACAGATGACACAGTTCTGTCCTTTGGTTACAGAAAGTCTGGGATGTGTGGACAACAGGAACAGTCAAACCAGGAAACAAGCCATCAAGTTCAAGTTTTAGAGAGCTTTTATGTTGCAAGTTCTCTTGCAGGAGAATGGGCTTCCCTGGAGTAACTGTGCTCATTCCTGCTCTGGGGATACTGGAAATAGTGAAATGTAACCACACACTGACACCTCCTTCTCCTGTCAGCACTGGGAGTACAGAACTGACAGCAAGCTGCAACCCAAAGGAAAATCCATGGATAATCAATTGTTTCCGAAATGGACAATTCACAGAAATGCTTTGGCAAAACTTGGTGCTCTCTCTGTTTCCCTCTGCTGTTTGAGGACCCACCACAAAGGCAGTGTGAATGAATCACCTGCCAGCTCTCAGTGCACCTTCAAGCCCTCTCTCATCCCTCCTAGATGGCTTTTCCCCTGAACTCCCTTCCCCTTCTCTTTGCAGAGCTCTTGAGCAGCACTCATCACAAAGCTGCACTTCTTAGGGCCAGAGCTGTTGGTGTTTGATGCTCCTTTGAGCCTGAACATCTCTATGAGCACCCAAGTGCCAATCCCTCTGAGTAATGCAGTGCTTCCTGCCTTTTCTACAGGTACTCCAGCTAAAGGCAGGTGTGACTCTCTCTGCTTTCTCCTTTATTTGAAACCATGATAACTCTTACTTGGCCCAATCTTCTGGAACGGCTCAGGCTCCTCCTCCTTCACCTCGTCGGCAGCAATGACGGCCTGGTCGTAGGGGTCTGCAAGAGAACAGAACCAGAGGACAGCTGACAACAGCTCAGCTTTGCCTCCTACAGCTACACGGGCACTGAATGCTCCTGCACCTGTAACCACATTTCCATCTGGAACAGGATTGGAGGACAGGAATTATAAACTAGTGATCCCTCTGTCTGACTTGTCCCTTCTCCTCCTCCTCAGGTGCCCCAGGATTACCCCTGCTCCCAGCCCACTAACAGGCCTTGCAGGTATTAATGTTTAAAAAATACAGAGGAAAACTGAATGAACACATTGCAAAGTCTGATCCATATTTCCCGATTTTCTTCCAGGGAATCTCCCCTCTAGTGCTGCTGTACTGGCTTGACAGTGGGCACAGCAATGCAGTCTGCAGGCAAGTCACCTAACAAATGCTGACCTGGGACTCCTACCAGTTAACAGCACAGCTAGCAATGAATCACAACCCAACCCCCTTTAGAGAAGAATTTGTTTTATGCCTTGAACAATTTACAAAATCACCAAAGACAGGAAACACCTGTTTCTTTGGTTTTCTGAAGTCTGACCAACTGTATGTGCAACAAAAGCCTGGTATCTGCTAGGGCTGGGCATCAACCTACTGGCTGTAGACACTGGGGAGGGAGAGAGGATGCTCCCTGTCCCACTGCAGTCCCTGACAAAACTCCTTTGACTCTTACAAGTTCAGAATCGACCTGCTGTGTCTGAACTACTCAACGCTTGAAAAGGTTTGTGAAATAAAGCACACAAAGGAGCTCGGCTTACCTGCCCGGTTTTCTGGGGCCCCTTCCACACTAAAAACTAACACAGAATAGAAGAAGGAGGGGAAGAAACAAAACAGAAATTAAATCCTCTTAAATGGTCTTGTTTTCCTCCTGCATTTCACATTCTGCTTCAGCCTATTTCAGCCCCACTGAACAAACCAGGCTTTGTGTCCCAGTCCCTCCTCTTCCCAGCAGCATCCTCACAGGACCTGGTTGGGCATGCCCAGCCCTAACACACACAGATGCTCCAGGCCTTTGTTCTGACCCTGACACGGCCCCAGGTGAAGTTCAGGTGTGCAGCTGCCTCAGCCCTGTGTGTGCTGGAACACACCAGCCCCAGGGAGGGGCTGGGACAGTCCCTGCACACACATGGAGCCGTTTCCAAGCCCCCTGAGACATTCTGACTGAAGCAGCCACATTCCCCTCACAGTGACTCTCAGTGCCACTAATTTCCTTCTGGCTCACCAGAGGAGGGAGGGAGCTGGCAGTGGCACCCTGCAGGAGAACTCTGGCTGTCCTCAGAGCACGTTCAGATGTCCACACGCTCCAGGCAAACACAGCCATTCTTCTGGACAACCATGTGTTGTGAAAAACCACCTGCTTTTCTGAGACAGCCCGGCCATTCAAAACCTGCTGCTCTCCAAGAAGCCTCTTTGCAGAACTGTCTTTGGCCAAGTGAGGAGCAGTACTGATAGGTTTGCAGCACACACAGGGAGGGGCTGGACTATCTGTGGGCTCTGAGGTGAGGAGTTTTAGAAGTTCAGTAGGCAGGGGGCAAGCCAGCATGGTGATACTTCATTTCCCCAAATGCAGAATAAAGAAACACTGATTCTGGCAGGGGATGTCTGCTTCCGCCCAAGTGTCACCAGCCTAGGCCACATCTACAGTCAGAGAAAAATCAGCCTGTAAGGGCCACTGACAACTTAATCAGTTCACTACCACAGTGATTAACAACAATGAAACAACATTTCCCAACTCTGAAATCTGAAACACTTCACAGACAAGTATGTCGGGAACAAACCTGTAAATTCAGAAACCAAAAAGCAACCAACTCCTTCACAGCAAATAATCAGGCTGGCCATTTACCTTGAGGCACTCAGTCCCAGATCTCCATCCTGACCAGGAACCTCACTGCAAACAGGACTGCAAGGTGCCCAGCACAGGAGTTGTTTTGATGCACATAGAGAGAATCAAGTGCAGCCAACTCCTTTCTACAGTGCCTGTGGATGGTGCCTCTGTGGCAGAGACAGGCCCCCTGTGCAGTGCCATGGCCTGCACACCACAGGCCATACACTCCTGCAGAACCACAGTTTGCTTCCCCAAAGACTCCTCAGCCTAGTTCAGGTGTCTGAGTGTCAAAACATTACTCACCATCCACGGCATGTAGGTCTCTGTGCTCTTGGAAGCAGCTATAGTATTTATATTTTTTGCCACAAATGTCACACGTGTACCTAAAATTGTCTGTAGGAAGAAGAAAACAGAACACTTTAGAAACTCTGAGGTGAAAGGCAAGAACTGCAACCACGCTGCTCAATCAGACACCCATGCACTGACACATCCCACGTGCTCTGTCAGATCTCTAAGGCACACAGACAACCCCTGCCTCACGCTGTCCCCCGTGTGCCCCACATTACATGGCTTGGGGCATATTCTAATTATTTCCCCTTCAGACAGCTCTGCTCACCAGGGCAGACTCCACAGACCTCATAGCAATGAGGATGCAGGGCAGCAGGCCCTGCTGCCATCTCCTTTGGAAGTTCAGGCTCAGTAAGCAGGTGCTGGTCAGGATGGGGACGAAGGGGCAGAACTAAACACAAAGTCAATGTAGGAGCTGTTAGAAACCACAGTCCTGATACGCCAGCTCTAACATGGACTGGACGTGAGCACACACCTGGTTCTCACTGCTGCTGTTTGCTGATTCCTGACTGCACCCAGGATCCTGTCAGAACCAACAAACCCAAGAGAACCAACAATCCAAGGACAGTAAGGTGCTCAGTGAAGGGAGGACTAATGAACCTTGATTTCACATGTTTGTTCCCTACACCCCCAACAACCAACCCCTTCACCACAGCTGTGAGGGCCAGACAGATGGAAAGAAGCTCCAGATGTTCATGCATCTGGTTTGTTCTAAACGGGGATCAGTGTCTTTAACTCAACTATGACATCAACGTCAGAGGAGGATTTCCCAGGTCAGCTCGAAGGGGTGTTTCCCCCTTCTGCTGCCTGACACACACTGGGGTACAGACTGACCTCCCTGTGCAGTCACCCCACCTGTCAGACCACCTGTCATCCCAGCAGCTGATGAGTTGGTGCTATGAGCCCACAGCAAAGTGGCAAACACAACAAAGCCAATGGCAAACACAGTGAAACACATCAGTTTGTACAGCCACAAAGGATCTCAAACCCAATGTGTTTTCCTGTCCAGCAGGAGCAAGGAGTGCAGGCAGCAGCTACCAGGGCTCCAGAGAGGACCTGCCATTCCGTAGGCTGCACCAGCGTAGTTGTATCCATGCATCCCCACTATCAGCAAAGTTACAGCCTTGTTTTTACCTCTTCCATGCTGTGTTCAAACACACCAGAGTGTGCACATTAAGTAAGCTTTTATTTTACTTCTCCATCACTTCACTTTTAAAATTACTCCATATTTTAAGCTAGGATGTATTGGTACAGTGTAACCACTCCCTTGGGTTCACCACTTAGTTCAGCAGCACGTGGAGTTCAGCACTAAATAAAGGACCACTGTCACCCTTTATTCTGCTTGGCAGAGTCACTGTAAAAGCTATGATGATCTAGCAGAGAAAAGTGCCAAATCTAAACGGTGTTAACCAGCTGGGGACTGGAACTTTACCTCTGTGACTAAAAAATACTTGTACCTTAATCAGAGAACAGCAATGCTAAACTAGTGTTAAGGGGGGTTTTAGAAATCTAGGCTGGACAAGCAAGGTGGAAGGGACTCACTGCACAGACAGTGCATGGCTCAAGGGAGAGCAGGAGGAGCAGCAGAACACACCTGTGAGAACATTCCAGAGGGAAAAGCACTGGTGAGTCATTTTTAACTGTGTTTGTTTCATTATGGGATCGTGTGCAGGCTCCTTCTGTGGTCACACTACTGTGCTGAGGGTCTCCCTCTACCCCTGGCCCCTTTCCACAATAAACAGGATCTAAGGATTTCTGCTCAGTATCTGTGTGACTATTGTAAAAACCCCCAGTCAATTAGCACAGCCAATTAGCAGGTCAAGTAGCAGAAACAACTCATAACATGGCATCAGCAATCACTCCCACCCTGCTGGGTGGCCCCAAACCAATGACTCAACCTACTTTTTGAAGTGCAATGAGCCATGCAGGTCCACCTGAAGATTAACTCTTCAAAGGAGTCCCAAAGACCAGGCACTCACATTTGGAGAATAAAAACTATTATGGTCTTAGTTTGGAAGAAAAGAGCTCAGTAAATAAGGAGACTTGTTAGAACAGAAGAAAACTAACTAAGACACCATTTCACAGGGCCAGCCATGGCTACTCATGGTCCCTGTCACACGGGGGGATCTCACTGTCCCCAGCAGAGCCCATGCTGAGTGTGGGCACTTCTTCCCTGGGCAGTGCAGGGAAAATGGGGACATGGGTAACAAGAGTAACAGCACAGCCCAAGACAATAGGGGTTTGCTCGTGCTGTATGGGGACATACACAGATCACAGACAAGCAAAAATTTGTTCCAGCTGGTCCAGCTTGGTGCTGATCTCCTGGGCTCTGTAGGAGAGAACACCCAGCAAACAGAGCTCAGCCTCAGAGACAGGAGTTTTACAGAGATTTCACAAAGCACCAAGAGCTGCCCATGTGCAGCCGAGCTTTACCTCTCTGAACAACAGCCCCTCTTCAGGCTGCTCCCAAGTGCCAGAGCTGCTCCTCCTTACCCAGTAAAGCCATCTGTGCTGACAGCCTTCAAACACAGCCAGTGCTGACGCCAGCAGCAACTGCTTCTTAGCAAGGAACTCTCTGAGCAGAACGAGCCCTGAGCACTACTCAGAATCACAGAATCTCCTGAGCTGGAAGGGACTCACAAGGATTGGACACCACAACAATCTCAGAGCATTGTCCAAACACTTCCTGAGCTCTGTCAGGCTGTGACCACAGGGAACCTGTGTCACTGTAGTTTTCCTGCTGTGGGTTATAACTCCTCCCCCAAGGTATTCAGCTGGGGCCCAATATCCAACACCTGTAACAGCACAGCTTGCCCTGCAAGAGCTGCAAGGGACTGCAGGTGCTCAGGTGTGGGTGCAAGCCCACACTGGAACCCATCCCTAAACCTCTGGAGAGATGGATCCAGACAGAGCCAAATTAACGCTACCTAGGCAAGTTTGTTCAGATTCAAACTCTGCTGTCATCACGGAGACATTAAGGCTCCATGTAAAGCACAGTCACACCAACAAGCACGATTAGGGCAGGGAAAGACACTCCTTAGCCCACCAGCACATGGGTTCAGTGTTGTCCCTTGCTGGTGTTTACATCCTTGCTGCCAGCTGAGCAATCACAGACCTTCCAAATGCTCCAAAGACATGTGGTCAAACCCCAGACTCCAGCAAGGATCATTCTCCTTCATGCTCAGGAGCCTTTCCAACAGGAGCAGGGGTTCCAGAGAGGTCTAATGAGTACCAGCTGTATGTATTTAGACAGCTCACAATTAATCTTTAATACACACGCCAAAATAGAGCATCTCATGTTCTAGCAGTAGAAAAGGCAAGGACAGCCTCGTTACAAGGCAGCTCCTCAGCTATAAAGGACTGACACACTAAGGTGGCAAATGGGCAGGTTTTTCAAGTAGCCCAAGAGATAACTCCATGGGACCTGAAAGCAGTTTTGACCCCTCTGCTTGCAAGTGGAATCCAATAAAAGAGAGAGAATGAGCTGCTCTTTTCTCTCATCTCCAGGGGTTGCTGTCAGCTGGCTCCTGTGGTGTGTCCAGCACTCACTGGGACCTGCTGAACCCCCTGCCCTGAGGCTGAGCTCAGCTCTCTTCCCAGATCCTGCATCCAAGATTTTGAGAATTTTTGTTGGTTTGAGTCAAATATTCCACAGAGAAGGAAGCACATATTTCATTTTGACAGGAAAGAGAGGGCAGAGAACACAAGCCCAGCAGTGGCAGCCAGAACAAGACACTTCTTTCCTTAGGGCACTTGGCCTCCGTGGATTTTGCTTTAGAACCCAGGAAGGGAACAAGAACAATCAGAAATGTGCTGAAAGGTCAGGAGCTCTGCATCACTAAAAATACAGCTAGAAATGCAGATAACTTAACCCGCCCTCCTAAGTGCAGGAATATCACAAAAGCTGTGTACAAACTGGTTTCCAGCAGGCTCCAAGAGCTCTGCACAGCATCCCAGAAACCCAGACTGGAAACAGTCCCACCCAGCTGACATCCCTGCAGTGCTGACAGCACAGCCCAGGAAGGGTCCCAAACCATGGGCTCTCCCCACAGCAGCTGCAGGAGCTCTTCAAGGACTTACCCAAGGTGAAGAACAATTTTCACCTGGCCCGGAATTCACACAGCTTTCAAATGGCAGCAGTCACAAAAGGTACTTGATAGAGGAGCTCTCACAGCACCTGGCACTGTGCAGATACCCTTGGATCGTACTGATCCCACTCTTGCAGATCACTGCAGGAACAGCTGTCTAGCAGGGACAGCCTCCACATGTGGAAGGGCAAAACTAGTGAGTGTAAACAGAGTACAACAGCCTGCTGAATTATTCAGAAGTGCTGCACGTCCCAGTCAAGATAAGAGCAGGAAAATTAAAAGAGTGCAGTCTGGACAGCACTGCTTCTACTGCTCCATGGCCAGGGTGGCTCCTTTGCACCAGGAGGTTTGGGAATGGCACAGGAAGCACCCAACATCAGGAATTCTATTCTAAATCATACATTTCATGATAATTCCACATTCCTTGTTCACTTTGGCAAACAAGGTTTCCCAAAGTCCAGCAGTAGCTCTTAAAGCGGAGGGGCTGGATTTCTTACAGCTGCAATACATTTATGTCACCTCTCTATTTGAGGCTGTGATGTTTCTGCCCCCCAAAAGGAGGCATTTCTGAGTTGGGCTTAAGTGACCATACAGCATCAGCATCATCCCTCCAGCCTTGGCCAGCAGATCACAGGACAGTCCATGACATGCTCCGATCCTCAGTTTCACATTCCTTGTTTCCTGACAATCTGCTGGCAGATGCTCGAGTCCTGCTGGTGACAAACCCAGAGGGCTGGAGTCAGGGAATGGCTGTGTGGCAGTACCTGGAAAAAGCAGTGCCTTTCCTGGGATATCTGCTCACTGAAAGGAACCATGAGCAACAGCAGCACTCCTCAGGAAGAGCCAGTCACCATGACTAACCCACCTGATGCAAAGAAACAGGAAAGAACAGGAAGGGATGGCATTTTCTGAGGAACATGCTGCTTGCTTCCCACTGGGAAACACCTTTCCAAGCTGTGTCCAGGGCACACTCTACCTGAGCAGCCTCCCCAGAAGACCCAGAGTGCAGCTGCTGCTTCCTCACAACACATCGGGGAAAAAAACAAAACATCTGGGACCCTCACTTGCTTCTGTGGATTCCACCCAGGGCAGCACAAAGACAGCTCTGGAGAGAGGCTTCTTCTCCCTTTCCGCAGCCAGAGGGGCACCTAGATGGAAAGGAACACATTTATGGCTTCCTAAGCTGGCAGGACATTCCCCGCGCAGGCTCACAGACAATTCCTTTGACCTGAGCCTTTGGCTTCTTTTGAGGATTTCTTTGAGACTGGCATGAGGAGAGGCAGAATCAGGGTTGCAGACAGGAGCACAGACCTCCCTCTCCTCCCCACTGGAACTGTGCCTTGCACACAGGTTACAGCTTTACAACTGCATTTTAACAGCTAGGGACAGAGTTGCCAGTAAAATCAGCTTCAATTTACATCAGAACTCCACTTAAAGGTGTCTAATGGCAAAATTCCTTGAAAAGGGAGCAGGACTGAGCCCAAAGTCAGCAGCAAACCCTTAAGAGGATTAAAGTACCCAGAATTACATTAGCAAGGATCAAATAATAATAAAATCCAGAATTCTGGAAAGGACAGAAACCTTGGCACACAAAGGCACAAGCCAGACCCTAAGTGGGGGTAAGGAAAACTTTTCCCTGTTGGCAAACTATTTCAAGATCACTCATTTCACAATAATTTACTTCCTTCCCACAAATATTTGGCCTCTGTCAGGAACACAGGAGACATCGAGGAACACACTGGATTAACACCGTGCTTCCCATGCTACACACAGGGGGGTCCTTGGGATGCAAACTGCCAAGACAGGAATAATCCCAAACCCTCACACAGAGGGGGTCAAAGCCCTTGAAATGACACAAAAATTGGTGCAAGGTGCTGGCTCACCCTCCAGCTGGCAAGGGACCAAGTGACAGGTGAGGGGCACGGAGCCACAGACTCGTGCTTGGCTTCTCCATGAAGTATTCCAGGGTCATTCCAGCTCCTGACAAGAGCTGCTGCAGGTGCAGTCAGGAGCTATAGGCCTGATTTCACCTCACAGCAATTTTTAAGCTTTCAAGTCGGTGGCCAGAGAAATCTCTAAATTCTGTGATACTTTTATCGAAACCAGGTGTCAGCTGAATGTATCACAATGGAGATTTCCATGCACACCATCCAGGCCTGGATGTAATCCCACCAGGTTTGGAAACTTGATGCCAGACTACCAGGAATTTCCCTGCAGAGAGGAATATCCTGATTTAATTTTCAAGAGAAAGAACCCTTGTTCAGAATAGTCTGATGGTCACAAACTCTTACTTCAGAAAAAAAAAAAAAAAGGTTTTGGGGAAAAGGTGTTTTGGACTCAAAACATACTCACTGGATATTGAGAGACAAAAGACATTCTCAGGATGTTACACATCAAAGAATTTCCTTCTCCCTCAGCTAAAAGTATGCTCAAGTTGAATCCAAACAGACAGCCCCAAAGTTTAGCAATGCGCCCCTCCCAATGGGCCACCCCAGAGAAGAATTATTGGTGACCAGGGGAGCAGCAGAGCAACCTTCAAGACCTTCCTGAAAATAGACATTAAGTCACAGAATATCCTGAGCTGGAAGGGACCCAGCAGGATCACCCAGCCCAGCCCCTGGCCCTGCACAGACCCCCCAAAAACCCCACCCTGGGCACCCCTGGAGCGGTGTCCAAACGCTCCTGGAGCTCTGGCAGCCTCGGGGCCGTGCCCATTCCCTGGGGAGCCTGGGCAGTGCCCAGCTCCCTCTGGGGGAAGAACCTTTCCTGATCTCCAGCCTGGCCGTCCCCATATCTTGGGATAAATATCTCCAGTATCTCGGGCTTTAAGCTCAAAATTTCTTCACACTGCAGATCCCTGAACTAAGTTTCTTATTATTTTCTTAATTCCTCCTCCTGCACTGAAATTTATCATTCTTGGTCTCAGCCCATTGGTCACTTACAAGTGAAGATGAACATATTCATCTCCTTGTTTGGCAAACGGGAATCTAAAGAGACTTTACCTACTTAAAATGCAAACACATTAGGAAAATAAAATCCATTTTTACAGCTCTCCCCAAGGAGCAGGGGAATTATTAAATAAGAGCACTGGGAAAATGAATCAGGTAGTTGTAAATGACTTATGGGTCACCGTGGTGCTGCACGTGGGTGTGCACACACACAGCATTCACATCCCCCTCTGCACTGGGGAAGGTGTCAGGACGCACAACAATGCAACTTCCTGGGTTTTGCTCTTGTATCCTCCAGAAAAGTAAAACAAATTGAAAGTTAAGTTTACTTTCAGGAAACATTTAGGTTGCAAATCTGAACATTTAAATTAATCAAGAAACAGAGACACTAAAGGTTCTTCCTTAACCATAAATTAACACCGGCAAACCACCTCCACATCTTCCCATCCCTGTCAGAACATTACAAACACCATATCCTGTATGAGCAAGGTGTGGGCAAAAACCCCTTCATTTTGACTATATTAATTTCATGGTTTAAATTCACAACCCTCCAAATGTTTTTGCACATGCAAGGCGTTAGCACTGTGCCTCCACAGTTAACATTTGCAAGGCATATTCCAGCCCACATCCCTGCTTCTAACCTTTCACTGCTTTTCCAAATGAATTCCTTCTCAGGCTGAACTTTCTCACACTTAGTCAGAGCCCAAAGGGGAACATGTTTTTAAAAGATCAGATCAATCATTTTTATTTATGCGGTTCTGAAATATTTACTGTGTATTCCATTTTGGAAAAAAAATAATGCAATTTTCTTTCTTCCCTCGCTGTAAGTGTAGTGGAGATACACATGGATGTATACCTGTGCCCAGGCAATGGGTTTGAGTGCATTTGTCTGAGAAACTGGAAAGGCAAATGTTCTGTTTGCTGCCTACAACAGCCTCAGACCCAGTGAATATTAGTGACCCCCTCCCACCGAACGTCCTGTCTTAGCACAGCACCCAGGTACACACAGTAAGCAAATATGAGCAACTACAAATGGGGAAGAAGAAAGTAAACTCAAGATGTATTTATATTAAATATATATATTTTATTAAATTTTCAAAATTACCTCTTCTGAAGATCATGTTGGCACCTCTTGCATTGTATTTATCTTTAAAAGAGTTATTTTTAACCCTGTGACACTGCAGCAGGTGCTGTGCATCCCTGCCTTCCTTGGGATTTGCTCCTGAGCTGCTCATCATGCTGTGTGCAGGTGACATTGTCTGACAAATCCCAAAGACCACATTTTGCTTCTCCTGCAGCCTGAGGGTCTGGAACCCCTGGATATATCCTCACCTGTGAGATGGTATTTGTGATTTTCAAAATTACTTGCAAGCAAGGGAAAGGGGCTCAACACAACAGAAGGGCCAAGAGACACAAAGAAAAAACAGGTTGTGTTACTTGGGATCAGTTGGGATTTTATGGGATGTGGCCCAGGAGTTTCCAGTCTGTGGGCCTGGTCACAGTGAGCATAAAGGAGTTCTCTGACAGCTGCTCCTGTTCATGCCAGGATTGGAGGCACGAGAGGAGGAGGCTGTCACGGATGGTCTGGGCTTACAGACAGGATCTGTACGCTGGGCTCTCAAGCATCTCCCAAAGTGTGGAGGTCACTGCAGAGCTGTGCAGAATGAACCTGCTGGCAGGCTGAGCACTGGGATCTGCTTTTGAGGAATAGCACAAAATCCAGCTGTGCCTCTTGGACAGAACTGCCTGTACACAGGAGCAGGAAATGGAGCCAGAAAGGATGGGATCCCCCAGCAAACAACCCTTAGTGGCCTTCCAGGCTGCAGCAAATGTCCCTGAATTGCCATAGTAACAAACTGCAGCACCCCGGGAGCGGAAGCTAGCAGAGCAGTACAACTGGCTTGTGGTAGTGGAGCTGTTTTTCCATGTTCTCCTGCCATCCCCCTGGCTGGCTCACAGTACAGCCTGGGAGCACAGCCTGCTTTACACTGCAACTTGCTTGTGACGGTCCTCACAAAAGGTGTCACCACGGAAAAGTCACAGAGCAAGCCCCACTGTCAGTGAGCTGTCCTGATTCAGCCAGCCTGACTGACACACTGCAGGTCAGGGCTCCCAAAAGCACCACATCCTGATTCCTCCCACTTTTAACAGTGCTTTATTTGAAGAACGCAGGAATGGTAGGACTCTTCCCTACAATATCAATCAGCCCTGCTCCCCCAGACTCAGGACTTCTCCCCTGGGAAGAGGAACACTCACCAAGTCCCAGATCACAGACCAGACATACCTGAAGTTAATGCATCAGCTGTACTTTGAGATACCTTCAACTTTTAGCAATCCTTCCCTGCCCATTTCCCTGTGCATTTGTTTCTGGTTTCTTTTCCAGGCCACAGAACTGCAATCCAGGGGTTGTGCCCAGCACTCAGGGTCTGGGCACAATCCCAGGGACCTGCATTTTATTCCAGTGCCACTCATCTGTTGGTTGCCTCTAGCAAGTCACTTCTGTTCCATCCTGCTGCTTCCTGCCTGCCTACAGAATTCCAGACTCCTCTAGGAAGTGATCTGAGGCTCAGCCAGTCAAAATAAGTACTACGGACTGGGAGCACTACCTGCTGTATGTGTTAACATTTGGTATTTGGGTATTGAAAGGCCATTGCTAAGGTGAAATGTGGCAAGTGTTGCATTAACATTTGCCAGAGCAACCCGAATTCTGCCCTGGGCTGGTTTGAAGAGGCAGAGCACTGTAAGAAAGGGCAGCAGTGAGCAGGCAGAGCAAAGCTCAGGTGTCTACACACACCCAGGTGAATTTCATGGTAAAACTCAGTTCACCTTCAAGCTCTGCAAGCCAGTTGTGGTTACTCTGCAGATACTCCTGTACCTAAGCTCCTCTTTCCTACAGAAAAGAATGGTACCAAACTCCAACAAGCTGAATATTACAATCACAGAACCAGAATCCCAGACTGGCTGGGGTTGGAAGGGACCTTAAAGTTCACCTCATTCCACCCCCTGCCATGGCAGGGACTCCTCCCACAGTCCCAGGCTGCTCCCAGCCCCATCCAGCCTGGCCTTGGACACTGCCAGGGATCCAGGGATAGCCACAGCTTCTCTGGGCACCCTGTGCCAGGGCCTCCCCACCCTCCCAGGGAACAATTCCTTCCCAAGATCCCATCTAACCCTGCCCTCTGTGATTCTGTGGTGCTGTAATTCTGTTTCCACCCCAGGACATGTGCACTGGACCCATGCTGGGCACGGTGCAAACACCTGCTCAGGTGAGAGGAGTCGCTGCCTCAGCCATGTCCCCACCCCTGCAGGACCCTGCAGCTCCACTTGCCCCTGGGTTTATTCAGACCTGTCCGGCTGCCAAGAATGTCCTGTGGAATGTGAGCAGCAGAAGGGAGACTGTGCAAAATTTGTAACTCCCCTAAACATGACTGGAATTTCCACACAGAATGAGAGCACAGACCCAGCTTTCCTGAGGACTTCCCTGAGGACTTCCCAAAGTCTGGAGCAAACCACACAGGCATAGGATCATCTCAGAAGAGACCTCCAGACTCTTTCACAGGAACAGTCAGTGACCCAGATGCCAAACTAGCCACACCTAGGAAAAGATATCGAACAGACAGTTTTTTTCAAAGTCACCGTCTTCTCTTCCTCCTCCCTGCCAGTTAAAGTTGGTAGCAGTCAGACAAGTCTCTTTAACACATTAGCACTGTGGGTTGCATTGTTTTCCTCTCTCTCATGTGGGAATTCTGGTCTTGGACCCTGAGCCAAGGCTAGGAAAGGAGCTCCCAAAGCCATGCAGCCATGTCCCCACAAGCACATCCGCTCCTCAGCACCACAGAGCTGTGTCTCTTCAAGAATGGGTCCAAAAAAAAAAATAAAGGGAGTCCCAGAGGCACAATCTATAGACTATAAATCCCAAAGGCTGAAAATAACTAACTAAATGCTGCAGTTTTTCCTCAAGGGAGTCTTCAAAGTACTTTCCCAGCTGGAAAGTCTAAACACCACTGTCTCCTCTTTAGGTAGGCAGCAAACAAACAACAGATCTCAGCTGAGTCTCAGCTTGCTCCATGGCTCCCTTCTTCCCAAGAAATAAAAAGGCCAGGATGGGCCTTCCCCCAACAGCCCCTTCTTATCACAGCCCCCCAGACCTGAAGGCAAGGGCACGTTCCAGCCCAGTCTCACCCACCGGCCCAGCCCTCGTCCTCCCCGCAGCCCAGGCTTGCTCTCATACCCAGACTTTGCCTCCCAAAACAGAGCTGGTTGTTCCAGGGCAGCCCAGGGAGCACAGCACAGGAACTGCCACCACAGCCCAGGTGCTCTGCACAGGCAGCAGCTGAGATGTCACCTCACACACAAGGCTGCCTTCACCAGCACTTCTTGGGTGACCGCTGGTGGCTGTGAGGAACAGCTGGCTCCAACAAGTGCCCATGGAGAAAACCTGACCAGCTTTTCAAACTCTGCAGTTTGTGATGAGAACTGATGTAGTATTATGTATTATGTGAACTAATCCAGGGCCCCACTGCTTGTCAAGGGACTCCACAGGTTCAGGATGGATGCAATCCATGCCCCACAGAGAAGCACAGGAGAGAAAACAACACCTTACTGTATCCCTTAAATACTGAGAAATTTTGGGAGACGGCAACAAACCATGCCTGCAGAGACCATGAATGTGGAGGTTCCCAATGAAACAGAAATAGCAGAGGAAGATTGGAACAATGCAGAATCTGTAAAAGAGAGGGTATAAACAGCCAGATTGGGTCACAGGAACAGCAGTGCAGCAGTGGGCAAAGCAAAAATAGCAGGAAAAGAAAGATAAATAAAAAATTCCTAAAATATATGAGAAGCAAACAGACTGACAAAGAAACAAGAGAGCCATTGAGTGGAAAAAGGAGAAGAGACGTGCAGAAGCAACCAGGGTAGGCCAGGGATTTAATCCAGCCTCAGAGGGAAGGCACAGGGAGGAAAGAAGAGAGCTGAGTTGTTTCACTGCAGCACAAGGAGGGAAAAGGAAGGTGACTCTGTCAGGAAATTACAGCCATGTGCACTTAGACACAGCAGCACTGGCCCAGCAGTCTCACACCTACTCTGTCCAGGCTGTCCCTCCAGCAGGGCATGGCCATGGTGGATCCTTCTTCCCCTTTCCCTACCCCACCACCCACCATCTCCCTGTTCTGGTGGCTTGGTTTTGCCTCCATCTCTTCCAGCTAGATGAGATTATTTAGGGATATGAGTGTGGCAGGTAAAAAGGGGGTCGGTAATTGCTGCACTGGGGATGGGGCCAGATCCTGCCTGAAGACAGAAGCTGTTCCTGTCCCTCTGCTCCCTGCTCCATCTCCAGTGCCACCATGGTGACTCCTCAAAGCCTGGTGTAGGGAGCAGCTGCTGCTCTCTGTTCTCTCCCAGACTCTTGCCCATGATGTTCTGTTCTCCCCCTCTCTCCATGACCCAGACACCACAGAAGAGGCATTTACATCCACAGAAATCCTTCTATAGCTCCAACAACATCGAGTCTGCCCACACAGCCAAGGTGTGAGCCCTCATGTCTTTTTCTCTCTTCACACCTCACTCTGCCCTATCTTTTCCAGCCAAAAAAAGTTCCCACAACAGGTGGGAAGGGGAGAAGTTGACTTACAGGAAAAAAAACCAACTCTTTGCACAAAGTGGTTCCCAAGCTCTGGCAAAAGCACCCAATACCCAAACAGTAAGGCCAGGATGCACACAGCCTAGCCCAGAATACAGCAGTGCCTGCCAGCAAAATTCAGAGCAAGGGAGCCAGAAGATGAGCCTGGAAAGCCTCAGGATAAGTAGAACACCAGCAGGCAGTTAAGCAATGACTGAAAAAGAGACACCAAAGGTGACAGGAGCCTGAGAAGGAGTTTCCATGCCCTGCACAGAGTTGGACTCTGTCAAGGGACAGAGAAGGGCTCAGCTGCAGAGCTCCCCTGTGAGCAGTACCCTGTGTGTACACACTGATGTGTGATGGCTGCTTGCTACTGAGATGTTTCAGCTCAGGGCTGAGGATCTTCACTCCCCACCTGCAGTGAAGTCAGTCCTGTTTCCTTTTGCAGACAGAAAGCCAAGACCGCCCTATGCTAATGCCAATTGTACACCTGTCACAGAACAGGCTGAAGTAAGAGTTCAGAAAAGGTGACCAATTGGACTTTTTATTTTTCTTTACTATTTATCTAACATTTCTATACACACCCAGGGTAAGTTTGGTGCTTTCAAGCTGTCCTCTGCAACCATCTGTGTTGGGAACTTACCTTTCCAGTGGGAATCATGGCTCTCACCTAACATATAACAAAACCCAGGTGGGCAGAGACCTCAGGAGATCTCTGGTCTGACCCCCTGCTCAAAGCTGGGTCTGCTCCGAGCTCAGTCCTGGTTACTTGGGACTTTAAAGATCCAGGTCGGTCTTGTAAAACCCCAAGGATGCAGGACACACCTCTCTGGACAGCCTGCTCCACAGCACGGGGAGTGCTTTTCCTTCAACATAGCCTCAATTTCTCTTCTCTCCACTTTATGCCCATTATCTCTCAGTTCTCCCATCACCGGGAACTGCCCGGCTCCATCTTCCCAATCATCCCCCACAGGGGCCACGAGTCTGTCCCCAGCCCCCTCCGGTGTCACTTTCCCACTGCTGCCCCGGCCCCCTCTCCTCAGCCCTGGGCCGGCTCTGGCTGTCCCTCCCCGGGGCTGGGGCACACACCCCAAACTGCAGCTGTCGGGTTTAAAGGTCCTGCAGGACTGGACATCACTAGGGAGCCTGGCAGTGCCGTGCCCCTCCCGGGGGAAGGAGGCAGTGGGCGCTCCGTCCATGGTCCCCTCACAGCGCTCACCGGGCAGCTCAGCGGCACCTCGCTGCCCTCGCGGCGGGGGGACGGCAACAGCCGCCGGAGCTGCCGGGCTGTGAGGGGCGTGCCCTGAGAGACCCCCGGGCCGTGAGGAGCGGCCGTGCCCTGAGAGACCCCCGGGCCGTGAGGAGCGGCCGTGCCCTGAGAGACCCCCGGGCCGTG